>JACEII010000018.1:1392844-1650927 GCA_014332785.1 Antheraea mylitta | reverse complement strand
TGCCATTTTCATGTAATAAATTGGTCTCTTCAGTTTAATGTTACTCTTCTTATTATGAAAATATGTTTTATAATGACTAATCTTGAAGATTATATATAATGTTGGATTTGGGCGGGAATAGTGAGGAAGCGGACAAAGGTTGTGGTAGGCAATATATACATAAAAATAAGATCGGAGATTTACAAAGAAATATTATGATAATTAAGAAACTTTATCAGTGATATGAGATACGTTTTATTATTAAGAGACAGAATAGATGAAAGATCACAGGGAAGGATAGCCTTATAATTACACAGAATATCATACAGTGGTAAAGAGTTATAAAGCGGACAATTAAAAAGAATATGTATAATGCTACCATCTTCAAGACCACACTCGCAAATAGACGAGTCTCTAATTCTTAACTTGTTCAAATGAGCTGGGGAAGAGCAGTGGCCAAAACTTAGCCTTGAAATAACAGTCGTTGTTTTCTTATTTAATCTCAGTTTAGAAAACGACGGTTTCATTGAAATTTTTGCTTGAAACGACTTATAAAATTGACCTTTAATTGAATTGCTCCATTCTGTATTCCACTTCTCCATCAAGTCTGCACGAGGAAGAGTGCAAACCAAATCATTACATTTACAGATGAATCAGAAATATATTCAGGTAAAGCTTTTGAAGCATCAGTAATAAAAATTTCCGCGTTCGGAGCGTTTAAATCAATAAACTTCAAAAGTTCAGCATCAGGATTTGGGACATCCTTTTCTATACCTATTGATAAACGTATATCTGGTTGGAAAGTAAGAACACTATAATCGAAAAAAAATAGAGGCTGACAAGGAAAAGCATTAACAACGCAATCGTATTTATTTAAATTTCTGAAACTGAACTAAATGCGGAATGGATCTGCGTTGCCAATAGTTTTTATTATAATCCATTAGAATGTTAAGATAAGCAATTTTATGATAAAGTTGATGATTTCGAAATTGTAAAGATTTATATAGAAACATATCTGATAAATATTGCCTTCTGATATGAAGCGGTGGATCAGCACATTCTATTTGTAGACCATTAACTGGAGTGCTTTTCATAGCTCTTGACAATACGTAGACTCTAAGATTGAATTAAATTAAGTTTATGTATTGCAGATTTATTAACTGGACATAATGTAAATACACTATATTCTAGCAGACTTCTTACTAACGCACTGTAAACTAATTTTAAAGAAAATTGATGAGCACCCACCAAACCCCAGAAAGTGCTCTTAGGATGTTAATATTACGTTCACATTTACCAACTATGTAATCTATATGCGGCCTATACATTTGCTATCAAAAATCCTACCAAGAAAAATAGCTTCATTACAGATGGGTAACAACGACTGATTAAGACAAACGCTAATGTGAGATTAAGTTTTTCTACGGGAAAAGATAACTATTTTACTTTTAGAAACAGAAAGTGTAAGACAATGTTCAGAGAGCCATTGTGATAATCGATCCAGTGACTGTTCTACTATACTAGCGGCTAATACAACTGAATTATTAGAGGAATATATTAGCAAATCATCAGCATACTGCAGGACACTACACTGAGGCAAAAGTGCAGAGTCTAAGTTTCTTGAATAAACATTATACAATATAGGACTAAGAACAGATCCTTGAGGCACACCTTTCCAGACTAATCTACTGTGGTTGTTTACTCCCAGAGACCTCAAGATAATAGATCGACCACTAAAAAGATTAAAAATGAAATCTATAAATTTACAAGGAACATTACAAAACTCATTTGTTTTTTAAAATAACCAAGTGAACATTATCATACGCAGCTTCAATGTGAAGAAATGCAGCCACTAGTGATTCATTTCTACTTAAGGCAATTTGAATATCTGTGGAAAAAATAGAATGACTGTCAAAAACACTATGTCCCCTCCTAAACCCAAGCTGAGAGGTACTTAATAAATCATAATGCTCTAAGAACCATTCTAATCTATTTTTAATGAGATGTTCGGTCAATTTACAAAGAACAGATGGTAAAGCTACAGGCCTAAAAGAATTCGAATCTAAAGGATCCTTGTTAGGCTTAAGAATAGGAATTATAATTTGCTGCTTCCAGGAATTCGGAATGCAGCCAGTTTCAACTAAAATATTGATTATATTTAAAAAAAAAAGATAAAGTAAAAGGTTTCGCATTAACAATAAACGTGTACGGTATACCATCGATCCCCGGAGTAGAATCAGAAACACGATTGAGAACCAATTTCAATTCTTGCATTGAAAAAGGAGCATTTCAGGAGTCTAAATTATCACTGAAGTCAGTAATGTAAACGTAAGGCATTTTATCAAAATTAGGAACGTACTTTGGGGCCAGTTTATTTAAAAAAGAATCAACGCAATCAAGTGAAATGGAAGAACAATAATTATTTTTTGTTGAAGATCTAAAACGACGAATATTATTCCAAACTACAGAAGAAGGTGAATCGGGGGATATTGACAGACAAAAACTTCGTCACCCATTCCGCTTCTTGTTTTTTAAAAGTCTTTTAGTTGCTGCTGCAGTATTTCTATATCGCAGAAAAGTATTTAAATCGAGCATCAAATTACACTCTTTTTCAGCCAGATTTTGCTTGGTGATAGCCTGAGTACATTCACTATCCCACCAAGGAGGAGACGATATATGACTGCTGGCAACATTTTTATAAGAAAATACTTCATCGGCAGCTGATGTCAAACACCGAATAAAATTATCATATGATTGACTCACATTATGTGAGCAGACTTCTGGTTGAATTCTGATTTTGTCATCCAGTATTGAACTAAATAATTCCCAATTACCGTTAGCCAGTTTATATTTCAGTAATGGTGGAAGAAATGTTGAACGGGAAGCTGAAGGTTTCGAAATAATTATTGGAAAATGATCGCTATCATATGATAAATTAAGATACCTCCACATTAAAAGAGAAGAGAGAGATGAAGAACAAAGAGAAATATCTAGATAGCTACAAGCTTGCCCTGGGAAACCACGACGGGTTATCAAACCATCGTTTAAAATACATAAGTTTAAGTCATCAAATAAATTAACAAGTTCAATACCCAACCTATCATCATTGGGAGCGCCCCACAAAGAGTGGTGCCTGTTTAAGTCACCTAAAAAAATTACTGGAGAAGAAACGGATTCCATAATGCTTTTAAGTATAAAAATGACTGCTATATCTTTGTGAGGAATATAAATAAAAACGAAAGAAATATTCAGAATTATAGCTCCCACAACATTTAATTTTGACTTGTCATATGAACTGAAAGATAGAGATTTAAAGAAGAGATTTTTCTTAATAAGAAGGGCTGTGTCTCCAAAACCATCATCCCTATCATCTCTTAATATATTTAAATAAAGTACTAGGTTTCAACCAAGTTTCACATAAAGCTAAGATTGGAGGTTTAAAATTGTTGATCAGCTGATGTAAATCAGTCTGTTTAGAAGATATACTTCTACAATTCCACTGTAGAATGTAATCCATTTTTGAACGAATTAAAAAGTGTTACTGTTATATTTTGTATTAAAGTAATAGTAACGTGGTCCGGTAAAGAAGAATTGGAAATAATGTTAATTAAAGATGTAATCAGTTTGTTTAAATCTACACTGTCATTAGAAGAGTCTTTACTACTACTATACAGAGCACAACCATTACTAGATGTAGGAATTATGTAATTCTTAATTATATTGTTACGAGTTTTACTATCGTAGCCCTTGGATAATGGAGCATGAGTTTTTTGTTTAAAAAAAAATAGTTTTTCTGTATGAGTTTATATTATTTTGTGGACGTACATCTGGAGAGTGTGACTGAATGTAATGAGATGGAAATGTCTTTTCATTAGCACTAGTAGATGTTAACACTTCAGCAAAAGTTTTTTTAGCCGGAGGAAATACCTTTGTTGCCTCCTGGTAGGATACAAAATGAATAGACATATAGTGTTTGATATCATTTTGACGGATAAATTCTGGACATAACTTGTCAGAGGCCTTATGAGACGCTGAACAGTTTATGCAACTAAAAATGCATTCATTGTTACATGAAGAACCCTCATGGTTGTCACTGCAAATGTAACAACGCGGTTGACTCCTACATTGAATTTTGGTATGGCCAAAACGGCAACAATTGAAACATTGAACTGTAGGAAATATATATTGTTCGATTAATAATACTGTATAATAACAAAAAACACGAGAGGGAAGTGACTGACCATCAAAGATTAGCACTACAGTCTGAGTAGGTACCCATGATGCACCCTCTTGATTAATTAGTTTTCTACTGATTCTTCGAGACCGTATTATTGTCCCAAACCCTTCAGGAACTCTTAAATTATTCACTAAATCATCATGAGACCACTCTACAGGAATTTCCCGAACAATCCCCATTCTGCAAACATTAAAGGATGGAACAAAAGCTTTATACTTATTACTGATTAAAACAGGGTTTTTCAAAAATGTATTGGCTGCTAGTGCAGACTTAAACGTTACAGCTAACCTATTTCTTCCAATCTTTTTTATGCCATCTTCCAAAACGTCTCCCATATTATTTTTATGTAGAAATAAACCAAAGTTAAGGGGATGGAATGTCAATCCTGCCTTTGGATCATCATTTGTCAATTCAACATGGAACACATATGGTCCAGGGTCCGTGTCATAGTAATTTTGACGTGACTTGTTATTCATAGGACTTGAAGAAATGGAATCTGATAAATGTCCTAGCTCAGATGACTTGAAGGAAGCATTTGATGAAGATAATTCTTTAGAAAACAAAGACTGTTTAATTTTGATATTATTAATACTTTTAGAAGGTTTAAATGAATTATGTAAGATTTTCTTTTTTTTCTTACTTTCATCCACAGGTTTTTCTGATGAATTTAATTTAGACGATATATATTTTTCTGCATCAATTAAAGTTAATAAAGGATTGTTGTGTAGATTGGGGTTCTGTTTATCAGGAGGGGGATCAGGGTCGGGATCCAAATCCATGATTAAATCATAAAAAAAAAACTTACCACTGGAACTTGCAACTACGAAGAAAACTAGATAAAATAGATACACTAACAGATAGAATGATCGAGAAAAAGATGTGAGGGAAAAAACTATAAATATTTACAATATTTCGCCACTAATTAATATTAAACCAAAAAAAGTTCGATCGCTTAATTTGATAGTTCCCGCCCTTTTTTTCTACTTTTTATATTGGTGACATCTTGCGTAATATAGTTCGGATATTCTGCATAAGTGGATCAAAAATAATACCACGAAGTATTTATTCTGGGATACTACAAAAACTCCTTGGAAAGTTTTAACAAGGGAGTCATCGTACCATTAGAACATTGAGATAATCGCAAGATATTTTTTATATTACGACGAGCGAGTGACTTATGCGCTCGCCTTAGTAGTCCGGTGAAGCTGTTAAGACCTTGCTGGGTCCATAGCGTAATCAGATCGAAAAAAAATGTTATATTATTACCTACTGGACAATGGCAGTATTAACCTGTAAGACTGGTTGCCAAATATAAAACAAAGCCAAAAAACTGTTACTGATTCCACTGAGTCTGAATCATGGCACAACCAATTTGTCACAGTTTCGGGTACTTAGATCAGGCTGGTCTTTTACAAAATCCAGTTTTTCAAAGTTTATGCGGACATGCATAAAATTAATAAGAATTTATTCATATTATTTTTTTTATATTATAGGAGGCAAATGAGCTAGTGGGTCACCTGATGTTAAATGATCTCCACCGTCCACAGACACAAGTAACACCAGAGGAATCGCAAGTGCATTGCCAGCCTGTGTTCATGTGAAAGATGGGAGGGGTAGAGGGGAAGGGGATGGGAGGGGGAGGGAGAGGGATAGGTGGGCCTCTAGCGCTCTCACTGACTGAACGAAATGCAACAGTGCAAGCACTGTTATTTTATTTCGGTGTTTCTGTGGGTCGGGGGTACTACCCCAGACTAGTCGACACATTCATGCTGAAACCAGTACAATACCATCACATAAAATCACTGGCGTCGCTATGGTCTTTTATATACTATGTCAACAAAGATATTCCCAGTTTTCTTAAATATAATATACGTTATATTGTATAAATGACTTTAATTTGGTATAAGTAATGATCAAATTTAATTAAATCCTAACTAATTAAACGGGTGCATTGTGGTCGGAATATCTGTAACAAACGTTGTTCAACGAATGTGGCTTCAACAAATTACCCTAACAAGTATATTGTTGGATTTAAATTAAACTGGTTTCATGTATTTCTATACACCAAATGAGAGTAATATTGCTTATTGTGTCTCTCCGTAGAGATAAATACGCAAATAACCGACAGCTTATTTAAGTTTAAACTCCATATGCTATATTAAATAGTTTCACCACAAATTACGAATAAAAAACTTAAATTTATAAAAGAAGACTCAACTATAAATATCAAGAACTAGCCATACTAATTCCTTGATACTTACAGCACCCTATTTGACTATTTTAATGGGTATATAATAAAAATAAAATGTTACGCGAGATGACATATATTGCAATACACTTCAATTTACAATGGCACAAGAATTTTTAGGCAACGAAGTCCAAGATGAGTTTTTGGCGGGATCTTGGAACGCCATGTAGTGGTCTTTATATTTTATCCATAATCTTGTGTTATTTGACTCTATATTATCTAAGGTTGGTGGTGCTTTATGTAATATAGTTTGGTTGTTGCGCACAAGTGAAGTGGATCGGAAATAATACCACGGAGCATGGATTCCGATTTGCCACAAAAACTCCCAAGTAAGTTCTAACAAGATGGCCACCGTCTTGTTAGTTCATTGAAGTTATACCATTAAACTTGTAATATCGTTACTCACTTGACAATGGCAGTAATAGTCTACTAAATAAAGACTGGTTGCCAAAAATAAAATAGAAGAAGAAGAAGAAGTCCAAGATTTTTTCTATTCACCGATATTTTTTTCAAAATTATTTAGGGGTTTTTGACTGTAGTCCTATCAGCCCTATCAAAACCTAATTATTATACAAAAGTTAAAGTCTTTCACTAATTTCACATAGTTTTTTAATAACCTTACTCGAAGGTTTTGCATAATACTATGTAACAAGCCAACGTCCAGTTTAATTAGGTTTTTAATTATTTTTTTTCTAATATTATTGTTCTTTACACATTCCTTCAAAAAAAGGTGAACGTTATCTAGATATAGAAGAACCATATAGCAAATATGACTGGTAACGCCATCTATTATTTTTAGTATATATTATTTCCTCTTCCCGCTTCCGCATATTTTATCTATACCCACGCCCTCCGTTCCGGCTTCCTCGAAAGTTGCGAGTCCCGCAGCTTCGAGCAAGAAGCCCCGTCCCCCTCCACCCGTCACGATCCAGGACAAGGCGTCCTGGCTCGACATCTCCAACCTCCTGAAGGAGGCCGAGATCACAATAGCCTCTGCCACGAGTACCCGAACGGGTATCCAGGTAAAGGTTAACTCCTCCGACGCCCATCGCGATCTTACACGCCTTCTGCGTGCTAAGAAAATCGCATTCTTCACATATGCGCTCGAAGAAGAGCGCATGTTACGCGTAGTGATACGCCGAGTCCCAGCCCAGATTCTCGTGAATGATATCCACGAAGACCTCAGGGAACAGAGGTTCCCAGTTAGAGAAGTCCACCGAATGCGATCTGCGCGTAATCGCACGCCCAACGATATGGTGCTCGTTATTCTCTAGCGCTCTGTCGAGGGCAAAAAGATCTTCAATCTTTCGACCCTCTGCGGCCTCTCCGGCGTCACCGTAGAGCCGCCGCGTAAGACGTCCGTACCCTCGCAGTGTCACAACTGCCAGGAATACGGACACTCCGCACTTAACTGCTACCTGAAACCCAGGTGCGTTAAGTGCCTAGGCGAACACTCCACTTCGGAGTGTTCGCGCACTAAAGACTCGCCCGATCCTCCGAGTTGCGTCTTGTGCCGCGGCGTGGGTCATACCGCGAATTATCGCGGTTACCCCCGCGCCCCGCGTACAAGACAGCCTAGATACGCTAGGCAGGTTTCGCCCTCCGGGGCGCCTGCGGCGTCTACTCGCCCCCGCCCCCCGCCTCTCGACTCTCGACAGGCATTTCCGAGTCTGCCGCGAGCGTCACGCGCGCCGGCAGCGTTCGTTCCTGCGCCTAACGCAGTCCCTCTCCCCGCGCGGGCCCCTCAGGCCCCGTGGTCGCCGCAGATCGCAGCTAGAGTCGATCCTAGACTCCAGGTGGCGAAGCCCTCACAGGCCGACCCCGTTGTCTCCCTCTCCGGCATGGACTGGTCCGCCCAGCTCTTAGTCTTTCACGAGATCGCCGAGATCTCAGCCTACGATGAGGTCGCGAACGACCCCAAACAGGGCCCCATTCGTGCGATCGCGAAGTTCCCCGCCATTGCGGCCACGATACAACGGTTGGCCCGTGCCGCCGTCGCGAAAAAATAATAATCCTCAATATAAGAAAGAGTAAACTCGTATGTTTACGTCTCTCTTCCCCTAAAATCGTCAAATAATAATATCACTTGTCTATTTTTAGATCCCGACGCCGGCGTCGTTCGCTTAATCTGTAAATTAGATCTCTTTAAATTTTCTGTGGCCGGCCACATCGCGAATCTCTGTCTCGTGCGTCACAGGCAGAGAGCTCTCGTTTTCTCACCCGCACATTGTTTGATCGCGTAATCCTGGCAGTATTTTTGTCCTGGCTACCCGGGTAGTTGCAAAGATATTGTCTCGTGATACAGTACTCACCCACATCGATTTTACACATACATAGTTACTCAGACACGCACCTCACACATCTGTGGAAGGGTTGTTTTTGTTAACTTTTTTTCCCTTATCGAACTGAATCGAGTAGATTTAGTTTACCTCCTTTCGAATTACATGTTGTGTTCTTGTATCATGCAATTTTAATTGCATGATCCAAGAATGGATACATGTATATCTTAGCATAGTTTAGCTAGGACAGATCGGGTTTTTCAAGGTAACGGCCAAGCCGAGGTGTGCCGTGCACCCTTGAGCTAGTTACCAAAAATAAAATCGGCTGAGTGCCTTAAGCGCTCGCCTTAGTAGTCCGGTGAAGCTGTGAAGACCTTGCCAGGTCAATAGGGTAGTCAGTTCGAGAAAAAAAAAAAAATCTATACTTTCGCACGCTATTAATTATCTATGTATTCTATATCAACCCCTTCCTCTCCAAAAGGAACGGAACAAAAAAATACGCCGCTCGCTCGACTCTACTTTAAATCGCTTCCGCGAGAACACACGCTATCGCACTCAATATTACGCACGCATTATCATATCCAGTGATTTCCAATTTAATCAGTGTAAGAACTACCGGGACAGTATTAATCGCTACAAATAGTGTTGTAATTTGTGGTGGAAGCAGAGAACCAGCCAACGACTCGGTAAGTTCCGTTTCGAACTCCTACCGCTAAATATTTATATTTTTACAACAATTTTCACCAATGACTATTAAATCTTTTTCTATCTTTTATATAGCTGGTTTTGTTTCAGAGATGGATTAATTGATTTATGAAAGTATATATCATTATTACGCAATCGATAAAAGACATTTTTTTTATTTATATTCGATTTAATGGCATTTTGTAAATAGCAAGGTTTATAAACTGTAAAAAAATTGAGCCGTCACTAGACGCCTGGCAGATGTGAAACATCGAAATTGTTCTAATCTAACGAATCTCCAATTCTCAAATTACACTATGAGTATACTCAGCTCAGTGCGGCAAGAGAGATTGCGCATGGCATCGCGTCGCCACGTCTCACACACTCGCCACGCTAACAACCAGGTTTAACCTCGCTTATAGATGTTTCATATGAAAAATATCAATAAAATACTTTTTAAAACCACGTAGCAAAAATAATTGTTTGTATAAGTCGTGAGAAACCGGGGGCAAAGCTAGTTAAGCATAGGTTTAATTAGTGTTACCGACAGCCATACTCGAGCCACGGTCCGTCGAATTTTAGTGAGTGGCCTGGTCACGCTGCAATGAAGCCGGTCAAAAAACTTAACAAAGCGTGGTTCTACTAGAGAATGAAAAATATAAAAAATGTGTGGTTTTATAAGACCACCATGCAAGTGAGACTATTTTTCACATTGTAAGCATTTAACTGAACAATTTCGGAAAATATTCGATTTAGGGTATTAAAATCGTTAATGTACTTGCAAAATGGGAATGATAATGAAGAATCAACAGTATAGATCTCTAACTATAAATTTTCATATCAGTCTGCGTAGTAGAATACTAAATACTAATCGACACTACGAATATTTATTTATTTTATATTTGGCAACCAATCTTCCACATAATTACTGCCATTTTCGAGTAGGAACCTAATAATATTACAAGGGTCTTGCGATAATTTTAATGAACTAACTAAAAGGTGGCAGTCTTGTTAGAACTTTTCAGGGAGTTTTTGTGACAAATGAGAATCTATACTCAGTGGTATTATTTCCGATCCACTTCACTTGTGGCACAGTTACCGAATTATATTACGTAAAACACCGTCAATAATACAAAATATAGAGCCAAACAGCACAAGAATATGAATAAAATATAAAATCCACTACATGACATTCTAAGATTCCTCCAAAAACTCTCCACTTTGAAGGTATTCATTTGATAAGAATTTAAATATGTAACACAAATATAACACCTTGCTAAAATGTAAGAATGTATCTAGCCAAGCGTTATATTGTTTCACTCTATAACATCACTCAATGAATACAGATACTGCACCCATTGGCACGGTTTCCATTACTCTTATATCCAAATATACAGCATATTGGTGCCATATATCTCGAAGCACATGATACGTTACGCGTTAGTACTCACGACGCGTCTCATGGAACCCGCGAAGTGAACTCGTCGCCTACTGAACCCCTTATATTTACAGCTATTGATACGGCCTACTGCCTGCGAGATGACAATTACGCTGAACCATCTTCAGCTACCAACGCCATAAAGTTACTAGAAGCGACGTCTTAAAACCCCAATAATTTTGAAATATATTTAAAAAATCATGAGGAGAGAATATATCCAACTCTAAATTTTAATTTCAGTAAGGAATATATCTTATATACATATAATAAATGGCATTTAAAAAAAAGATGGCCACACCTCTGATGCCTTGGAAATCAATGCCGGTGTCTCACATGGCTCTGTGCTGTCACCTACATTGTTCGTTCTGCATATCAATGATCTTTTGGATATCCTCAATATGCATTGCTATGCAGACGACAGTACTGCTGATGCCGTATATTCTGGCCGTGCGAATATCTCTCGGGTACTAATGGAGCAAAACCGGGCTAAACTTGTGTCAAAGATTGTTGGACAAGGCCTCCGATTGGGGAGAGGTAAACCTTGTCCAATTCAATCCATCAAAGACACAAGTTTGTACGTTTTCTACGAAAAAAAAACCATTTGTCATAGCGCACAAGTTTCAGGGCACTTCTCTAAACATTTCTAGCAATATCTGCATCATTGGTCTCAACATATCTAGCGATGTGCAGTTCCGATTTCATTTGGAAAGTAAGGCTAAATTGGCAACTAAAAAGCTAGGTATCATCAACCGGTCAAGGCGGTACTTCACCTCAATGTAACGACTTGTGCTCTACAAGGCGCAAGTACGTCCTCATATGGAGCACTGCTCGCACATCTGGGCTGGTGCTCCTGCCTATCAGCTTTCTCCTTTTGACTCCGTGCAAAGGCGAGATATTCGCATTGTTGACGATCCCGAGCTGACATGCGGTCTAGACTCATTAGAATTTCGCAGAGACATTGGGTCTCTGTGTGTTCTGTATCGCATGTACAACGGAGAATGTTTTGACGAACTTTTTCATATGGTGCCTTCATCCCCTTTCCAAACTCGCACCACCCGCCGCTGGCTGGCTACTCATCCACATACGCTAAAGCCCAGCAAAATGGCAACAACCGCAAGGTATTCTAGAAGCTTTGTTATGCGCACTTTGGCGTTGTGGAATGAGTTACCTGGTAATGTGTTCCCCCAGACTTATGACATGGGGCTCTTCAAAAAGGGATTAAAACACGTTCTCCAAGGTCAGCATCATAACAGCGATACCCCTGGTGTTGTAGTTATCCATAGACGACGGTAACCATTTAACATTAGATGGACCGTCTACCTGTTTGCTGCCTTTTGGCATAAAAAAAAATGTAAATGTAACATCTCTGTAGTTTTTAGATCGTTGTGAAAAAAATACGTGTGGCACTCGGGGACTGCGCGGTAAAGCTATTGCATAGCATTTTCTATTAACTTATGCAATTATAGCTATTTATTTTATTTATGCAGTATTTTTTTTCCTTTGTTTTTTTTTCTTTGATATTAATTCAAGTTACACTTTTTGAGCGTGGTGACCGATAAGAAAACATTTTTTTTTCTTTTTTGGTCAAAATATTTTTATTATCTTACAATACATGTAGGTTATTCAGGAATATTAATCATTGAAACTATAGCTTTTGTAGGTGGTAGAGCCCCGCTGAAGCTATTTTTGGTTTCAGCATGAATAGGTCGGCTCCTCCGGGGTAGTACCACCCCTCTCACAGATAACCGACTGAAATAACAGTGCTTGCATTGTTGTGTTTCGTTCGGTCAGTGAGAGAGCCGGAGGCCCACGTCCCTTCCTCTTTCCTGCTTTCCCTTTCCTTCCCCTCCCCCTTCTCCCATATACAGGCTGGCAACGCACTTGCGACGTCCCTGATGTCGCTAGTGTCTATGGACGGTGATAATCACTTAACATCACCTGACCCACCAGTTCGTTTTCCTCCTTTGATATAAAAAAAAAGTTTATGGTAACTGAAATAAGAAACAAAAGTTTGAGACTTGATTGGTGTTAGGTTTTTTCGTTACGGAATTTTTGGATTCGGTCTCCACGCTCAAGGCCCGCGATAGAAGCTATGCAATAGCTTAAAAAACATTACAGGTGTCTAGGAATAGGTAATAAAGTTTATCTATCTATCTGTTTGTATGAGCACTGCTAAAATATTGTGGGGAGTTTTTGGCGGGATTTCAGTCTGTCATGTAGTGGATTTTATATTTTATTCATAATCTTGTGTTACTTGACTCTATATTGTATAAAGTTGGTGGTGTTTTATGTAATATGGTTAGTTTATTATGCATAAGTGAAGTGAATGAAAAATAATACCACGGAGCATGCAATTCTGAGATGCCACAAAAACTCCATGGAAGGTTCTAACAAGGGAGCCACCATCTTGTTAGAATGTTGATTCACACGACGCTTGTTGTTGGGGTGATCGTTCTACGCATGTAATATTATTGACTGCGTGACAATGGCAGTAATAATCTGAACGGTTGATTGCCAGGAATAAAGTTAAAAAAAAATATATTGTGTTCATGATAAAATCTCGTAATATTTGTTTTATTGAAAACAGTTCAGTCTATCAAAAGTTACTGTACTTTTAATGGCGACGCACCTTAAGTAAGATGTAAAAGTAAATAAACGGACTTAATACATTCAAATGACTTTATCAATCGCTGTATTTCACATAAGGTTTCAAGAATGCAAAGATATTGAGTTATAATTCTGTATTATTTACAAAGAAAAAGAAAATCTTAACACAAAAATGAAATAAAAAATTAACACAAGATAACGTATCCAGTAAGGTATGATCAATGGCCTCAATAACATACAACAGAACCGTCGAATTTCCCCGGAGCGCTATACAACACAGCGAAGAAGAATAACCGGGGCGAATGCAAAATGAAAATTATCATACAAATTCTCCATCTTATATGAACTGCGGTATTGTCGCTAGTATGCAAAATATATAAGCAGAACTCTTTCCCATGAACATCGGGCACCTATTTTGTATTCGTAAATTCGTAACGCAAGTAATTTGCTTTTATTATGCAAATAATAATTCCACTTATTATTCAAAATGTATATTCATTCGAATCTACATATTATAAAAATAACTTTGAATATATTTTTAGAATTGATTTAAAGTACAGGAAAAATTTAGAAGGAACATATCTATGTGTAGATACTAATAATGATTCCGTAAAAACTTATATGTAATTAGGTATTATTTATTGTTAAAACTGCCCATATATAACTTTTTTTTTATGTGATATAGGAGGCAAAGGGACAGGCGGGTCACCTGCTGAAACCAATAGTACGTTCAGCGTGGCTCTACCACCTCTAAAAAACTGACGGACTTCGTACGCATAAAATAGTAACTTCAGGCTAACGCTAAAAAACGATTCTGAAACATTCTTCACTAATGCTCCGCTCTTATTGGTCTTAGCGTGATGACATCCTATAGCCTTCCTCGATAAATGAGCTCTCTGACCTAGGGATGAGCGATATTAGAAAAACATCGATGTCAACATCGATTCAATAGTATCGATGTATAATAAACATCGATAGCAAAACATCGATGTTTTTGCCAGCAATTAAAATTGTCTGTAGGAACAGAGGTCAGCGACGAAAAACAAAAAAAAGGTCATCCAAAGAAAAAACTATTGTACCGGCTTACAAATTTGGTAATTTTCTAGTATATATGTACTAGCTAACTAGTACACGGAACGTTCTCATAACGTCGATGTTATCGAAATCTAAACATCGATGTGTCGATATCATCGACATCAAAGTATTGATGTTTTTCAGCTAAACATCGATGTTTTTTCAACATCAATGAATACCAATGATCCCTACTCTGACCCTACGAGTTTTTCAAATTGGACCAGTAAGTAGTTCTTGAGATTAATGCGTTCTAGCAAACAAACTCCTTAACTTTATAGTATTAATATAGATTAAGCCGATTCTATAAATGTCGTCATAATAAATCTGTATAGACGGTACGAGGTTGCATTCTATTATTCTTTTTATATTTCCGTTTAACGCAAACAAAATCGCGAGCAGTAGCTAATATAATAAAGATTCTAAATAGACATAACAGTTCTATTTAAAAATATAGCGATAAGTTTTGTATCAAAACCAAGAAGCAGTAAAAGTCTGGTTCAATGGTAAAGCTAGAACAGTTTTATTTTTTTCGAAATGAAAACGCTGTTGGCCTGGAAAGGTCTTTACAGCTTCACCGAACTACCGGGCGAGCGCTGAAGGCACTCAGTCGATTTGGGATGTTTGAGCGGCTAGCTCAAGGGTGCACGGCACACCTCGGCTTGGGCTGTCGCCTGTTTTGTGCAAAAATCGCGACCTATCTTAACTAACCTAAACTAAGTTATCTAGATATACGTATATGAGTTGTTGAAACATGCATGTGTGCCAAGCATGCGTGCCTCAACAATTCCTATATGTATTTTGTGTCGGAAAAAATCCTCAAAACTATATAGGATAGGATAAGGAAAAATAAGGGTAGAACTCTTTGTCGTTTATTTCTTTGAAAAAGAAAAACAGCGTGTAAGGGTATAAGCGTATAGGCGTGCACGTGTGTATAGGTGTTGTGTGTGATGTTATAGCAGTCATGTAAGGTTTTGTGTCACTGTATCGCGTGAGCAGCGTACTCAAGAGCTCCACGCCGAGGGAACGGACCTAGCCTTGAGCCGCTGCCGAGGGGGGCCTAATCTGGTGTCCGGGAGTGAAATTTACGCCCACACGTGCACAGACAGTACGAGGTTGCGTTCTATTATTATTTTTATATTTCCATTTGACGCAAACAAAATCGCGGGCAGTATCTAATATAATAAAGATTCGAAATAGACATACAGTTCTATTTGAAAATACAGCGACAAGTTATATATCGAAACAAAGGATTAACAAAATTCTGCGTCAACAGGAGAGCTAGACTACAGTAAATCTTAAAAGCCAGTACAAATAACAGAAATCTGGAAGTAAGCAAACACCTGTGGCTCGCCGGCTTATGCTTTATATTTATGTGACTTGTAAAAACTTAAAAATATATTTCTACAGATATGTGAAACTTCTTATTCATTTCGCTCGATTTACTTGAATATCAACTGTATTCGTGGCTCCAATAGGCATCAAAATGTGAACAATTGTGGCTTCAGGTAGATTTTTATTTAATATAACCATAATAAATCAACAAAAAACTTTATTACCCTTCTGCGTAGATATGTTACTATGAATAAAACTAAACTTTAATTATTGCGTTAAACATATATTTAAATTAAAGCCATTTATACAATACTAGCCTCTGCCCGCGACATCGTTTGCGTTCTCAAAAGGAAAAAACATCCCAATTTTAAAACATTTTTCATCTGTGCTCCGCTCCTATTGTCTTAGCGTGATGATATATAGCCTATAACCATTCTCGATGAATGGGCTATATAACACTGAAATAATTATTCATATCGGACCAGTAGTTCCTGAGATTACTCCCTACAACGTCACATCACAAACTCACAAACTTTACTTCTTTATAATATTAGTATAGATAACTATATTGTATACAATATAACTATATTGTTTTAAAAAAATTGGGAATATTTTTGTTGACAGGTATAGCAGACGCCCGTGACTTTGTTTGTATTGTTATAAAGGTCGTATTTTGGTAGGTTGTAGAGCCACGTTGAAGCTATAACTGGTTTTAGCATGAACGGGTCGGCTCGTTCGGGGTAGTACCACCCCTCTCACAGAAAACCGACGTGAAGTAACAGTGCTTACATTGTTGCGTTTCGTTCGGTCAGTGTGAGCGCCGGAGGCCCACCTCCCTTCTCTCTTCTACCTTTCCTTTCCGGTCCCCTCCCTCCTCGCCTATGTAAAGGCTGGCAACGCACTTGCGTCTCCCCTTTTTTTTTTTATTAACGTGGGGAAATCCCTAACGGATACGCTACCCTCCCGGGGGAGAGGTTAAACTGCCCCTGACTTGCGTCTCCCCTGATGTTGCTGGTGTCTATGAACAGTGGTGATTACTTAACATCAGATAACCTAACTGTTCGATTTCCTCCTGTTATATAAAAAAGAATGTGGTGTCGTGGGACACCAGGTAGAAACAAAGTTCCTTCGGCTAATGTAGAATCGAGACAATTTGCAAAAAAAAACGTGCTCAATTTTATGTAATCGTAATTCCAATTATCAATTAAAATAACAAAATATGTCTCTTTATTTTTGTTTGACAACATAGAATTACATAGAAATAGAAATAATTACAAAAAAGAAGAAAGAGAAAGGTATTATACACTACTCGTTTGTGTATACGACTGTCGCGCCTGCGCACGTCTTTATTCCACGCACTTTTCGTTACGGTTTTACTATCACATTTTTTTCAGTTCGGTCGCGCAGCTAAATCCCTATCTCCTCCAAGCCTGCCGTAAGGAACTTCGTTCCAAAAAAAAACGTAATGAATACTTGCTTTAAAAAGGCTACGTTTTAAATGCACCACGCTCACTGAACGTTCGCCATCTTGCTCTTTGTTCTCGCTTTGGTTAGGTTAGGTTAGACTTGCGAGAAAAGGATAACGCGAACTTGCCTCAGGCTAGCGCGGTGCATTTAGTATGAAACCTTTTTAAAGGCAAGTATTTAATACGTATTTATCTTTTTTTTAATAACACCGATAGCGGTGGTTGACATATTTGATTCTAATGAGTCTCTAAAATCCCGAATAATTCGCTATAGTCCGGTGAAGCTGTTAAGACCTTGCTAGGTCAATAGCGTAGACATTTCGAAAAAAAAAAACATATTTGATTCAATTTTTTTTTTCGAAATGACTACGCTATTGACCCAGCAAGGTCTTAACAGCTTCCAGGACTACCAAGAGTCTCTAAAACCCCGATATATGTCACTTTTAACCAATTTTATGTCACAACCACAGTATCACTAGCGTTGTAGATAGGTATTCAGAGTTATCGCAACCGCGTAATCCTTGGGGACAAATAAAACCACATTTACGTTTCAAACATTTATTAATGAAAATGTAAATAAAAGCGACATTATCTCTGTTATAATAATATATTGTACTTCGGGGACAATAATAAATGTTATCAAATAACGATATAATATAAAACACATTAAAAAGGAACATATCACTAGAAGAATCTAGAACTTTCCATACAGCACAATTGTAGCGTGTTAACAACTCAATAATCTGCGTAAAAACAAATCAAATCTGTTTTAAATCGCGTTTAATTGACAAAAACTATTTATTCTGTCAAAGTAAATAGACTGCGCAAACAGTTGACAATTGGCAACTTACTATAGATACCTTTATTATATTTGCTGCATTGAATAATTATTTTAAAAAAATGCCCAATACCATCGATCTTCTCGTAAATTATTACCCTATAAGTAACCAAAATATCTTATATAAATGTATTACTTAAGTAAATGCTTAATACAAAAATAATATTAATATATATTAAATGCAAGTTATTAAAAAACATAATGATATTCAAATTAAGATTCATACGTTAACATCACTAGAAGTGTGAAGCGTTAATAAAATTAAACTGGAACGTTACTTTGGTCTAGAATTATTAGTAACTAAAAGACTAAATCTAAAGCGAACTGCCGAAAAAGGTTTTATAAAAATAAATTCTCATATCTAAAGAAATCGAGATAAATATTTATATTATCAAGACATTCTTTTCGGAGACCAAAATGATCGTAATTAAAGTAGAACCTCTTTAAGTCGAACATCGTTAAGACGAACCCCGATAATACGAACAACCTTAAAATCTCGAAAATATTTTTCTCACATCTCTCAAGTCAGAATACTTTCATTATTCGACATCCCGACTATCTAATCATCTATAAGTCACAATAATCAGAATATCCTTACGAGTAATTTCGGTATATATTCCCTCTATAACTACGAAAATTAATCGGACCTCTTTATTTCGAACAAGTCGTATTTGATTTTACAACCTACTAATTCCTACTCATTAAATACCCTTACAACTCGAAAATAAAAACCGACTTCAAGAATCTGACTACACTGTCAACTCAGCATGATTAAGAAATATTTCCTAACAAAACCTGCTTAAGTCAAAATCTGCCTATATCGAAATCCGCTTAAGTCGAAATCCGCCTAAGACAAAGCACCAGACCTCGAATTTTGGCGTCTCCCTTGAAGTTCAACTTACAGACGTTCTACCATATTATTGAATTATGATGGCCACTGACTTATTTATCGTTTTTTGTGAAAATTGATACACGAGACCTTGACCTCCAACCTCATAGGCATTTAACTTTTTTTTTTCATTTGAACGACAATGAGCTCTAAGGCGTAACAGGAGGAACAGAATTATAAGATATTATTACTATAAATAGTTCCATAAACAATCTATTTCTGGATCCGATTTTCTTTAAAAGTGACACAAGTATTTGCCAAATTTGTCAAAAAACCCCACTTCTCTTCCCATTTATTTGTTCAAATTAGTCAAATAGCGAAAAATATACGTATTTTCACATAAACATATGAGTAAGTACATTTCAAATTGAGCTAAATCCAATATTAATCATTCAATTTTAATAACATGTTTAATATTTTTAAGATTTCTTGTTTTTATATGCCGAGAACGAAGTTCAAATTTTGCCGTTCATAAGGATTTTAGTTTTTTTTAACGATCTTTCAATATTTTACGTATAAAAAATTTGGATATCTTGAAAAATAACTTAAAATATTAGGAACGGCTAAATTTCAATTTAGCTAAATGTAACTACTCATATATACCTGTATGTAGTTAGATAAGGATTTTTCCTTTGGAGATTCCATACAATAATGCAGTGTTATGACGTCATAAATTCTATATATTAGAAATTTATCTATCTTAATACCTTTAAACGAGCAATTCTTGTATATTTTTATATTTGTATATATTCAGGATCTCGGAAAAGCGTCATATATTTCCGTGAAACTTAGTATGTAGGTAGTTTCGGGGACGATAAATCAATCTAGTTAGATTTTTTTTAAACTGAATTTTTAGGCAATGAAAAAATATAGCTAGAATATAACGGTAAATTTCGCCGGCGCTGTCAAAACAAAATAGCCGAGATGGAAATCGGTTGTTTCGAAAATCCGTGTAACCCGAGTTTGAATCCGAGTTACAGCAGAAGAGATATATTTTGTATCATTTTTTTTTTTGTAAAAAAAAAACTAATTTTATAAGGCAAACCTAACAGTTTTTTTAAAATTAAGAATGTTTTTTAAAGAATGGAGTTAGTCTCGGTCGCCATGGTACTTTTGTTTAATTTAGCTACACATTTAAGTATTCAGAAACCATATAAAGTTGCCGATAAATATTCTTACATTACATATATACTTCGGAAATTAAGTAACATGTAGATTTGTAAAGGAAAAATTAGCTGCTTTTAATATAGTATTGGTTTTTATTCCCAGATTATCCCAATTATGAACAATAATTTTCATGTTTTTTTTAAACGTATATTATGAATTTGAGAAATGAAATATATTTTTAAATTCAAATCATCGATACATCTACAAAATTCATTCCTCAAGCAGTGGGATATTGACATTATTTTGAAGAGAGAATATCATATTTTTTCCATATTTATACATTTTTTTAAACGAGACCTGTAAAATCTTATAACGAATATGGAGTTATTGTTTCAGAGTCCGATTTTTAAAAATGCCTTGATTTTGAAACTTGATTTATATTAACAAAATGGATATGGATGGGATGTGAGGTAGTCTGGTGGGAGTAATATTAGAGTCAGTTGTAACGTATATTTAAAAAAAAAAAATAGACATTGTTAGAACCCAGTTAACATCCTGGATGGATTCGTTCCGAACTGGTACAGTATTGGTTTGTTTAGATTTATATTGGAAAAAAATTAAAGGTCTCTTGTTGGGGGAGACGTGGTTTTGGCGCTCGGCTGACTCCTCAATTGGATCTGTTCCTGGTGGGTGATAATCTAAGAGTGATTTGAAAGTTATATTGAAGAAAAAGGCGTAAATCCCTCACGCGAGGGGGGGGGGGTGAGGTCGGGGCCCCGCTGACCCCCCAGTCGAGTCCGTCCCTGGTTAGAACTCGTCGTGCCTGGCGAGTGCCTCACCGAAGTCGGTGGCCTGTGAGCCGACGAACAGGTCGTACTTCTCGAGGATCTCGGTCTTGGTGAGCCTCTCATCAGCGTCTCCATCCGCCTCGAAGACCAAGTGTCGAGCCTCGGCTTCAGCGTGGTCGAACTCTGGTGGTGCGATCCAGTCCTTAACCTCCACCTCGTCCATGAACCCGTCTTTATTCGTGTCCCTGGGACGTTACATTTTTTTTTTTCAATAACGACTTCTTCCGACGGGAGATAAACTTATAATCTCACGTCATAACATGGTAGTAAGCGTGACCGTATCGCGGTTGCGTGGCTTACATTAGGCTAACGACGCGTAGTATAACAGCCTTTTATGCAACCTATCATATCTCTGATAAATTAATAAATTGTAAAAGAATATCCATACATTAATAATGTAAATAATTTAAGTATGCAAATCATAAAGATTTCGATAATGCAAATCACACATAGGATTAAAAAAACTTAAACTTTAAATTCAACTGCCTTGAATTTTCACTTCTATCAGCAGTCCTTATGACTATTTGGTTTTTTTTTATTTGTAACTTAGAGGTTTTTTTTTTTAATTTCATAAGATTAATATGATCAACTGAATATCCTTATATCATAGTAACTCTCATTAAAAATCAATACTAAAGTACTGCTGTTGTACTGCATCATAATTGCTGAATGGATTTGCCACTTTGTCACATTTTTTTTTTTCTTTTAATCTCGTCTATATTTTTCGTCTCACTTCTTTGCTTAATTTAGTTGTATGGTTGTTCTAAAAATAAACTATTCATTTCTTCCTCCTTTATTATTTTGACATAATTTAATATATTTATTAAATAATTGATTGGTTTACCTGTAACCCGTGAACTGTTCCCGTTCTTGCTTCACCCAGTCAGGTTCCTCCTCATCCTCACCGTCTTCAGCCTTGTACATATCCCCAATATACTCCTCGAGGGACACCTTCCCGTCCTGTAATAGAAAAAAAAATCTCGATAATTATTTTTTTAACACCCCGCATAGGAACTCATTATAAGTAACAATTAAGCATAAATCGTGGAAACTAAAAAAAAAAATTCCAAATACAGCGCGTCTCGAACTTTGTCAAAATGTTCGAATAGTGACGTCAGTTTTCAATCCTTAACAAGAATTATGAAACTATCCAACCGATCTTCACGAAACGGTGGCATTTATGTATAATTATATATGTGTTCCAACTTGAGAGAGAGGATAATTTATGTTTATAAATTACAAATTAAATGATAGTCAATGTTAATTATTGTTATTTATTGTAAGTGTCGTCAGTGTCGAAAAGATGGCGCTTTAAATTAGTTTAATGACAGAAAACTGTAGAACCGACTGTTATAGATATCACACAGAGGGCGCCACGTTTTAATTTTGAATTTATTTTTATAATTCGTCATGTAACAAATGAACCACAGCAACAAGTGGCATGGATTAGGTAGTTTCTTATATATATGCAATAATTCATAAATCTAAAGGATTTTAAAGCCAAGTTCTGAATGGAATTTTATGAAATTCATATGAGAAAATATTCTGTGGACAATGTAAAAAAAAAACAACGCAAAGTTGTAACAGTTACAATACAATAATTAAGTATGTATAATTCTTCTGTCCGTATGTATGTGGCTGAACTTCCCTAGGCGGCTGGATAGATTTTGATGAAACTATTTATGTATGTTAATGTGGAGTCAAGAATGGTTTAGATTCTCAATTATACCTGGTAGGAGGCACTGCAGTTTACTTTTAGGATTATATTATTATAATGGCAGTACAACGTCCACCAGGCTCGCTATGATGTATAGAATCTTACCTTATCCTTGTCAATATCTTCCAATGTTTCCAGAACTACCACGTTCCTCATGGTAGAGTGGTCTTCAGGGTGAAGAAACGCGGCGAACTCTGTCCTGTTCAGCGAGTCATCCTGGTCCGAGTCTATTTGCGTCGGAAATAACAAAAAAAAAATACAATTGTCTGTCTTTATACTTCTTTTTTAATATTATTTTTGGCAACCAAACTTTTAGTGGATTATTACAGCCCTAGTATGCCAAACTGCCTACTTACAGGTAAGGTAAATATAGCACGATTATTTCAATGAACTTAGATGATGGTCGCTGTCTTGATATAACTTTTTTCAGGGGTTTTTTGGGGCAAGTCTGAATCCATGCTCCACTGTATTATTGCTCATCAAATTCACTTGTGCACAATAACCAAAGTATATTACGTAAAACACCACCAATATAACAAAATATATAGTCAAATAACGGAAATTATGAATAAAATATAAAATCCACTACATGTCAGACTAAGATCCCGGTAAAAACTCTCTCCAAATCAGTTGCGTAATTTAGAAAAACTAAAGTACCACACAGATAGACGCGAAAAAACGTGACTTTAATGAAGTTTCTTATGGGCCCATCCTTCTTTTGAAACTCTCATAAGCAACATTTTACCTGTGACGATAAATGGAATTGGGTACTTGCATACTAACGCCACCGCACTGTCTTTGTTTCGCAAGTATTTTTTTTTTACATGGGGAAATCCCTTCGGATACCCACCCTAGCTGGGCAGCTGAGGGTGGGTCATGTCCGACTTGCACGGACTAAAACCTCATGGTCCCTTCTCACACCTATTGGCCGGGGTGTCGGCCTCTCATCTGGGACCCCTTCGTGGCAAACTATACCGGTCAGAGTAGTATAACTCTCAGGGGAAGTCGAGTATTGACCTCCCTGACGATCGTGAGAGACGCATCGGTACAATAGGCCTCAGCCTTGTTTCGCAAGTCTAACCTAACCAAACCGAGGTGGACGATATCGATCATATTGCCCCGAAATATTAGTATTAACATCACCGCATCTGATGTTGGTCAAGTGCAAACAATCTACACCTAATTCGTTCGGAGCATGTGATTGTTATATTCGCCGTGTATCAGTGAACTAATCGTTTTTCTCAATTTTCCCGTCTCGGTTCGGTTAGGTTAGGTTACAATTGCAAGACAAAGACAAAATGACACTGCGGTGGCGTTAATACGTAAGTACCGGTAGGCGTAAACACTGTGTCAGACAGTGTTGAAAACATCGGTTCTCGTCCGATCACCTAAGTCAAGCAACGTCAGGCGCGGTCATTACTTGGTTGCGTGACCGCCTAGAAGCACCGCGTCACGTAATTTTTTTTTTGTCTTTTCAATTAAAATTTTTCTCTCTCCTACAAAAGTTTTACTTCTATCGTGCGTCTTTATGACACACATTGTTTTTTTTTTTTGTATAATATAAGAATGCATTATTATAAATTAAAGAAGTAAGAACATAAAACAACAGTATAAATAAATGAAACGCGAATTGTACTAAAATAATGATTGAGAATTATTACATGTTTGGTTTAATTTTATACCGTTCAACCCACATTGATATTGCTTTAAGTAATACCGATGGCACACTTGCCTAAATATTGACTCAGTCTTATCCAAACATTGTATGTAACACTTATATTTAACCGTACGTATGATTTCAAATTTTTAAACACTACTCGACACTATGAGTTACATTTATTTGATTTTATTTTTGGCAAGCAATTTTCTAGATTATTCCTTTCATTGTCAAGCAAGTAATAATATTACAAGTGGCTTGCGATAATGTCAATGTTTTAATAATATGGTGGCTCCCTTATTAGAACTTTCTATGGAGTTTCTGTGGTATCTCACAATTCATGCTTTGCGATATTATTTTCAAACCACTTCACTTATGTACAGTAACTGAACTATATTACGTAAAATGCCAAATAGCTATTTCGAGCGAGCCGCGATTCATCCCAGTCCGTTAGTGGTATCTGCCGCGAATTACGAACCCGTGCCCAACGCTGGGTGTTATAAAAGACGTCCGCGACACATTTTCACCGACCCTCCCGACGATATCACGTCAGCGAACGATCAGTACCAGCCTGTCCCTCGTAACAGAGCGTGCTCACGCCCACGCCCGCGTAATCACAGAGCGCGCCGCCGCGGTCTGGGGGTTAATTTCGCTCCCGCACACCCGATTAGGCCTCCCACGGCAGCGGCTCAAGCCTAGGTTCGATCCCTCGGTAGGGAGCCCTTGAGTGCGTTGCTTGCGCGATACGGTGACACACCCATACCATACATCACTGCTATAACACTACACGATCACCTCCACACACGTGCACGCCTACAAGCTACACTTCTTGGTGGAAGGGTTATTTTTGTTAATTTTTTTTCCCTTATCGAACTGAAAAACTCAATTTTTCCGACAAAAAAATATATGGAGGAGTTGTTGAGGCGGATATGCTTGGTACTCATATACGTTTCAACAACTCAAACATATATTAATAATTAGCTAGGTTAGCTAAGATAGGTCGCGATTTTGTATACAACGGGCAACAGCCAAGCCGAGGTGTGCCGTGCACCCTTGAGCTGGTTGCCAATATAAAATCGGCTGAGTGCCTTAAGCGCTCGCCTTAGTAGTCCGGTGAAGCTGTTAAGACCTTGCTAGGTCAATAGCGTAGTCAGATCGAGAAAAAAAAAAAACGTAAAATGCCACTGATATTACAAAATGTACAGTAAAGTAACACAAGAATGATATAGATACTTTTTTTTATATTTAGGCAAAAAATAGATGTATTGTCATACAGCATCATACACAACATGATATAAGTAATTATTTCATTTTCTGTATTTATCAAATCGTGTGCGGTGATACACGTGGCCATAAGGTCAAATGTAACATGTACCACTGTTGGTACACGTGGCTTAAAGGTCAAGTTTAACGTGTACCACCGTTGGTACACGTGGCTTAAAGGTCAAGTTTAACGTGTACCACCGTTGGTACACGTGGCTTAAAGGTCAAGTTTAACATGTGCCACTGTTGATACACGTGGCTTAAAAGTCAAGTTTAACGTGTACCACCGTTGGTACACGTGGCCTAAATATTCGTACCTGCATAAGCCCATCTCCTACGATCTCTCTTCAGTAAGTTGGAGTACGTGAAGCCTTCAGTGTTCGGCGCGTTCACTTCCTTCTCGTTCATTTCATCCATGAAGCCGTAAACATTCTTCCTGTAGGTCTGGATTATTTATTTTAATTATAAGCAACTAATCTTCTAGTAGATTATTATTGACATTGTCGAATAGAAAATGATATTACAATTTTCTTGTTATCATTTCAATAAACTAATATGATGATGACCGTCTTGGTACAACTTTCTAGGGAGTCTTAAGGCAAGTCAGAATCCATGCTAGGTGACATTATTTCCCATTCACTTCATATGTACAATAGTCAAAATATAATAGGTAAAACAACACCAATATAACACCAAATAACATAAGATTATAAATAAAATATAAAATCCCCTACATGACAAACTAAGATAAAAATATTATTGACACCTTAATTATATTACGATTTTTTTTCTAATTTATATAAACAAATTATGAATGTATAAACCGTATTTCAGAAAAACTAAGAGTATACACAGACAGACGTGCGTAGTTTTTAACTTTTTTCTGGTTGGTAATAAATGTAACACGCTTGAAATACCCTGACCAACCCACGGTACCTTAACTTCTTTATATGACAAATATTAAATGGCATCTCAACTCACCTCCCACGACAATAATTCATGATTATCAGGGTTATGCTGCTTCCAGTGCCTCTCTACATCTTCGTCGATGTAGCGCTTTTGTGTGTATCGTATCCAGTCCTTCAATTCGACTAGCGTCACGAATCCGTCGTTGTCCTTGTCGATTTTATCCACAATTATCCTAAATAAAATATTTATATGTGAATAAAATAGATAACAAGAAATTTAATTAAAAAAAAATGTTCGATTAACTTCAATTTTTTTAATAGAATTTGTCTTCGATCTCAAAGCTTTTAACCCTAATCTCTGCTACTTGAACCTTACTGGCTAACAGCATAATGCCACAGATTAAGAAATAAGACACAGAGCCGACTCTTAAGAGTATCTGGATGAACAAAATTATAGGTGTCCAGCGAAAGCATTATATTAATCCAAGTGGGCATTAGAAGATAAATGCCTTCTGACTAATCTATTATTTCACACGATTTGTCTTCAACGTAAATTTAGCCTTACTGTATAAATCGAATCTAGAACGATCGACATTATATCCGAACGCTATCATTGAACCACTACAAACTTCCCAGTCCGTTAGTGGTATCCGCCGCAATCTATGAACCCGTACCTAACGCTGCGCGTTATAAAAGACGTCCCCGACACATTTTTACCGACCCTCCTGATTTAATCACGTCAGCGAACGATCAGTACCAGCCTGTCCCTCGAAACAGAACGTGCTCACGCCCACGCCCGCGTAACCACAGATCACGCCGCCGTGTTCTAGGGGTTAATTTCGCTTTAATTTCTCGGTAAATTAGGCCTCCCACGGCAGCGGCTCAAGCCTAGGTTCGAGCTCTCGGTAGGGAGCCCTTGAGTACGGTGCTTGCGCGAAACGGTGACACACAAAATATACATCACTGCTACAACACTAGACGATCACCCCTACACACGTGAACGCGTACACGCTTACACATTAAAGTGGAAGGGTTTACTTTTTTCCCCTATCGAACTGAAAAGCTCTCAATTTTCCAATAATAAATATATGGAGGAGTTGTTGAGGCGTATATGCTTGGTACACATATACGTTTCAACAACCCATACATATATAAATAGTTAGCTAGGTTAGCTAAGATAGGTCGCGATTTTGCATGCAACAGGCAACAGCAAAGCCGAGGTGTGCCGTGCACCCTTGAGCAGGTTGCCAAAATAAAATCGGCTGAATGCCTTAAGCGCTCGACTTAGTAGTCCGGTGAAGCTGTTAAAACCTTGCTAGGTCAATAGTGTAGTCATTTCGAGAAAAAAAAAACTAAAAATTTTACTGAAAAATGCCACACTTCTAACGTGAACATACCATAAAAGCAAGGTGCAAATCAAAGGTGGATCCATTTTAAATATGACGTCATTTATATGGCTATGCGACAAAAAGTTATCTACGGAAATGGTGTTAACTTATTACTTCAAGCAATAAAAAATATTCTATGAGGAGACTTATACAGGACGTTTTAGAGTATTTTATCTACGTATTGTGCTTTTCTATAGGAGCTAAATGATAATTATTAAAAAATATTAGCAGTATCTTAAATTCGCTAAACGGGTTAATTAGTAATAACAAAATTTAAAATTTAACAAAAATAAAAAATAGCCCAAGCGATTCAAAGCAGAGATGAGAATGAGAACTCCTATGAAACAAAATAAATCTAATTTAACGCGAACAAAGTCGCACGTATCAGCTAGTGGAGTACGTTCTTCTTTAATAAAAACATATATTATCATACTGTCAAAATGATATGACTGATGTCGCTATGGTATGATCTAGAATATACACGGTACACGTCAGTCTTTAGTGACACATATTCCAGATAAGTAGGTCAGTGAACTCTTGATATAAAGTTGGTAACTTTTTTTTAATGAATTAAATTCATGATACAACAGTAGGCCAGGAATAAATTAAGATAATGTCCTAAGAGGACTAACCCAAAAATATTATTTTTAAAGGCATTAATTTTTTTACCTACTTTTTAAGTTTTAACAGTTCACTATAATCACATTTACCATTAAATAATAATGTGGTCCAAGATCAGAGAAGGGCGTAATCAATTACTTTTGTAATCTGATTGAAAACAATCATGATTACATCAATCTGGATTATATTTCATCGGAATTACATGTAATCATGATTGTTGTGTAATCATTGATCGTGATTAAAGTAATCGAGATTATATGATTATTTTTATTCAATATTTTAGTAGTAATTTTTACCACTATCCGTTCCATGCCACTACCATACTCGCTAATGAATAATTTCAAACATACCTGAAAGTCTAAAATTTATTTATTTGAGATGATTAATCTTTTATAATTAGAGTAAATTTAAATTTAAATTGATGACAAATGTTGAATACAAGTAAAGTTGATTAACACCGAAAAAAGATGTTTTATTTCTACATTAATATGGCTTATTAAAAGTGATTTTCATAATTAAATAGCGGGCATGGCAGACATCGTCCTGCTCTAATAATACAATGTAAAACCTTTACAAACTATATACCTGAACCTCCCTCAAGAATCACTTTCTCTATTGGTGAAAACCGCATGAGAATCTGTTCAGTAGTTTTATTGGTTAGTTAGATAGTTTTAATAGTTAGTTGGGATAACAAGTGCTCAAGGAAACAAGATGTTTATTGCTCTAAAGATGTTTTTTTTCTACAAAAATAATAAATGTAGTCCAATAACTCTTGCAAGTTACTGTGTACACATTTGTAGTTGTTTATCTAGGCCACATATTTGTGTAGGTGTTCTAGCAGACACAGATTATCTCAAGAAGCAGGATGCTGCTTGTATGGACTATTTACTTATTTACTTAACTGATAACACTAAATGGATATTTTTTTATCCACTTTTATCATTTAAGTGCAATTTTCTATACATGTAATAGCAATGTAAATATAAGATGTAGGTACTTTTTATATATTTGTAAAAGATATTGTTGCAGGTGTCTTGAAATTAATAATAGAATACATTTCAAAAATTAAAAAACATTTGTTTGAATATACATCACTGCTAAAGTACTGCATACACTATAAAAACTCACCAAGAAAATCATAAAATATATTTTTGATTAACATTTAGTCTTAGTTTCATTAGAATAAATTCACTATATCAAAGGTTAATGTATGTAATATATTCAGATGACTCTAATTAGTAAGTGTTTTTTACATTACGTTCCATAGAGACGCAGTTACAGACACCAATAGTATTTTATAAAAAAACCTTTGTCAATATCATCATATACATTGAAATGATGATAGCTTATCATTTAGTGTGTGTATACACAGTGTCGAATGACTTTGTGTTCAACCCTTGTGAATGAGACAGTTTTCACAGCATAATAGTTAGGCTTTTTCTAATTAAATTCTAGATAGATATGCTCCAACAACTGCATGTTAGAGCCAGTCCCTCCCTAGTTTATGAAATATTTACCAACTTTAGACCACATCTTCATTTACCATGAGATTATGATTAAGCACCTACAAAATATTTAAAATAAATCTGCTGTTCATGCCATGAACCTCTGGAAAGTAAATGAATAATATATTTCACTGAGAATTTCTTGTTGAATGTTAGTATAAATTAGGCCTATAATTCCTACAATAATAAATAATTCTTATTGTTATATTACTTTCTCATATTACTACATTTATGTGTGAAAACTAATAGGGCAAATGTTTTTTATACCAAGTAAAAGCAAACTGATAATGCTAATGCCCAGTTTCTGAGGTCCTTTAACTGTATTTAGTATCTGTTCAATAGCATTATCGGTTTCGTAACTTGTCAAATAGCATTTCTGAACACACAATCATAAGATAAATGTCAGTAAAAATCAAACAGGCCATTTGACAGTTTATCTTATGGATAATTTTGTTGAGCCCATGACTATTGGTAGTTTATCCAAGATCTCAGAAACCAGGCATAAGACAATAGTTAATGATAAACATTTTCTATAAAAAACTGCAACACCAAGAACGGTACTGTATAATTATTATGTTACTGACCTTGAGGAGTGTAACTCAATCCCTTTGTAAGAACTAACATACCTACGAGAAAACTTTTCTATAACTCTAATGTATCCAACAGGAAAGTTCTGGAGAACCTTATTTATGTTTGCCCAATTTGACCACAGCTTTACATTATATAGCTGTATCTTGTTACCAACTTTTCATTAACAATTGGTGAAATTCACACTATTTCTAAATTCTATATTATTTACCTTTAAATTAATTTGAGACATTTTGCCATGGTGTAAATTAAAAACAAAACATTAAATGGCATTTTTATATTGGGTGACTGGTTACTCGTTAGCAATATTTTTACAGAATACTCAGTACTTCTTGATACTTGTCATTAAAAAAATTGGTGCTTAGTATTGGATCTAATTATCTATAAAATTCAAAATTTATAGTCATTCCTCTACCCCTCTACGTGTTTATGTACATGTTTTAGTCAAAGCGAACCCAACCAACTAACAATGGATATTTTTTAAAGTTTGAACAAGCAAAAGGATTTATTGTTTGTTTTATTATTTGAAGATTATAAACTCCGGGATGCCATTCACAGGTTTTCTCTCCAGTCATTCAACATAGGTTTATTTAAATTTGTACTCACATTTTTCAGAGTCTTAGAACAAACTTTAACTTAGGTGCTCTTTATTGTCTTTTAATATTTTTATTATATTATTATTTTATATATCAAATGTGAGCATAAACTAACACATGATTGAAGGCTACTACTCTTTAAACAGTTATGGTGTATATATTTAAATTATTTAGTATTGGAAACAATCACTATGATTACATTTCAAATGTTTAAATGTTTGTAATTTATTTATCAAGGTATAACCTGATAAATATCTCATATAATAAATCTGTAATTTGGTTATATGTAGTACAAAGCAGAAACTAAATAACATATAATAAATTTATATACTTTATACATTTAAAATGAATAAAAGTTTATAAGCAACATAAATAAATACTGTTTAGTTTTACATTTATACAAATATTATCTAAGTTCTAGACACATTGATTTATATATATTTTTAACAATATACAAAAAAATTGAAAGACTTAATAAAAGAACATAAAGGGAAACAATCAATCAAAATTGTTAAATTATTCCCATAAATGTAAAATAAAGACAATCATACATACCCAAGTCTTCTCTTACTTTCTTCGGGGGGCAATTGATCAAAAGTTTTCGCTTGGTCCTCTCCCAAAAATGCATCATGATCGAACTGCTTATTATGGTGCTCGTTCCTGTAATGCTCCGCATCAGACAAATGATCCATCATCCGCTTCGTCTCTTCAGGACTTGGTACTCCGGCAAATACCGCCGAAACAGCAAAAGCAACGAACAGAGATCTTAACATTTTGATCTGCGAAGTTATACTGGCTATATGTATAACAATAACTATAGCAGACTATAAATATTTTATGCAAATTAAGCCGGCACAATTTATTTTTCAATTCAGCAAGAATATTCTAAATTGCTGTATACCAGCTGTAAACCGCCACGTCAACAATACCACGTAAACTTCCTGAATCCTGAAAATCGGGAACGGAAACGCGGGAGTCGGGAAGATGCTGCGATATATGGGAGCTATGGCTGCGTTCGTAAAAAATATTGCATACATTAACTAATATAAACCAGGCGGTTTTCGATTTAAATACTCTTATCAATAAATTATTTAATTTGTATTTAAAAGAAATGTCTTTTAATATTTTTGGTACATAATTCTTGATTAATTTACTTATTGATTTCCACTTTTGAACAAAACTTGTAAAATCTCACATTTTAATATTTTTTATAGTTTAAGTCATACAAGTAGTTGTAAAAAATTATATCTTTGTTCTGTGTATTAAGTATACATACACACTATAAGTTTGAAATAAAAATAATGTCTTATAAAAAAATATTTCAACAAAGGTACTCTGGTAAAATGAAACGCACCATTAACATATTTTTTATTTTTCATGACATCACCATCATTCTTGTGTACATGTAATATTGATATTTGCAGCTTATCATGCATTTCATTGATTATTGGACTCTATAAAAATATATATAAATATTGCTCCGAGTGCTAAAAGACATAAAAACCACATTAAAGTTAATAATTTCAATAAAAAAAAATTAAATATCAGATTTTTAATCAGACAGTTAATAATTTTAATTGTCCCTTAACACATTATTCACGTATTGTTTTGCGTTTTCACTTCTGTTGACAGTCTTTAGGAGTGCCTCGATGTTTTTTGTAATTAGTGATTGTATTTTTTCATTATAGTTATATGTCATGTATTATTCATTTGTTTTCATTTTATTCTACAAGAGTTGAGCACAACAGTTTGAACAATAGTTTATACATGGGTAAAGTAACAATGTCAAACGTATATTAATTAGGAATTATTTCCGTGGGAATATACGAATAAGATGGCAAATCCTTTTTTACGCTATTAGGGGAGACGAAAGTATTATGGAATGTTATTACTGTCAACTTGACATCACTCTCTGGTCTACGGTGATGGCATGACTGTTGTGCTTATTTTGCCCATTTCCGAAAAGAAATTCCAATTATGTTTCTAGAAATAACTGCAGCTAAATCGTGAATACGTAATAATAAACTGCAGTAACTGCGTATTCTGTTTATAAGTTACTAAAACAAGTTTGCAAATGTCAATATGTCAGGATCTCGGCCTTAATTTCCAACATAGAATGGTAAGAAAGTGCATATCAGATTTTTCTGTAAACTTGTTATTTCTAATTTTAATGTGCATTCAATCTTAGCTGCAATAATTATTCAAAACTGTCGTGGTAAATTCATAATAAATTATTACGTATTTTGCATCATACCAGAGTTTGTTGACATTTTTTATATCGTCGTTTATATATATGTTTCTAATATTTTTTCAGGGCGCAAATATATCACAGTTGGAAAGAGATATCGGGTCCGAACAGTTTCCTCCTAACGAACATTACTTTGGTTTAGTAAATGTAAGTATTACATATAAGTTACTTATACTGTGTAGAATTCCCAAATTGAATGCTTATCTCTTTAATCGAGTAAATTATCTTATCCCGATAGAGGTATTAAAGATGTGACAAATCACTAATTTAAGAGACTATTTATTTTAGCTGATTAATAATTGATCATAATATAAAATAAATTTAGGTTTAATATGAAGTCACAATTATCAATAGTGTAATTAAATAAGTAGTTTTAATACACTTTAACATATTATTTATAATGTACAATTAGTGATAATAAATAAGATCAGTTTATATTTGCTAATATTGTTTTTCTTCCATTTTCAAGATATTATGTAATGATCTCTCAAATATCCTGGTTATTATAAATTAAGCTAGTACTTATAGTATGTCTAAGATTATATTAGTCATTTTTTACAAAATTATCATCCATTAGATTGTTTGTAATACCCATAGTATTATTTTAAACCAAGTCATTACAAATAGAGGGACAAACTTTAATAAGAAAGTTATGAAACACATTTTTTTTTCTGTAAAACTACTAGAAATTTTCATTATGAGTTTGAATATGTAAATAAATAGATATATGTAATAATGAACATTAAATACATTGTATTTTGCATTATGATCAAAATATACAAAATAATAAACTAGTGGCACAGTTGTAATGTCTATTACATATTTACTCAATACACTAATTAATAATAATAAACTAGCTTTGTATGTATTATACAAGATTTTACAATAGCTTCTGTTACTCGGGTAAAATGTGAAATTTTATCAGCAAAAGAATGTTGAGACTTGGATTAGGAGATTCATAGGTTATCTCCTCCAAACAAAGGAACTTTATCTCTTTACAATAATGCTTTAGTAAATAACATACTATTTCAAATACATCAAAAAAACGAATGTATACATTTTATAAGTAATATTTGTGTATTCAATAATTTAAAAGGTATTAGTGTTTTAATATTTAATAAACTTATCAAATAGTTTTTGTTTTCAGTTTGGCAACACTTGTTATAGTAATTCAGTATTACAAGCTTTATATTTCTGCCGCCCATTCAGAGAGAGAGTTCTAGAGTACAAGGCGAAAAACAAGAGAACTAAGGAGACACTTTTAACATGTCTTGCAGATTTATTTTATAGTATTGCCACACAGAAGAAGAAAGTGGGTTCAATTGCACCTAAGAAATTTATTGCACGATTGAGAAAAGAAAAAGGTATGAGATGGCATCTCTTTTCTTTACTTTATTATAGTTATTGTAATTAAAAAAAAAACATTTCTACTTACCCAGATATTGAACTCGGAAATGCATCAATAATTCACAGATTATGTATAAAGTTTATAAATTACTTTATATATATCTTTGCAGATTATTATTTCCATTTATTCAGTGATTATTTTTATGCTCTCCTATATTGTGCTTCTTTAACTATCCTAAATATATGTATCTAACAGAAATAATAGTTTCTCGAAAAATGCAAGAAATACCAAATTGGTTCTTATTTCATACTTTTTCCATACAATAGACATGTTAGATTGTACAAGGAATTTAATAATTCATTTATGATATATAAGTAATTACATGGAACTTTTAATATTATTTGAAAAATAATCTACCTTTATATAAAAAAATTCAGAAATGTTTAGTATACACAAAATTATTTTGTGATAAAATTTGAAAATGATAATTCATACTTATATTTTGTTTCAGAGGAATTTGATAATTATATGCAACAAGATGCCCATGAGTTTCTCAATTTTCTTATCAATCACATTAATGAAATTATCTTAGGTATGTTTTAATTACTAAGCAGATAATGTGAATTTTTATTCTCACATACAAAATTAAGTGTTTTGAGGAATTAAAAAAAATTACAGGCTTTGCAAAATATCTAACTATCAGAACATTTTTCCTTATGGAGTAGGCAGTAAAGATATAATTTAACTAGGATAATTTAAATTCACTAAAAAAATCCTAGGGGTTAATTGGTAATGAGAAAATTATCCATATAAAATATGTAGAGTACCCAGTTTTTGATTTGATATTTTGGGGAGATGACTAACATAGTCAGCTAAGTTATCTTTGTCTCTCTCAGTCATTGTGGAGTGCAATAAAAAGATTACTTTATAAATATACAAGCCAATACTAGTAGAAAATGTCACTCTTCCTCCCAACATACCAAATCAAAAGCCGGGTACTGTAATTATCAAGACACGTAAAATAGATTTAAATATTAGGGGTAACTAAAATCACTGCTTTTATGTCATTAAATCTTGTTTTTGGAGTTATTAGTTAGAAAAGTTAGTAATTTGGTTATTTTACATGAAGCCAGACAACAAAAAGGTAAGGTTCTGAAATTCATTCATATTCAGCATTATTGGACTTCTAGTAGGTATAAATAGGAACACATTTTTTTCTGTCATATTTAAAATTTGGAATTTCCCAAAATTAGTTTCTATTAAATACATTTATAATAAGATAATAAGCATAGTGATTTATATAAAAAAATCCGATTTTTGAAACTGGAAATAAAGTTTTGAAAACGAAGTTTTAGTAACTTGGCCGATTGTAGTTTAATACTGTCATATACTATAGTTTAAAGTACACATCTATACTAATATTATAAAGAGGAGGAGTTCGTTTGTTTAGCCCAATGTCATTGTTCAGTGCAACAGGGTCAGGAGCAGAAGCTAGTATGTCTTGTTCTGAACAATAGATTGCGTAATCATTGTCTCATATTGCACAAGGCATATTAATTATTTTACTCTGTATGTCAAACAGTAGGTACTTAATATTGAAAAGGAGTGTTTATTACTTAAACAATAGACAGTAAATTAAGCATATATTCATATAGTTCTGTATTCATATTGTCAACGACTCTAAAGAAAGATTGTCTATGATGAAAGAAATTTATTTGTATTCTTAAAGACTAAAATAAAATTAAATCATAATGATTCAATCACTGCATGACCACACTAACACAGTATAATATCGTGATTGTAGTGGTTTGTAGATTTCTTCTATTACTTTCTTTAAATAGCTGTACACAACATAAAAAAATATTGACTAGCAGAATATTGGATGACACATAACAAATGTATTACTACTCAGTGTTATTCGTTACTCCCAACTTTCTATTCATTGTTTATTGTGTTCAAAGTAAAAAATATACTTTACTTGCAAGATTTCGCTATAAACAATTTTATCTGTTAACCTCCCCTTCAGTGGCAGATTTGCCCTAAGGCCCAGGAGACCTAGGGCGGCCAGATACAGGGGCGGTATATCATGACAAAAAAAAAATCACTGACACAGGCTGGTACTTACTATATCGCCTGCTCCCTCTCCAGCGCATGCACGTTACATCGCTTACCTCACCTCACAAATTATTGAACGAATATTGCTTATAAAACTTACAGTTCATTAAAGGTTCAATAACTTTATATTAAAATAAATGTGCCCGCGAATCCGTCCGCGTGGAACCTAATGTAAAAAAAAGTGATTAATAAAATCATGTGAATGTATGAAATCCATTTACTTCTCCCGTAATTAAGTCGGGTCGTCATTAAAATTGCAATAACTTTTGATAGAGTGAACCGATTTTAATGAAACCAAGAATAAACGTTACTCGAGAATATGCGGTTATGAGGTACTATCATGAACGCAATACTTAAGCAGTGATTCGTGCACAAAAAATAAACAGACAGACATTCATAAAGATGATAGAAATATATTTACTTACCTTTATTTTAGTCATTTGCAATAACAAATTTCATAAAAATCCGTAAGTGTACGGACAAGTTAAATTTACATTCTTATTATATGCATATATAAACTTATATACAGTTACTAGCTGACACGCCCACACTTTGTTGTAGCTCAGTTATAACGTGTTGAATTAAAATTACGATGAATTATTTACGTCGCGACATCTATTAGATATCTATAACAATTGGTTCTACAGTTTTCTGTCAAAAAACTAGTTTACAGCGCCCTCTGTTTGAAACCGATAATTAACAACAATAATCAACATTGACAATAATTTCAATATTGTGGACATTAATCGAAATATAAATTACTTTTTCTCTCAATTTGAACCAAATATATATAAATGCTAACATTTCATGATGATCGGTTGAATAGTTTCGGAGTTCATCGTGGACAAACATCATGACACTGGATTTTTATATATTACCAAGATTACGGTCCTCTAAGTTGCTATCAATATTTGGGATCGTGAGCAGTAAAATGTTCTATTTGTGTTATACAGCTGAACGAAATCAGAGCACGTTAAAATCTCAAAAAAACGCATCTGGTGAGAACGTAACGTGCAACGGTACCATACCCCACAACGCTGATCCCACATGGGTGCACGAGATATTCCAGGGGACGTTGACTAGTGAAACCCGATGCCTGAACTGTGAGACAGTTAGCAGCAAGGACGAACACTTCTTTGATTTACAGGTACACATAGTCAACCCTATTATTATAGATCATAAATTTAATTTATTTTGCAGATAGATTATTCCAGAAGAATATTTTATATATTTGTAACACACAACCGTACCGAACGCTCCCCGTTATTAAAAACGTCTGCGTAACATCTTTACATAACCGCTCAATGATCTGGGGGTAAATTTCGCTCCCGCATACTCGTCGCGACCCCTCAGAATCGTCTAAAACCTAGGTTCGATCCCCGTAATGGAGCTCTCGAACACGTAACTATCGCGATACAGTGACAATTAAAATTTTCAGTCGCGACCTAAACAACAGAATACAGGTCACTGCCACATAGTGCATAACATACAAACAAGTACACACATTGTAAGTCGGCTCGTCCCCGGTACTACCACCTGATACACCGACGTCAAGTAACAGTGATGCATTATTGTATTGCGCACTAGCGACTCCCCTGGTGTTGCTATGTATGGACGGTGGTGATCATTAAACATCCGATGATCCACCTGTTCTTTGCCTCCTATGATATAAAAAAAATGGTGTAAAGGTTTTTATTTTGCTCTTACTTTCAAACTGAGTTAGTTTAGATCAGCCTAGTTGTGAATCACGAAATACACGCTTAAATTCATGAAGCTCACATGCCGGTTAACATGTGTATCTCAAGAATTCTTAAACGTATGAACAACTAACTTAGTTTAGCTTAGACAGATTCGCAAATTTGAATCCAAGACAAAAACCCAAGCTGGCCAAGGTTTGGTCACTTCGGTACTCTTGAGCTTGATGCCAAGTGGTGGAGTTGCTTCAGTGCTCGCCTTAGTAGTCCAGTGAACTTTTGAAAACCCATCAAGCCAATAGCGTAGTCGGTTAAAAAAAATAGAGTTGTCTTAAAAAAATACTGTTGTATAATTCAAATGTTCCCATTTTCAGGTGGATGTAGGACAGAATACGAGTATCACCCACTGCCTGAAGTGCTTCAGTGATACTGAAACGTTATGCAACGATAATAAGTTCAAATGTGACAACTGCAGTAGCTACCAAGAGGCCCAAAAGCGGATGAGAGTGAAGAAGCTACCTCTGATCCTGGCTCTCCACCTCAAACGATTCAAATATATGGAACAGTACAACAGGCATATAAAGGTGTCTCATCGAGTCGTGTTTCCTTTGGAATTGAGGCTGTTTAACACGGTAAGTTTTTAACATTATCTTTTTTTTTTAAGTTTTAGTGCATGATCACAATAGCACCCGATATTAAAGGGCTATGTGTCTAAGAGGGTGAACTTCGTGAAACTAAACGATTTGCTCTCGAATGTAGCTGCTGAAACACACACCTATAGGTGCTTCGGGACAGATTTTGAACTTGACGGTTGTAGGTAACTAGTGGACTTAGAAAAAGCCTTATTATGTCCTACTAGCCTCTAACCTGTGACTTCGTTCGCGTGGAATAGATACTTTGGGCTAACTCTAACATGCAGCGGAAGCTCTCACGAGGAAAAAAAAACTATGTTTAAACATTCTTCATTGATTCTCCGCTCCTATTGGTCTTACCGTTATTATATGTAGCCTATAACCAGTAGTTCCTGAAATTACCCTTTACAACGTCACAATGTCGCAAACTCACAACATCACAAACTTACAAATTTTACCTCTTTATAATATTAGTATAGATGAAAGCTCAGGCTAATTCTCAAAGACTCGAAATTCATCGACGCCCTGTTAAAACTTATTAATCACTTCAAATGGACTCACATAGTTGCGAGTAGATGTACCACAAAGTTTTGCTTGTGTTTATTTTTTAATAACTGATATATAAATCAGGAAAGAAATCGGCTAGCGAAAAGACAGCGTGAATGAGCGTCCCCGTCATAGGTATTCACAATTTAGGGTTTTTTGATATCCGGTGTTTTCTTCATACTTTGTATGGTGTTTCTTTCACTATTAAAGGTCATAAGTGTGAGAACCCTGTAACCATTCTCAGTAAATAAGCTGTGAATTTTAAAAAATCTGATTTAGTGTTCCAAACATTAACGTGTTCAAAGAAATAAAGATACAAATAATTTCTATTACTCCTAGTACTATCAAAGGACTATTATTAACATTAATATTAAGTTATATAGATAATATAAATATCTTAGAAATTGAGCGAACATTTTATTTTAAATTCAAGTAAAATAATTAACCATCCTGGTTAATCATGTTAATTAATCGCAAAACATAATTATCATTAAAAAATTCACATATACAAATATTGTCTTAGGAAGTGGTGAATAAAATCGAAAAAATATTTTAACCTTTTTTATTGTAGTATTTTCTTTTCAATTTGTAAATTGAAGATAGTAAATTTTTCGTTATTTTTTTTCTATTTTCAACTGTTGTCAAAAGAAGTATCGAGTTAATAAACTTATCGAATTTTTTTTATACCTTTAACATAAACACAACATTAATAAATTCAAAATTATACAAGGGGATACTAATAGATACTCGTACTTATTTATAAACCTGTACATATAAAAATCTCAGATTTAAATCTTCGAATCCAAATCACGAGTGTCCAAACTATCCGGTTATACGTAATTGTTGTGCAGATATATACAATTACTGCAGGGATATATATCATTATTATGTGGATACGCATAATTATATTACGGATATGCGTAATTATTGATGTAAGACATCTATACGCGCGGGTAAACCTGATTTTTGGCTTGGCGAGTCATGGCGACACAAAAGAAGAACTTTGCACCATTAACAAAGTACTCTAAAATATTTGCAACCCTATCTGTATAAACATAAGATTCAAATTGTTTTATCGGCCACTCGTTTTACTAGTGTTTGTTACATGGCACGCGCCGACGACGTAACACACTTTGATATATGCTGCCAGACATAACCGCGCCTGCCCCTAGTTGAATTTTTGTATTCTGTCTATATAGTCCGGTCATTTTAGACAATTGAAATAAAGAAAATTCCGACAGAGCCAAATCTTCGTAGAGACCTTAGGTTTACCACAAGGAATAAAGTGTCAAAAGTCCCCATCAGTCCCATGTGAGCTTAGGGACTTATTCGGGGCCCAAGGTAAAAATTTTAGGCTTTTTGGATTTTTCTCGAAAACGGTAAGTTTTATCGAAAAAGTACCTCAGAGCAAAGTTGTAGATCTTAAAATTCTCTATAAAAATGGTCCCTATGATTTTTTCTCTAAGACCCACTATTTCCCAGATATTACGCTTGTAAGAATCACGTTCTACATAGTATGCACACATATGCCACGTATATACATATTTAGGTACTCAAGCAAGCAAAAATGCCTACTCGTGTCTCTTTTATGTATACATTATACTATTCTAAGAAAATTTACTCTAAAATCACCGCCGTTCCCTTACCGAATCCCCTCTACTTGAATAACATCTGGCCTTGAAAAACATCTGCCTATTCTTTTGTCCATGTGGTGTCGTTCACGTATACCTGCTTCTTTTAGTGTTGAACGAGCAGTTCGAGTGACTATACGTATTTATTACAAGCGTCTACTATTGAAGTTAGTGCTGATTAATATTTAAAAAAAAAAAGGCAATGAACTGAACCCTGTAGACTGGGGTTGGAAATTGATAAATAATACTTTGGAACCGATTCGAACTTTACTGCCCCCTGCTCCAGAAAAACTTCTTAACACTATTTTTTGCAATTGCAAGAAAGGTTGTAGTGCCAAATGTGGCTGTAAAAAAGTAGGGTTGCAGTGTTCTCCAGCGTGTACCAATTGCCAAGGTGTCTCTTGCTCAAATGTTCAATTAAATACAAGAGAGGAAAATTCATGTGATTTTGATGAAGAGACAACTGATTCATCTTCATTTGAACAATTTCTAAGCGTTCATCAACAGGAAGGAGAAGAAGAAGAACAAGAAGAAATTGAAGAAAACATGATTGTTGAAGTTGAATATGAAGAGTATGAGTCAGATTAAAGTAATAAAAAAAAAGTTAGAACGACAGTTAAACTCAGTAACCCATATCAATAATCTTCATACTATTAAATAATTATTGTTCCTGAAAATAACGTCATAAAGGTTCGTGGAATAGGCCTACCGGGGATACCACGTTAAAAAAAACGCGCCGAGTACACTACCTCACAGGTGGTGTGGAAATGTATGCATATTATGTAGAACGTGATTCTTACAAGCGTAATATCTGGGAAATGGTGGGTCTTAGAGAAAAAATCATAGAGACCATTTTTATAGAGAATTTTAAGATCTACAACTTTGCTCTGAAGTACTTTTTCGATAAAACTTACCGTTTTCGAGAAAAATCCAAAAAACCAAAAATTTTTACCTTGGGCCCCGAATAAGTCCCTAAGCTCACATGGGACTGATGGGGACTTTTGACACTTTATTCCTTGTGGTAAACCTAAGGTCTCTACGAAGATTTGGCTTTGTCGGAATTTTCTTTATTTGATCACTATTTTTATGTCTAAAATGACCGGACTAATACTAATATTATAAAGTTTGTGACGTTGTAGGGAGTAATCTTAGGAACTACTGGTCCGACTAGAAAAAATCTTTCAATGTTATATAGCTCATTTATCGAGGATAGTTATAGACCTATCATCACGCTAAAACCAAGAGGAGCGGAGCACTATTGAAGAATGTTTAAAAATCTAGTATTTTTTCCTCTTGAGAGCTTCGTCTGCGTGTTAGCATTAGCCTAGAGTATCTATTCCACGCAAACGAAGTCGCGGGCAGAGGCTAGTTAGTAACAAATCCATATGAGATACAGTAATAGTTGTCATAGAATATAGATTTCCGATAGCTAAAACTGAGCATAGGTGAATAATTTCAAGGGCAGTTGGAGTGATTTTGTAGCAATTTGTTCTGTACTCTTTTTTTTTTCTCGAACTGACTACGCTATTGACCTAGCAAGGTCTTATAGCCGCACCGGACTACTAAGCCGTGCGCTTAGGGCACTCAACCGATTTTATTTAATAACTAGCTCAAGGGTGAACGGCATACCTCGGCTTGGGCTGTTGCCTGATACGTGCAAGTCGCGACCTATCTGAGCTGACCCAAGCTAACTATTCATACATATATGAGTTATTTGAACATATATGTGTACCAAGCATACATACCTCAACAACTCATATATATTTCGTATCGGATAATTCTCTAAACTATTTCAGTTCGATAAGGGAAAGAAACAAAACCCTTCGACTTTCAAGTGTTAGCGTGTATGCGTGCACGTGTGTGGAGGTGATATGTGTAATGTTGTTGCAGTGATATAAGATTTTGTGTGAGTGTATCGCGTGAGCAACGTACTCAAGGGCTCCACGCCGAGGGAACGGACCTAAGCTTGAGCCGCTGCTGGGGGGAGGGGCCTAATCTGGTATTCTGTACTGGTTGTTTTCAGTCGGACGACGCGGTGAACCCGGACAGACTGTACGACCTGGTGGCGGTGGTGGTGCACTGCGGGTCGGGGCCCAACCGCGGCCACTACATCAGCATCGTCAAGAGTCACGGCTTCTGGCTACTCTTCGACGATGACATGGTAGATGTATGTATTCTATTTATTCATTATTTTTTGTTTAAGTCTACCATTGATACTGGGTATCCAATGACAATAATTTTGAGATTAAGTCTTGTGTTTATAGATTAGTATTGACATTTCTATTTGAGCAAATAAAGTATATCGATTATTAAATGTTAAAAGAATATTGTATTGAAACAAAATATGTCGTAAGGTATAATAATATATGTCTGTATCTAAATGGGTGTGTTCGTGATTCTTTTCCTGAATGGATTGACAAATTTTGATGATTTTTTACTAATGTAGTCAACTCAATACTTCTACGCTTATAGTTGGACCCGTTAAGAGTACTCTTAGTTTTAGATTTTTTTTTATTTATCACTTAAAATAAAGAAATATATAATCCCAGGACTCCCAACACTCATCTTTTGTAATAAAATTTAATATATATTAATTAATTATTAAGATCTGCAAGAGGTCCGCTAATTTTATTATAAATTTTGAATTAATATAGTATCTAGAACGATCGTTAAATGAATGTAGAAGAGAAAAACAATTTGAAAAATGTTGCCATAAAAAAAGTCAGTGTTGATATTAAATTCGTATAAAATTTCTACTATTTTTTTTTTTTGTGTAAGACATGGAAAAAAGTAATTGCAAGAAAATAATCTATTTTCATTTTAAATGAAAACCATTTTTTTTTTTCAGAAAATTGATGCATCCGCAATAGAAGACTTCTACGGCCTAACATCAGACATACAAAAATCGTCTGAGACGGGCTACATACTGTTTTATCAATCTAGAGATGCTAGTTGTTAAGTTTACTCAATATATTATAGTATATATATTTATATAATTTAATTGAAATACAGTAATTATGATGAAAAGTGTTGATATGATATGCCAATGTTGTTAAAGTTGAAACGGCATTATTTTTACTGAGATAATATATATAATTCCAATCATTGATCAATTATTATCCAATTTAGTGAACAATTATTATTGTAAATAATTATATATTATCATTTCGAAATTAAAAGTTGTGATTTTTCATCTAAAATATGTTATGTTATTTATTTTATACCTGTACTCTTGTTTTATATTGTTTCTATTATAGTAAATAGTTGTGCCCGTGTCGAATTTAATGCAATAAAAAAATAGTCCTTAGTTTAGGTTCTCTTGGGTAATATTTATAAATAAATAGCTGATCTGAGAAACTTCGTCCGCACCAAAACAGTTGTCATTGGTTTCGATTGTGTTTTCAAACGCGAAAATTCTCAATAAACCTAAAACCCGATTGCGGCTACACTTACAGCTTCTAATTATGAATCCAAAATATCCAGGAACTCATTCAAACATATACCCAATTGGTATGTGAGAAATCTTTTAAAATAAGCCTAGAATCCGTTCGCATCATCATCTACCGGGTTTAATTAAGATAAAAACTAACCCATTTATATTGGCATTAATATAAAAAAAGCATAAGGAGATGAAATATAACTTAAATTTTTAGCTAATCTGTCTGGTATATATAAAGCAAAAATAATTTACTAAAGTTAGTTTAGAATTTCATTAACAACGAATTTTCGATTTTCATCCGTTATCCTGGAAAACCCCTTGCGTTTTATAGGACAAAAAGTATCCTAGATGTAACTTTATAATATTAGTTATTACTGTGTCAAGCTTCGTAAGTCCGGTGAAGCTGTAAAGGCCTTGCAAGGGCAATAGCGTAGTCAGTTAAAAAAAAAAGTCAAGCTTCGTTAAAATTAGTCCAGTACTTTCGGAGAAATACATGTTCACAGGAACAGACAAACACAAAAATTTTAAAAAGGTTATATTTTAGTATGTTTATTTTAAAGTCTACCCCGATTATAATTAAAAAAAATATAATGCACAAATTTAGCCTTGTTACAGTTTTATTATAAATACTAGGCTGTTACCCGCGGCGCCGCACGCTTTTTTTTAAATGTATTAAATAAATGTAAAATTGTGAGTAGATGTATACAGTACAGAAATGCTCTTTCAAAAATATTTGTAAGTACGACACGCACATCATCTACTGTAAACATGTAACGTGTACATTAGATACGTGAATACTAATAGTGTGTAGGATGGGATGGAATTTATCATCAGAAACATTGTATTATCAGGGCGGGCAACATCTACCGAACCCTCTAGCTTAAAGTAAAATAGTTCATTAGTTAGTTATTTGTCCGTAAAATTCCCGTTTGAATAGGTCCAGCCGTTTCGGAGATAACCCGGAACAGACAAGCAAACACAGACATACCGACGAAATTAAAAAATATATTTTGTTGTCATTTGTAGCCATATGCATTACCCAAAAAGTATTTATTTTAATATTACATACTCACACTTTATTTTTACAATACGTACTATATTACAAATAAAAAATTGGCAACAAAACTAACGTAAAATAAACTATTTCAGTAGGAACACAAAATATACTGTGAACATGTTTGCGATAGAATGTTACCACGTTACCATATCAACGTATATAATAACTAACGCTAACACGCAGCGCAAGCTCTCAAAAGGAAAAAATAGCCCGATTTTGAAACATTCTTCATTGGTGCCCCACTCCTATTGGTTTTAACGTGATGATATGTAGCCTAAAGCCTTCCTCGATAGATGAGATCCACGTTTGTCTCCCTTACAACCTGTATCATTTGCACTGTATTTGTATGATTGAAGCGATGAGGGCTTAGTTGATAGTCTGTCTGGATACAGCGTCGATGGACGTAATTTCGAATCCTAGCAACCGAGTCGGAGCTTCCAGTGAAGGAAAATATTGTAATAAAACCATAGTGGCTGGTGGGTTTTTTCAAAGTCCGTCACCTGCCAGCTACCACGCTCAAGTTGAAAATTTGTGTTGTATATAGATCTACTAGCCTCTGCCCACAACTTCATTCGTGTGAAATAATTACTTTGAGCTAACGCTAACACGTAGCGGAAGCTCTGAAGAGAAAAAAAATCTCGATTTTAAAACATTATTTATTGGTGCTCCACTCCTATTGGTGTTAGCGTGATGATACATAACATGCCTTGATAAATGAGCTCATTAACACTGAAATAATTTTTTTTTTAATCTGAACCGTAATTCTTGAGATTACCAACAACCTCACAAACTTTACCTCTCTAAAATATAAGTATAGATATACAAATACGCAGCGGCGAAACGGTTAAGATCTTCGTTATCTGTGCCGCAGTTAATCTTTTCAATCTCTTTTTACTTTAGTGGCTTTTCTGTATTTTACTTTTAGCAACCAATCCAGTAGATTATTACTGCCAGTAGGTAACATTACAAGTTTCTTGCAATAATTTTAGTGTTCTAACAAGATGGTGGCCTACTAGTTAGAACTTTCCTGGGACTTTTTGTGGCAAGTCAGAATCCATGATTTGTGGTATTATTTCTCATCCACTTATGCACGATAACCAACTATATTACATAAAACACCATCAATATTACAAAATATAGAGCCAAATAACATAATAAGATTATAAATAAAATATAAACTACACTATATGATATTCCAAGATCCCGCCAAAAATCTACCACTGGAGGAACACTCGAAATTTGAGAATTAATCAGGAAAAAAGGAAAAAAATCAAATAGAAAAGGTTCTTAAAAATACTTTATTTCAATTTAAGCTACGAATTCGTAGGGGATCGGAGCCAATAACACCGGTTTCACGGCGCCACTCACGATGTGCGCAGCCTTAGGTGGTGCCGGTTGTCTCTTCAGGTGAATGACCTTGCCCGCAGCTTTGGCTTCCTTCAGCAGCCTCTCGTTTTCTTTTACACGCTTCAAGAAGTCTTGCCTGCACTTGGAGTGCTTCACATGCTCAATGCGGATATTGATGCGTTTGGGTAGAATCCTGCCACGGACACGTTTGTTCACGATAACGCCGAGAGCGTGTGCGGTGACATTGTAAACACGTCCAGTCTTACCATGGTAGACTTTGTGTGGCATACCCTTTTGTACAGCACCATTGCCCTGGAAAGAAGAATTACAAGAAATTGAATAATTATTAGAGATGTCATGATTATGACTCTGGCTAACTAGCCAATTAGTTGGTGATAAAAAGGCTGACAAATCGGGCGAGCCCATCACTTTCGGATAATCAGCTGTACCGACTAGTCGGCATATCTCTAATGAATATATCATTATATTGATTAGCTGGTGGCTATGATATCACTCTCATATTCATTTTTAAGTGTTCCAGCAGTATCTTGTCTTGAGCATCGGTTCCTTCTGTAGATAAAGCTAGTGACTAAAACAGACTACTTTCAGGTCCACCAAAAAATTTAATGAAGAGATCAATATCGGATATATTTTGAAAACTTTAAATTAATTACAAACTTTAGAATCTTATACATAATCACATGAGACTCTTAGCACCACATTTTGCGTTTGTTTACATTATGGTGAGCACCATCTATTGATGGATAATACAGACTTACTACACTATTCAGCTTAGTTCACCATCTTAAACTATATTATCTTCAACCTACAACCAAAATTCTTAAACCACAAGGAATTAAACCAAAAATAATATAAAAGGTTTCATTGTGTCATATATAGTTTTAAATAAGTTGACTGCACTCTTTTGTTAAATTATTATTTTATCCTTATTAATGACCTAATCTGTTACTGATATTTTTACAGATTTTAATTCATGTCTGTTAAATTTCATCATTATTACTCAATACCAATGGAAATGTGTAATGATATGTACCATGAATAATAGAAAATTTCTCTAACTGGCAGAAAAAGTTTGCCATAATCTCTATAACCATTTCAGAAATTAGCTAATAGTGCAACTGATAGGTTAATGTAAGTTTATATCTTTTATATTTATTTTTAAATTGATATCAAATATTTTCATTCAATTCAATTAATCCGCGTACAGTTAGTATATTGTTAGCAGTTTTTTTATTGTTGTTAGCATATTTATAGGAACAAAAAAGGAATAAATGTATATCAAATAGTTACAGTAATCAGGTATTAAAAAAAAACAATTTTGTTGTTTCAATATGCAGATAATAGAAAACATATTTTGAAAAAACAGTATAATATTGCCTATAATGTGTTAATTTAAATCTAGAGTTTCCAACTTTACACTGAATCATTGCAAAGGTTTACATTGTTTGTCTTTATTATCTGAAAACTTTTTTTTTTAAGTTTATGAAACATCTAAATACAAAGTTCTACCAATGGTCCATACATACAAATATTACTATTCCCTTTGACAGTTTCAATTAGAACAAACATAATATATGCTATTTAGTAAATGTTACAAAGGAACAAAATGAGACTTTTGTTGACTATAAACTTGTTTTGAATATATAATGTCATATATGAATATCAGATCACATAGGTTAAAATGCAATCATTTTAAAGAGCCAAAGGTTTTCGTTTAGGAAACCATCATGCTGAGGACAATGTATGGTGATATAGCTTTCTCGTAACTCATTTGACTAAGTAATATAGTGCTACATTGGTACACTTCATAGCCAAGTCCTTTCTAAATTTAATTTATGACCATCTTAGGGCAATGCAATCTTTATCATCAAATATGATTGTGGTCAAACACTACAACTTACAAAATAAATTAATTTGCTTCCACACTCTCTCAATGTCAATCCATAAACTCAAAGATAATAAAAATTTTTATTTTTATTAATGTGTATATTAATAATTCAGTAATCAAATAAATAATAATTGATTATTGGTAATTTTGCATCAAAATATGTACAAATTAATTATCATTATTTACTAAACTCACAAAACACATAAGAACAGTATAATAGAGAATGGAAAGTTGCTACCTCATTAAAAGCTTTGTAATCAAAAGAATTATCATGTAAGCCCTATTTTGTTCGTAATTTAGTCAATCTGTATTAAAGTGTATACATAACAGGTTAAATCACTTTCAGGTGGAAGAATTGTGTAAAAAATACACAGAATACAAAAAGCTTTATTATTATTGATAATTAAGCATAACAGATAATTTTTAACATATAGATAAGTTATTACATTTACTCAATGTTACTGCCAAAAATGGTAAATGGAGTTTAAGCCGGATCTTAATCTGTCATGTAGTGGATATCACATTCTATTCATAATCTTGTGTTATTTAACTTTACATTTTGTAAAATTGGTGGTGTTTTATGTAATATAGTTTGGTTATTGTGCCATAAATAAAGTGGATAGAAAATAATACCATGGAACATGAATTCTGAGATGTCACAAAAATACCCTAAAAAGTTCTAACTAGGGAGCCACCATTTTTTTTGGAACAATGAAATAATCACACAACACTTGTAATATTAACTACTCGACAACAACGGTAATAATCTGGAAATTGTTTGCCAAAAAAAAAACCTGACATGGAGTGAAAGCCATAGAATAGCATAGCACATAAGAATATTAAACATCACAAGTATGTAAAATGAATATGTGTGATTAATAAATTCCAACATTTATTGATCAATTAATATGAAAGTTAACACATCTAAGACCTTTTTATGCTATCACTTTGTCACTACAAGACTCTGTACCACACCAACTTCAATACTGTTCAACCTCAGATATAAAATTGGTATGCATTTCCATTTTTCAGGAAATAGAATATTTATACAATATATATTTTGCTATTTCCGTCTCTTCCTGTTTACCAATTTGAAAAAAGGAGCGAAATCACGACCATTTAGTATATATGCAGAATTTGCAAAAAAAACCGCTCAATTATGCTTCTATTGAAACATCAATAATAACAATCAACGATAGGAAGTAAAAACACTACAAATAATAAAATTCAAATAACAAAGATAACTTGAAAATTATAGGTTGAATCGTGATACATACCCTAATGTCAACGATGTCTCCAACTTTGTACACTTTCATGTACGTGGAAAGTGGAATAGTTCCATGTGTGCGGAATCTTCGGGCGAATAAGTCCCTGGTACCACGACGATAACCCTTGGAGTTCGTCATTTTTTAGCCTGCAAATATATCAATTGTATTCGAATAGTTCGCCACAAAACACGTGGAGCAAATATGTATAAGTAACAATCAAAGGTAAACAAATTGTACTGAATTTAACTATAAGGGTTAATATCAAACTAAGACATTCTTGAATAGTACATAAATATTCTAATCGTGTATTTTAACATTTTTTAGCAATTTTATAAGAAATTCACCTTGTTGCAAAGCTTGACGGATCAAGAAAGAGGTTAGTCTTGTCTATGGTTATACAAAGAGTGATAGGAAAATGGCAGAGGTGACATTCAAGATAAGTTACATTGATTACAATTACAAGCAGTTACATTGATTTTAGGTATTATCCACGGAACAAATAAATAAGTGCAATTGTTACATTGCGTAACAACGTGAGGAACCAGTGTTTCTAAAACTATATAAACAACTACTAATGAAATGTCAATCAGGTCTCAAAAGTAGTGTTAATATAATACTAATTAGATACTCTCATACTCGCATCTAAATAATTAAACTATTTTGTTGGAATATAGAATTTATTTTTATTTTGCGTAAAATATGTATAAGAGGTTTTCATTCAAAAATCTTGAACAATATTCAAGAGTTTTGTTATTATTATGGTTGTCTTTAACAAGGTGAATACAATGTAGACGCTAATCAAATAGGGAAATAGCAACATTCTGTTATAGTAATTAAGCATTGTTAATTACTTTTGTTATAATGTTAATTTTGTTTAATTAGCTACTAAATTCTGTTTCAAATCGGTTGAAGTTGAGTTGAAAAATCCAATTTCTTTTAAAACACTGTTTACATATATGATTTGTAAATTTATTTACATGTACGTTATTAGATTTTCTTACACGTCATACAAGTACTTTTGACAAATTTAGATTTAAAATTTGACAATAGTCGATTAAGCCTTTTCCTAACATATAAACAGCTATATAAACAGACAACATAGTACAAATGTTAACATTTTGTAAATAAATTAAATGAGTTGTAAATAATTTCATTGAAAGTAATAAACTAAGGCGACCGTAATTATAGATAGATAGATATGAACGTTAAAGATTCGAAGTATGATTTCTGCCAACGCGGTGTTGACGCCTTGTCTAGAAATATATTCGACTACCTTTATTTCTAATAAATTATAACTGATTGCTATCAAACCGTTATATATGTCATGGAAATGTTCCTAAATCTTATTGTCCGCGTTATCAAGATATTTAGAATTGTAAAATGCAAATTAATTGCGTTTGCTATTGCTTTAGTTATTATTGCTTGAATGCTACCTTGTTGATTAAATTCTCTTTCCACTAAAAGGCCTTCAAGAGTTTTAGTTTGACTTTTAGAAGCTATAGTTTGATTACTGCGCAAATAAACCTTGCATTAAACTATATTCGTCGTTGATAGATTTTCATTTATATTTATTTAGAATACCTACTTTACGTGTAAAACATTTACTTTTTAAATGTGATTTATTAGATGTAAATAAATTGATTACACTCCCCGATAGTATGTAACACCTCAATGTAGCATATTTTAGTTCTACTGTATAAATTACTCTTATACTTATACTTGCTATTATTTCACAACTGGTCAATTAACCATTCTGTTGTGATGTGCAAAAAATACCAATTTAGCAGGGATTTGGCTAACCAATCATGATTACGGCTGCTGACTTGCTGACACCGCTTACTAAAATAACAGTTACATCTTTTCTTTGTTCCGCGTTACTTCTACGTAACGCACTCTATGGCTGATTACTGCCAAATCTTATACAATGTTCTCTGTGGCCAGAGCCTTTATTTGGAAGAATAAAAAAAGTATCAATCAAATCAACTCTGGGAGGTGTTATTTTATTTGCATTTATTTTTCTATTATAGTTTTAATATTTTATATCCTTGTAATGATTGATTGTATCTGATTTTGATTTACTCAACAATGAATATTCCGAAGGAAGCCAACTTTGTTAATTCAAGTCAATATACACCGATTTACGTGATACAAAATCCTGGAGCCGCGCAGGTATTCCATTTCTCGTATTTACTTTGTAAGTTTGAATGAAAAATATATTTTATACTTGATGTATACTTGCAGGCGAATTATGTTATAACTGTTGCGAACGTTGAACAAAAACCAGTGACCAATAACCTGAAAAGTTTTTACGAAAACAGTGGAAATATAGATGGGGTAGTTGGAAGTCCTGTGAACACCCCGAAACCGCGAATACTGAAAAAAACTGAAAATGCAGTCGTCGGGAACAGTCTAAAGCTGGCTAGTTTTCTTTTACCTAAAAATGACAATGTAGCTAGCAAACCATACATCTTGAACAACTTCGTATTTAAACCGGACGGTGGTGCCGCTCAAACAGAAACAATAAATAGCGTACCAAAGCTAGATATAGACAGAAAAATTGTAAAATTAAAGGATGTACCGATCAGACCTCGTAATCATATAGATAGGTTTCCACCAAAGATTAAACCAAGGGACATGTAAGTCTTATGAATTTTTACCAAATAATGTTATACAATTATAAATCATCATACTTCACTTATTTTGGAAGACCAAATTGTTACCACCAAATGTAATTAATGACATATTATTAATTTATAAAATACTAGGGGGCTTGGAGGATGTTGTTCCACCCGAATAATAAGAAAAACCTTGATAAATTATATACCTAAACCTTCCTCATTAACCAGGTTATCTACTGGTGAAAACTACATGAAAAACTGTTCATCTAACCTAGCTAAACTATTCTAAGCTATTACATACAAATATTCATTTGTGAATCATACAATTTAATTAGATGACTGCCGGCTGCATACATAGAAAAGCATGACTAATCTAGAAAAGCATGACTAATCTAGAAAAGCATGACTAAAACAACCTTTCAGCAAAGCACTCGGTGCAAGCAAAATCCTAGAACAAGTAACAAAGTGGTGTAATTGGTCTAAGCATTCAGCTAGTGACACATCTATCTCTTTTCTACTCCATAGGCCAATGCATCCAAGTCATTATCACATAATAATTATCGTCCATAAAGACTACAGACAACCAATGTTTTTTTCATTTTAACTTCCTGAGTTTCATAAACCCTAAAATACTTACTTTATTTATAAGTTAGATGCTGTGTTTCATTTTTGAGATATTATGCATTTAAGGATTAATTAATTTTCTGGACTATATAATTTTTTTTATAAATTAACGTAGCTATTCACTATTTGCAGTATACCGATAACTACACAGGCCAAAGTGACTTCAGTGCAATTATTAAAACTAGGAGAGACATACCACAGGTAAAATGGCATTATTATTATGAAACTGGCAGTAAATATCAATTTACTTATAATGTATTATATATACTCTTAGAATGTATATCAAATGTATGCTTTATGATTAGCAGTGATGTGTGTTAAAAAAAACAGAGAAACATTTCTAAAAATGATTTTAATGTATTTATTTTATTACTAGACACTACACCAATTTTTCTTTACAAAAATCTATAAATTAGAGACACCTTATAATCACATTGTTATTATAGGTCTTTATTATATTATCCTTATGCTTGATCTCTTTTGTAATTCTATGTAATAACAAACAAATATGCAATTCCTCTCATGTTGACTTTGTGGTGGTCAATTTGTGATTTTATTATGGTGATATCCTGGTATTTTATTTGAAATTGTTTTTTTTATGCAAAGGACTACCCTTATATTCGAGCTTTACTTTATTTTTATTGTTGTACATAAAAACCCATAAATTCAATGAACTATGTATTAGTTAAAAATGATTTTAAATTTTTAGAAAATACCAATTGAGTACATCCTTTGGATACACAATTGTAAAAAAAAAACTGAGTTGTTATACTATGTTTAGATTGCTCTTCAAACTAAATGTCATTGAAACATTAACTAAAATTTAATATTTTGTAGGATCAAACATCTAAGATTATTTGTGATTTACAATTGTGAATCGGAATATGCATAAGTGTTATCTATACATCTTTTTAAAACAAACAGAAAAGAAAGCATAGCAAATAATATTCTTTAAGTGTAATTTTAATGTGATCACTACCTATATTTCAGTCTGAGTAAAATAGACAATGCACAAATGAGAGTGGAAAATCAAACTTTGAAAATTTTGAGTGATCCTGAAAAGATCACTCAGGAACCCACCTGTGATCCTATGTCCAACACAAAATTTATTTACAAGTGGGTACAAAAAGTTTTATAAAACAATTTATTAATAATGTATCACCAGAAACTTAGATAAATTACTATATAGTATATACTATAACAAATACTATACTACTACTATATTATATATTATAGCACTAAAAAGTCTCATAAAAATATCATTTACATAAAAAAGGTAGTAGGTTTTTTTAAGCCCTCCTGACTAGCCAAGCATCTTAGGTGTGTTCAGGCAGATGCATTTGGTCCAGCTTCTCACAATGTTTATTATCTTGTACATATCATTTTCAAATCACTTGAGATAGTGGTCAATCTTAAAAAGCTATAACAATTTATAAAAAAGGAGTTTTTGGGATTTTTTGGCGGGATCTTAGTCTGTCATGTATTGGATTTTATATTTTATTCATAATCTTATGATATTGGACTCTATATTTTGTAAATTTGGTAGTGATTTACGTAATATAGTTTGTGCATAAGTGAAGTGAATGGAATATAATACCACGGAGTATGAAATTCTGTGATTTCACAAAAACTCCCTAGAAGGTTCTAACAAGGGATCCACCATCTTGTTAGAATATTGACTCACACCATGCTTAATATTGAAATGATCGCACGACGCTTATAATATTATTGACTACGTGACAATGGCAGTAATAATCTGAAAGATTGATTACCAAAAATAAAGTTAAAAAAAAAATTCTAATCATCTAATGTTATTCAACTACATATTGATTGTAAACTAATCTTCATATAAAATAAAGTGACTATTTTTAAATATTTCTTATTGCATACCTCATAACTTTAATAATTGACTGGCGGGCCTGGAAGACGTTATCCTGCCTTTATAATAAAAAAAACCTATCAAATCATTTACCTAAACTTTCCTCAGGAATCACTTTATCTACTAGAGAAAACTGTATGAAAATCTGTTCAGTAATTTTTGAGTTTATCACGAACAGACAGACTGTCAGACACGGTTGGGGACTTTGTTTTATGCTATGTAATGATATAATAAAATCAAAATGTACCTCTTGGTTGTTCTTCGTATTTTATTACTGTCATGTTAATGCTCCAGGGTTGTAGGACCAAAGGATCTAACAATCGTCGGGAAGAAAAATATATTTATTAAAGATAAGAGAGATGAAAAGAAAGTTGATTTAATAAGGAAAGAGAATGTTAGGAAGCAGATATTTGTGGATGAATTTGAAAATGAACCAGACCCTCCTGCAGTGGTATGTGTTTTATAGAAAAGTTATTGTATTTTTTTTTATTGTCACTATGGTCCATATACGATATTGAAGATACACAGTTACATGGTAAGTAGTGGTGATTATTACTAGAAAAGCTAATACTAAAATGGTTTTTTTTTTCGAAATGACTGTGCTATTGACCCAGCAAGGTCTTAACAGCTTCACCGGACTACTAAGGCGAGCGCTTAAGGCACTCAACCGATTTTATTTTGGCAACCAGCTCAAGGGTGCACAGCACACCTCGGCTTGGCTGTTGCCTGTTGCATGCAAAATCGTGACCTACCTTATCTAATCTAGCTAACTATTCATATATGTATGAGTTGTTGAAACGTATATGTGTACCAAGCATACACGCCTCAACAACTCCTCCATATATTTATTATCGGACTAGCCGCTGCTCGCGACTTCGTATCGCGTTCAAAAAAGAAAAAAAAACATCCCGAGTTTGAAACATTTTTCTTCTGTGCTCCGCTCCTATTGTCTTAGCGTGATGATATATAGCCTATAACCATTCTCGATGAATGAGCTATATATCACTGAAATAATTATTCAAATTGGACCAGTATTTTCTGAGATTACCCCCTACAACGTCACAAACTCACAAACTTTACCGCTTTATAACATTACTATAGAAAATTGAGAGTTTTTCAGTTCGATAAGGAAAAAAAAGTAAACCCTTCCACTTTCATGTGCAAGCGTATAGGCGTGCACGTGTGTGGGGGTGATCGTGTAGTGTTGTAGCAGTGATGTATATTTGTGTGTCACTGCATCGCGCAAGCAACGCACTCAAGGGCTCCCTACCGAGGGATCGAACCTAGGTTTGAGCCGATGCCGTGGGAGGCCTAATCGGGTATACTAAAATGGATAAATAAATGATTAAAGTTATTATTACTCAAGAGTTTGTCATTAGTTGTCCATTATTATTATTGACAATGACAGTAATTGGCGTTACCGCGAGTGGTCCGGTGAAGCTGTTAACACCTTGCTAACTCAAAAGCGTAGCCAGTTCAATAAAAAAAATAGGTTACCGCGAAATGTGAATAAGCAAGTGTTATGCAACAACCAATAGGTGTGAAAGGGAGAAAATATCATGTTACTCCCTGTTTCACTTTAACAACTATAAATATTTATTTCAGTATATGTTTTTAATTCAAATTGCGATACAAAACAGCAAATTACACAACAGCAGAATAGTTGACAACAATTAGTAACAATAACGGTTATAAAGTAACTCGGTAGCGTAATTCATTACAACAAGTGTTATACTAATCAGCAAAACGTATAATATGAAAAAGATTGAAAGAGATACAATTGATTTGAATAAAAATAAAAATTCATAACACATTTGCTAATTTATTTATACTAATTATTATTACAGACAAAAGTGACCCGAAGCGGAAGGACAGTAAAACTACCAAAATTGATAGTGCCACAGGACAAACCACATAAAAGGAAGAAAAAAAATCACATTGTAACTTGTTTTCAATGCTCAACGGTGAGTAGTTTGAAATCATTACTAATATTATAAATGTGAATATCAGTTTGTTTGTTATAACCTTTCACGCTTTAAGTACTCAGGAGATCATAATGATACTTTGCATATATATTGTCAGGGGTACATAAAAGGACATAGTACATAGTACCCTTCGTTCAGAAAAAAAAATTATATTCCAAAGAGATAGGTCAAATCTATAATAACACGAGCAAAGTCGCGAGCAAGATGATCAGCTGCTAAAATTTCCTTTGATTAGTCAAGTTTTCATTTGCTTGGTTAATTTAGTTGAAATAAATTCGTGAATTATTTTTTTGTAATAAATTTCAACTTCATTAACAAAGTAATTTCGACACTAATCAATTAGATTCATATCTGACAGGGTCGATTATAAAAACTCACAATGGCGGCTTATATCAAAGGCTCTAGCGATAATTTTGTAGCTTGAATGAGGAGCTACAGCGGCTTTTGTCAAAGAACATTAGAATGGGACAACACATTTTGTTCCTTTATATATAATAGGGGTCGAATATCGACCATAATTAATTATTTGCAATATTAATTCATTTCAATATTAGTAAAGCTTTTTATTATGAAGTGATGAAATGTTGTACATTAGTAAACGCAGAGATTAGAAAATATGACGAATCAGAGAAGTACAAATGAAAGCTTCGACTCCATGCAAGATTAAAAGCTGTTTCCAATATTTTTTTTTATTATCTATAAGCTCATCAATAGGTTTGACCATAAAGAAAGACGGTTGATAAGCGGAATAAAACGGCACTGAGCTTTTTTATCTTCGATTATTTATATATAGAACATTTAAACGCTTATTTATATACAAAAAATAATATCAAACGCGCGTAAAGATTCGGACACAGTTGGTATATAATATAACTGATTATAAGTCAGTAATCTTCATTATTTTACAGTGTTTGTATTACTAACGACTCCGCTGGTGCTGCAAGTGTCTATTAACGGTGGTGATCACTTAACATCAGGTGTCCCACCTGTTCGTTTACCTCATATAATATAAAACAAATACATCCTAGAATATTGCTAGCGTTTAAACTTTCACCTGGTATAAACGTTCGAACTGTTATTGTATTTTGCAACACTTGTCTTGTACCACAATAATAACACACTTTCCAGCTCGAAAATTAACTTAATGATTTTTCCTTTCCAAACCTTTTTGAACACAATTAATTAATTTTCAACATTTAAAAAATACAACAGAGGAAGCCGTTAACAGATTCTTTCTTGTGAGATCAAATTATGATTTCATCAAACAAAGATTGTCCGTAAGGTTATCCTTTTTAACCTTTTGCTGACAAGCTAGGGGTCCAAATCCTCTTGAAACGAAGATAAAACTGTGTACTGTCTACTATTACTAACGAGATTTTAAATATGCACAAGTATCAGCCTTAGCCCTGTAAAAATGCCCTCCATCATCAAAATGTTATATAAACTACATGTTTTGGTATACAATCATGGCAATTTGCAAGTTATGTAATCTAAATAATTTACATTATTTATTTAAAAATACTTTCATTATTCAATGAAAAAAAAATTATTTAATTCTTTTTAATTTAAATAGGACTTTTAAATGTTGTTGTAGGAAATTATATTATAAAAATTAGCAGTACTGAGTTTTTAAAATACAATTGTATATGACATTAAAATTTACTTTTCATAAATATCACTCTCTTTTTTACAATTATTTAAAACAACAAATTCGAATCGTTTTCTATAAACAACTTCTCACAAAAACACCACATATTACACAACATTATATCATGGACTGTTTTAGCTAGAGATAAATAAATTATAAAATAAAGGTGGTATATTTTCTTTACTTATGTATATACATATATGTATTTTATTGCAAGAAAGAAAAAATATTAACATCTTTGAAAAATGTTCTTGTTAAATATTTTAATTGTTCGTCTTTTGGAGATATAATAGAAGTCTTTTACTTTTTATGTCACAGGTGGCAAATGAACAAACTGGTCACCTGATGTTAAGTGGTCACTGCCATCCATAGACACTTGCAACACCAGAGGAGCTGCAAGTGCGTTGCCAGCCTGAGTTTGGAAGGAAGGGGTAAGGGCGGGGGAGTGAAAGGCGAGGGGAGAGGCGATGGTTCTTCGGGGCTTTCACTGGCCGAACGAAACTCAACAATGCAAGCACTGTTACTTCACGTCAGTGTTTCTGTGGATTGGGTGGTAGTACTCTGAGCAAGCCGACCTATTCATGTTAAAACCAGTAATAGCTAGCCTAAATCTAAAAACCTAAATTTTGCTGCTTTAGACATTAACCCCAACTGTACCTAGTGTAAATCCAAAACTAGAAATAATTTACTCAGTTATCATGAACATTTAATACCATTGGCAGGAATTCAGCAGTTTATATCGACTCCAAAAGCACTATGAAAATCACCCAACTCATATACCGGCCAAGATCCATTCCAACCTATTCCACTGCCTGTTGGCCATCGTGAAGGGCGGTTCTGAGGACGACAGGACGAACATTTTCGTCCAGCAGTTGGAACAGCTAATTGTCAAGTTGAAATCCTTGTGGCCGTGTCTCCTGAACAAAAACGATGGGAGTGAAGGAAAGGCTTGCACTATAAATGAAGACGTTGGCAGGTATATCTCCAGTTCTTTATCACTAAATATACCTTCAATCATAATTACAGATTAACTTAAGTAATCAAAAAAGGAATCAACCTAAAGCTTAATAATCATAATCTTAATTACATTTTTTTATTAATATCAGAATATTAATGTAGGAATAAGACATTGTTTTATATTGTAAATCAACTTTATTTGTAATCAACCTTTGTGACCAATTTAAATATACCCCAATTATAAATGATTCATCATCATAATCAATGAATATTAGACTTTTAGGTATGTTTGAAATTATTCATAAACAAGTATGGTAGCGGTACAGTACGGATAATGGTATAAACTACTACTAAAATATTGAATACAAATAATCGTGTAATTTTGATTACTGATTACTCTAACCACGATTAATGATTACACCACAATCATGATTAAATGTAATGTTGATTAAATGTAATCCATGATTATTTTCAATCATATTGATAATCTGATTACAAAAGTAATTGATTACGTCCATCGCTGGCTCCTAATAGTAAATGTTTCTTAATTTTTTTTTAAATACCTCAGTTTTTATAATATTTTCAGACTATTCGGGATGAATTCTGGCAAATATAACATAGATATAAATGCATTAAACTGTGTAAAAGATAAAGACGGGTATTGCATTCATAATCCTCCATTAAAGAAAGTTAATACTGAAGTGAGTCAACCCATGCAAATCCATGTATCAGTTCCCAGTGATGAGATATCTAATTTCGTCCCCAACAATGATGACTGTGCACGAATAAGTTCCGCTGAAAATTGGCCCACTGTCCACAAACGAGTCTGGAAACTTAAGAAACTGATCTCACAAAAATGTAACTCAAAAAAAATTAAATTAGAAAAGGATGACAATTCATTGATAGCAATTGATATGGAGGATACAGCACCACCTCAGGTTAAGGTGGAAGATACGAATAATATAGATATGAGACTGAATTACGAGTGTGATGATTTATTATCAAAATTAGGAATAGATAGTGCAAAAGAATTGGAAGATAGTGCAAAAGTGTCAGAAGATATTAATATGTCCGATATAAATCAGGAATTGACTGTGGTTAATATTGAAGACCAAAGCAAATCAAAAGGCCATTTGAAATTCCACAGTACCCATTTCGACATACGATCTTCTCCTATTAAACCGTCATCAACTGTATTCCATAAATTCCAAATCCATCCAGAGAAGTTACCAAAATATGATGTGCAAATGATCGGAGCCACAGACATAATTGATAGCGGACAAAAGAAAGATTTTATACAATCAAATGACGAATCACTACACGAGATTTTTACAAATAACATTGAGCCTACTTGTAAGCAAAATAGCGTAATGGATCACGATTGGATTTTAGCAGCAAACGACAAATCAGAGGATGGATATACAAAATCAAATAATCTCATTGAACCCGCTCTGCTACATGTTAAAGATTCAGATAAATCTTTAAATATTAATGGAACTTATCAGCCTAATGAAACATCCAATGATTCACAATTAATACCAAATCAAGAGGAGTCTGTGTTACAGTTTTTCGATGCACTCGGTAACACGTGTCTATCGTATCCTGAAATGGAATTAAGAGCGAGTACAAATGATTTCAATTTAGACTTATTTTAATTCTCAAATAGTACAATTTGATTTCATAATCAAACAGAGGAATTCATATTCTGATTCAAAAATTCATAAATAAAGAAATTATCGAAATTAGATATTTCGTCTCTAATTATGATTAAATGATTAAAAAATTATTTACAAAATTTATTTATTTTATTCAATTACGAATTCATAACTTTATGTGAAACAAATCGATTAGAATAAATCTGCGGGATCATTGTTCATAAAACATTTAGGATGTCCTTTCAACCATGCTCATTTTATACCATTCATTATAAGAGCTACGCTCATCAATTACACAACATAATTTTTTCCAAGCACAAGATTTAGCTTGCCATATTAATATTTGGGATATCACAATTTTTTTTCTTTAGTAAGTTAAAAAAAAAAGTAGATCTGATACGGTAATCTATAAGAAAAGATCATCACCTAATTGAATAGTATGTGGTGTGGTTGAGGATATCTTATCATATTATGAGGGAATGTATTCAATATGAAGGACATAGAATTTTTTTTCAATCTGTGGATGTGTAGATATTTGTAATTTGATGCTTCCAGACCTTATCTCACAGCGCAAAAATATTATATAACTAGCTGACCCGTGCAACTTCGTCTGCACCAAATCGATTATCACCGGTTTCAATTGTATTTTTAAACGCGAAAAATTTTAATAAACCCAAGAACCCGCTTACAGCGATACCTACCGTTTCCAATTGTGAATTCAGACTATCCAGGGACTATCTCAAACATATACACAGTTGATATATGAGAAGTCTTTTAAAATAAGCCTAAAACTCGTCCGTAGCATCACCTACCGGGTCCAGTTAAGATAAATATTAACCTACATACGAGTATATTGCCGATAAATGTCTTCCTAGTATAAATGAATTTATGTGAGAAATCTTTTAAAATAAGCCTAGGACCTGTTCACAGCATCACCTACCGGGTTCTTGTAAGATAAAAGCTAACCTACATACTATATTGGGGGTAATTTAAAAAAGAAGCATAAGGAGATATATAGCTTAGATATTTTGCTAATCTGTCTGCTAAAGTTCGTCAAAAATTTCATTACCTACAAATTTTTGTATTTCGTCTGTTATCCTGGTGAATCCCTTGAGTTTTATGTGACAAAAAGTATTCCAGATATAACTTTATAACATTAGTTATCACTGTGGCAATCTTCTTTAAAAATTGGTTCAGTGCTGTCAGTGATACGTGTTAACAGGGACAGATAGTCAAAAATTGTAAAAGATTTTTTTTTTGGCTTCTAGATCTATAGCAAAAAATTATGTAAACAAAAAAATTTAATTTTTGGCCTAGTTACAGTTTTATTATTATTTTTTTATATATAGGAGGCAAACGAGCAGGTGGGTCACGTGATGTTAAGTGATGACCACCGTCCATAGACACTTGCAACACCAGGGGAGTCGCAAGTGCGTTGCCAGCCTGTGCTGCGGGTTGGGGGGGATGGGAAGAGATGGGGAGGGTGAGGAGAAATAGGTCTTTGGTAATTTCACTGAACGAACCAAACGCAACAATGCAAGTACTGTTACTTCACGTCGGTTCTGTGAGAGGGTGGTACTACCCCGGGCGAGCCGACCTATTCCTACTGAAGCCAGTAATAGCTTCTGCATGGCTCTACCACCTACAAAAGTATATATAGAAATTACAAGGTTAACATTTAGTATTTGAAAAGGAATTGTATTGAGGAACTAAATATGCCGGTGTCGTCTTTACAGGGCATGGTTGTTATAGGATAAAGTCCATATCTATTGTAAAAAAAAAAACTAATGTAAATAAATCCTCTGAGATAGTAGATTGACTTAACCAGTAAGGAAGTAAAATAGAACGCACAATTTGACCACAAAGGAGTCATTATGATATTCTTATTCAAGAGAGGATTTAAAACTATTTCATAATTGTATATGTACAATACATTTCCCAGTCACCAGGTATTTTACCAATGGGTATTATATAGATTCAAGAAAAAAAATATTTCAAAACTTTTTATTTTATCCATTCACTTTACTATGTACAAAACAATTATAATTAGACATACAACTAAACATATACAAAATCATATTAATTTTTTAAATCAGTCTATATATAATAGAGTTACTGTTCTGGCAAGTAAATGATTTCTGGATTTTATTTCTATATAGTCTCATTATCAAGTTTCTTGCTAAAGTTAAAAAAAAATAAAATAAAGAAAGTCCTTTATTGCAAACAACTGTATAAAAATATGTCAATAATTTACCAAATTGTTGGTAACCAAAAATCCTACAAGATTTAAAGAAGTCATATAGCTGAATAATATGACCAAATTAATGTTACTTTCATACTTTAAACATAACTTATTGCTACTATCCTATGCTTGTAATACAGGTCTCTCATTCTTCCCCTCCAAGTTCTGATTAGTAAGAGCGTAACCTGTACCACCTCTTTGCAATGGGATGATGTCTTTCTCTTTCAACTTCTCTCCAGTTAATGGATGTAGCCAGTCTTTCTTTATAACTTTTTCAACACATTCCATCGTCACAACATGGCCAGTTGTTCTGTAAATAAATCTAATGTTATCATGTTTTTATGCTATATCATAATTCTTACTCATATCACAAATCTCAAAGGAATTTGTTTGTCTATTACACTTTCACTCCACAACCATGCAATTAAAAGTCATTAAATGGTCTAAACTTCGACTAAGATATAGAAAAGGACATAGGATACCTCTCATTGAGATATAAGTAGGTTTACTGTTTTTGAGGGAGTGGTCAAACCAATATTAATATATGCGTAAGTTAGTAATTTGATTAATTTCATTGTAGAGTTACAAACATGTGTACTGCCCTGGGGGTCACTAGTAACCAACACTTGAATTCTCTACAGCTCCATAGTGGCCACCCATGACCAATGGCACGGTTAATACTAAAGTGCTTAATTATTATAAATATGGAAACTGACCACTTTTTCAATAATACCATTGTTAGGATAATGTTACTTAGCAATCCAAGCACAATTGTTTAAAAAAGATGATCTTAATAATTGCCTACAGCACCTTGTGAGGGCATTTTATAACTTTATAATAAAACATGGAAAAACTGCCTGGCAGTCAATGTATTAATAAACAAAATATTTGACTTCAAAAGGATTGAATAATTTTGTCTTATATTATAGTGAGAGAGATGTTCAGGTGAGTATTGGTAAGTAGTAGTATAAATAAGTAGCTTAGAGCTATCTATAAAAAAAATCACATCACTTTGACCATAATCCTATATCAATATTGAGTTGTTTTAATATGATTGAACTGTATTTTAATCTTATATATAGAATAATAATGTTTAATAAAATTGTGTAATGACTCACTATTCCTAAGATGCTTCAACAATTTAATTTTGAGTATAATTTTTTTTAGATATTGAGTTACAAAAATATAGAAAGACACGCGAAAAAATGGTCTCTATATTTAAATTATTTAACCTAGTAACTGGGGAATTCTCTTTTTAATTACACAGTATATACAAATTAATTGAGAGAGACTCATAAATAGGCCAAACATGCAATAGTGTAAATAGGTTAGACATATTAATTCATCTTTTAAATATACATTGTGCCCTAGAATGGGTGGGACTTACAAAAAAGGTATCAGCCATTGATACATGTTGAAACATGAATTTAGATAATAAATGAAATAAAAATTTTGAAATTACACTCATGGGGTGTGACCTATTGCCACATACTAGTTAAAGAGTTAATAAACTTTACATCACCTGATCACAGCACAAGGCACTGCATTGCTAAGTATATCATGTGTCACTGGACACATATACCTGTTCTCTTTGGCTATTAAGGATTTCTTATCATCTGGATCATTCACCAGAGTCCATTTAACTTCAATCAAATCTTTCATTTTCAAAGGTCTACCACTAATTGGACAATACACTGTTGAATCTGGTTTGTTTAATTTTGTCAGTTTAGCATCAGGCAATTGTGATGGCACCCAAAAACTGGGCAGTTCTTTGTCTTTTCCATTAGCAAGATTTGAAACAGAAGTAGATGCACTTTGTACATTTCCCAGCTTGTTACTACCGCTAACAGATGATATGTTCTTCTCTCTATTCATAAATTTAATTAAATTTGCCTCTTTTTCTGCAGTAGCAAGCTCTGCTTTCTCAGTTTCTTCCTTCTTCAGTTGCTTTTCATATTTTTTTAATAACCTGTTATACTCATTCTTTTTAGTTATTATGTATTGCAAAATTGCTTCTTTATCGAAGAGATAACCTTCTTTTGTTACTACGGGGTTCCTGCAGGGCTGTAAAGATAAACTGCAACAGTCAAAGTTCTTGACTGAATCTTTTCCAACTCTTTCACTTTGTGTTCCATAACCTGATGCTGCGGCATCTTTTTTCTTCTCGTGATACGTGTAAACAGCTCCTGCTGTGCAATTTCTTGCGTGTCTGGTCATTTTAAAATTAAGAAAACAAAAAATAGCCTAGCCTATAAATTTAGTTTTGTCAATAAACGAAAAGTGTTGCCGGTAATAATAAAAAACTTGAGAGGTGTCAAGGGACACCCGGATGGAACGAAGTTCCTTTCGATTGATTAGTGAAGGAATTGTAATAAAATTTTTATTTTTTTAAGTTATAATAATATTTTCTTTTATTATTAACAAATATAATGTTATATAAACTTAATCAGTAGGCTCAATTTTCGTAATAATTGGCTTGTGGTAACTGAAGTAGGAAACATATGTTTGGGATCATTATTATTATTATTTTTTATTGTTTATTATTTACAAAAAACCTGTATACACTCAACAAAAATAATCATCGCGACACCACACTGTTCAATGCGAAATAGAAATGAAAATATCTGGCTTGCTTTCTATAAGAGAGAGAGAGACAGACAGAGAAACATGCGACGCCGCACAGTTTACAATAGCTTACTATAGCAAAAAGTGTCGTGACAACTTTTCGTAAGAATTTTTTCCGTCTAGCCCCCTTTCACAACGCGCGATAAGGAACTTCGTTCCAAAAGCTAAAAAAATGAATAGCAAAGATAGATAACTTGTAACGACATATTACGTATTTCATCTAGGATCCCTTAACGTTATAATATTTTACAATTACATATGAGAAACGACCGTTCTACAAAGAACGTTCTTATAGTTCTGAAATAAAATCTTTATCAAGAGTTCAGGTCTAATATAACCCAAAAATATCTGAATAATTACTAAAAGTTAATTGTTGGCAAGGTAAATTAATGACATTTGTTTGGCAGCACAGGCGATAGATAATAGTATAGGCATTAACTAAGGTTATTTTCCCATAAGCGAAGTTGTTTTTTTTGCGTCAAAGTATGTCTGCTTAAACGATATAGGTATATATTAATAAACATATAACTAAATTAAGTGTAAATATTTTTTGTCTTCTTTCTTTGTCGAATGATTTTAGGCGAACGTATATAGTCCACGTAAGGTTAGAACTCTTTGAGTAACAGATTAATTTTAATACCCTTTTAAAATAAGTATATGTAAAGATTATCACTAATATTATACGTAACACCAAATTTTGATCGATCAAATTGTGTGTAAGCGGTTAAGTATATATTTGTTTTAATCGATATCTTAAACAACCAATTGAAATTTGTCTCTAAAGGCTTACTTATTCTGTGCTGTTTCACCGAACGTCATGCCGGGAAAATAACGTGTATTGAAAGTTTGAAACTGATAGTATTTACGTCTTGGCTAAATTTACGATTTTTATTTTGCAGTTTCTCCAGTTCGTGTTCTACAGTTTATCTGACGTGTTTTGTTATATTTATAAGTATGGACCGAATTTATGCTACGTCCAAAAAGTGAAAATAAATAAGATTAAGTAATACCAGTGATAAAATTTAATCTAATCGTGTTATATTTATTACTCAAGTAGTTTTATCGTATACGAGTGTGTCGACCCATTTTATTAAAAATCACGATTTGTGTGAAATAGTTGTTTTTAATTTGTCGATTAATTGATGTGAATAATAATGAACTTGTCTTTCGCCGGTTGTGGTTTCCTCGGGATATACCACGTTGGCGTTGCTGTTTGTTTTAAGAAATATGCCCCTCACCTGCTTTTAGGGAAGATATCGGGCGCTTCTTTCGGAGCATTGTCAGCTTGCTGTTTATTGTGCGATTTACCTATCGGTACGTAATAAGTGTAATTTAATACTTTGTTGTTATTTACAAGTGATATCAAACAAAACTTTCTCTTATATGACAATTTGTTAGAGGAAAAACAATCTACTCTTGTTGTTATTTTGTGCTGTAATTTAATACGGTTATATATCGTTTTTGCACATTATAATTGTTTATATTTATTTAGCTTTTACTCCCAGCTCTGCTTTAATTCGTGTAGATTTGGCCTATGTTTTTCTATGCAAAATTTACTTTAAGTAAAAGTTAGTATTTAAGGTCAGAAATTATAACAAACAATGAAACTTATATTTGTGTTTATAATATTACTAAGGAGTTTGTCATTAAGAAAAAAAAATATATTGATTAAAGAAGAATAAAAGTTCGGTAGTGACTGAAAGTGTTAAAAAATATTCATTATTATTATACTAATATGTTAATATGTACACAGGAATATGGTCTCTCACAAAATCAAACTGTCTTTTACATTTAAAACATGTATGTCTATTTCAAAGTTTGCAAACTTTTTTTTTTTCAATAAATATTATTATGGATTAATTCATAATACAACAATGCAATAAAATATTTAATATTCTTTTAAAATTTATTAAAAATATTTTGATCTGGAAAAAATTCTTAAGATGTATTAAACCCTTAATATTATAAAAATTCAATAAGTTGAAACTTTATTGTGTTCAGATAATCAATTTTGTGTTTAGATAATCAATTTTTTAACCTGAATTATTGAAATATACCTATAAATCTGTAATTTTTTTCTTGAGAAAAATCGTAAATAAATATGTATAAGTAAAATGTTAATACAATACAGTATTATATATACCTTATTAGAATTTACCCATCATTAAATACAATAGATAACTTATCAATCTGTATCAATTACTTCAATGTTGTCATGTACATAAACAATAGTTTTCTGGATTCAGATATTAATTATGCTGTGCTGAGTTTTTTTTATTAGTTGTTAGGTGTTACTGGTTGAATAAAGTAACATATGATACACACTAATTATGTAGTCAGAGATAACATGCTAAATTTAGAGTAAGCCTGACCCTCAAGTCCAGCTCTCAGAACTAATATGATTAGGTGACATATTTTCAACTAATTAGAGCAGTGTTTCTCAACATGGGGCCCGCACCCCACAGGGGGTCAATTTGATAGTTAAGGTGGGGTAATTTAAAAATCGATAAGACTTTAAATCTTTCGCTTTGGGTTATTTAAATGCAATGCTAGATATCGGTGACAAATTTAGCAAAAAAGGCAGATTCTTAAAAAAATGCTGTTAATAATTATTTGGTATAATTTCGTTTTACTTTACCAAAATATCAACTGAGTAATTAGAGTTGTTAAGTAAGTTTTCATTATATGTTTTGAAATTTTACTTACAATATTTTGATTACAATTTTATAGTGGTCTCTTTCTAAAACTTTTCATTTATATTTCTTAAGGGAACAAAACAATTTTTAAAGTTTAAAAATTATGTATGTGCGGCATAAAATTTTTAGAAATGTTAAGGTCTAAAAAATTTGGGAAACACTTAGTAGAGGGACATTTATAAAAAGGTTTTCAAGTATATAAAAGCTAACTACATCTCTAAAGATTCCATCACATTGTATTTCTTCAGTGAAAGTTAAGACACATTACTACATTTAAATGTAGGTAGATCAATATAGTTTCCAAATATCTATCTCTGAGCTATCATCATTTTTAGATACATAAAACTTGTTTTAATTTGAAATATATTTAGGTGAAATAACCACTGATGTACTACGAGTTGTAAGAGAGGCAAGGGCGGGATCACTCGGCCCGTTTAGTCCTTCATTCAATATTCAGAATGTACTCCTCGAGGGTATGCAGAAATACCTGCCAGAGGATGTTCATAAAATTGTCAGCGGAAGACTCCACATATCACTAACAAGAGTTTATGATGGGCAAAATGTTATAGTCTCAGAGTTCCCTACAAGAGAGGATCTTTTGCAGGTTTGTGATGTTTATTATGTTTAAAAATTATTGAAATAGAATATAGATTTGCAGGTTTTCCTACCCTAAAATAACATTTCATATGACAGACCACCTTCTTTGTTGTCAATGTTAAGTAGATCAGGGGTGTTCAAAATGGTTGATTGCAAGTGCTTTTTGAGTCAATCTCAAGAGAAATTTGCCATTATAGATTATATTTGCAGATTTTGTTTTAGTAGGTTGATAACAGAAACAAAATATAATGGATAAATAAGCAACTAAAAATGATTTAATTCCCAATTAGGCCAGAATAAGCACCTCCTCACTTTCTTTTATTGTTTCTAGCGAGGGTTACCTACACCTACTTAGAAGAGAATCCAGCATCACACATACTTTTAGCCTTTCAGAATCGTTTGTACGTAGTCTAACAATATTAAGGTGAATTGCTGGCAGTTTATTTTTGAGCACTCCTGAAATACGTAATATGTCGTTGATGTATAACCTCGGTTCTTTAGTTGCAAAATGTGTTAGGGAAAAAGAAATTAGTCCTAATTAGGTTAACTTATCTATCTATAGGTCATACATTAATTACGTCATAGATTAATGAAATGGGGAAGATCTACACAGTGCTGTACAGCAGGTGACCAAGGGAAGCATGAGTCATAAACTTCATTATATCAAATTATTAAATTCAGAGTATTAAAACTGTAAATTTCAATTTTAATGAGACATTTTAAAATGATAAAAAATTTGTGTTTTGTATGGTGTAAATTTAGTATCACATTTTTGGTTTAAATTTTGGATTATGACAAGTACGTAACTAATAAAATGTTTTATAAATCATTTAATTTATTATGAATTGTAATTTGATATATTTCAAAAGATTTTTAAATTTCATAGTTTGTAAATTGAAAACTGATTAAATATAATATGATGTCATCTCAGAAGAGGTGGTTATATAAAGGCAAACCTTCATATTCGTGATATTTATTGGTCTCCATAAATCATAAGAATCATGTGACGTAATTTATGGGTGACTAGTAAACACTCATATTAGCTTTTACCTATAATTTTGTTCATGTTGTCTTAAAATGAACTGACTCCAGAGACACCTTATGCGTTGTAATAATTCAGAAACATTTTGGGGTATACAATAATATACAATAAGTAATGTATTGAAGGTTAACTCATAAATTCATATATATCTCATCATTATGTATTCTACATCCCCATGTTGTCATAGATATGTTCTTATGAGTTGGGGTCTTGGCTTGGGTTTGATTACGGCCTGGCATTCGCGCTAGGCCTTGCCGCCAGGGTGTCATGGTTCTTGCCTTGCATTGCCCCATGACACTTATTTAGCGCGGCAATACATCCCCATGTTGTCATAGATATGTTCTTATAAGTTGGGATCTTGGCTTGGGTTTGATTACGGCCTGGCATTCACGCTAGGCATTGTCGCCGGGGTGTCATGGTTCTTGCCTTGCATTGCCCCATGACACTTATTTAGCGCGGCAAACAATATCTTATTTGTTTTTTAGTCAGTAGGAGGCTGACAGTCCACCGCTCCCCAAGACTGTAGACGTCCAATATAGGATTTCTTCCCATAATAAATAAATATATAATAATAAATAAAGAGCTTCGACTAGCTAGAGAGCTAGAGATTATTTTTTTTTCTGCATGAAAAGTACTCTGTATCCTTGTCAGTACTCTAGGCAATCTGCATAAAAGATTTCATAATGATTGGTCGCGACTAAGGCGTGAAACAGGAATAAAAAGCTGACATTCGAATTTATAATATTACTTAGGAAATAAGATTATTATGTCTTGCTTATGACCTTCTTATTTAAATAATATTGTTCTAATTCCATGTTCTGAGGTAAAAATTAAATATTATTAAGATTTTTATTAATTTCTGCTTTTGCTAATGATGATGTTTTGTTGCCAGGCGCTTCTGGCGTCATGCTTCGTACCAGTATTCTCAGGGTTACTGCCACCTAGATTTCACGGCATCAGATATATGGATGGTGGCTTTAGTGATAATCTGCCCGTTTTGGACGAGAACACCATCACAGTCAGCCCATTCTGTGGCGAAAGCGATATATGTCCAAGAGATTTGAGTTCGCAACTGTTTCATGTGAGTATCAACACAAATAAACTCACCTTTTCTCATTTAAAAAGTTAATTTTGTGTGTAATTGACATGACTGAACTGCATCTTGAGGAAATAGAAAGGAATTTTAATTATGAACAGTTTAAGCATCAGTATCCTTATATCAAATCCACTTTAGTAACTTATAAGTACAAATAAAATTAAATATTAGCGCAATAAATAAGTAGTAGCTCTTCTCTCATCATGACAGGCCCACCAGTGGAATCTAAATGGGATTAAACAATAAAGAAAAATATAATGCTAATCTCACACTTGCAGGACAAAGCTTTGGCTGCTTGTCGTGAGAAAGATTATCCTCAAAATTACTCCTAATAAAAGCACAGGAAAACGTTCGCAATTTTTTTATCATGTCATTAATAACTCGAAATTAGCATATCCAAGTTCCTTTGGTGTGTGTAAAACCGCATCTATCGCCACGTCACACCGACAGTTCGTAAAGCATGGCATTAATGTGATCCCAAACTCGCATTTTTAAGATCATAGTTAAAATTTATGATCATAAGATCATGATAAAAAAAATCTGGATAAATACGCAGGCATTGGAGTAACATAAGATACATTTGCAAATAAACGGATGATTATTTATGTAACTATTTTGTACAGTATCCATTCGTTTGAACATAACTTATTATCTTATCAGTGTGGCATTACAAAGTAATACTTCAATGCTAGCGTCGTAATTAACATTCTAACCAATGCAGTAGATAATTATTTCTATTGGAAATGGGTTATGTATCATTTGATTACTTGTCCTTTTTAATAATACTCTTCGGTAAATTTGTATTGGCATCCACAATGGTATACTGTTCACTAATTAGTCTATCTATATGAGTCTATAATATTGGAGTTCTAAGTTGTGCATAGTTCAGATTTGAATTTTTCATCAATTTATAGACTTGTCTTTATTATGAACTTAAATGGGTGTTAAATGAAGATTTGACAGCAGATGCTAACAGACTAAACGTAATAACTAACGTAACGTAATCTAGTGTCTAAACGCTCTGAAAGTCTTACCGGTGGGCTTCGATAGTTTCAACCATGGTGTTAGATTGCTTCTACAATTTGTCACATAGACATGGTAAGGATACTGAGAAAGCACCGCAGGTTCACAGTTTATTAAATTACCCGATGATCGTTTTTTTTTTCTCTAACTACGCTATTGACCCAGCAAGGTCTTAACAGCTTCACCGGACTACAAACCCGATGATCGTAGGTAAAGGTAACTAACTGTGTAGGTGCAAGAGTAGGTGTTAAAAGAATGGGAATACACATTTGTTTTTACACATAGCTTTACTTAATACACGGTGTTAGTATTAGCTACACTGGTCGGCTCTTCCATAAACTGTTTAGTGCTGACACGGAATATCATTCATTGACTTGCCTTGTAAGAGACAAGTTGTTTTTGAAACGCATGCCTACAGAAAAGAGGCACATTCTAGAAAGCAACATTAGCATGGCTAGTCATTTGCAAAAAATACATATTGAGGATCAGCAAGCAACATTACACAGATAACACACACACATACGTGTATGTACGCTTACACATAAAGTGAAAGGGTTTTTGTTCCTTATAGAAGTGAGTTATTTTGGTTAATTTAGTTGCCCGATATAAATACATAAACGAGTTACTCAGGTTACATGTGTATGTGTGTCTAAATAATTACTATGTGTATGAATATTTAGCTTAGTTTAGCTTGGTAAGATTAGCGATGTTTCGTAACCTAGGTAACAGCCCAAACCGAGGTGTACCATGCAACGATGCGCTGGTTGCTAAATAAAATGCGTCTGAGTGCCTTCAGCGCTCGTCTTAGTAGTCTAGTGAATCTGTAAAAGCCTGTCAGGACAATAGCGTATTCTATTGGAAAAAAAAATTATGGGTTTGCTGATTACTGGTATAAGACACTTAATGATTCTCCACATATTCGATCTAACCGTATCTTTAACAGGTAAATTTGGCGAACACGAGCATAGAGTTGTCAAAGCAAAATATGAACCGTTTTGCACGGATATTATTCCCTCCTACGCCGGAGGTCCTTAGTAATATGTGCAAGCAAGGCTTCGACGATGCCCTTCGTTTCCTGCACAGGAACAACTTGATATCGTGCACGCGATGTCTCGCTGTTCAGTCCACGTTCCAACTTCAGGATGTGCTTGACGATACTACCTATGATTACGATCCGGATTGTGAGGAATGTAAAATTCATAGACAGGTAAGTTTTAACTTTCAGGAAAAAGGTTGTATTCATTTTAATTGCACTTCATTTGTGATTTATTTTAGAGTTGACTTCTTATTAGCCATTGTCAATATTGGCACTCACTGTTTGGACATTTGATCGAAAATATTTATATACAAGATTTGTGTTTTGGTATGATATGCAATTTTAGAAATATGGTCCTTTGTGACAATAACAAGATTATAGTATCTTTATATAAAATCTTGGGTTACATAAAGATGATTTGTTCAGACGAAAACATAGTAAGCTCAAAGATGAGTGCGCTAATTGGTTGTTAAGTGCAGAAATTCCGGAAATATTTATTGGTTCTTAATGTCAGATTTTCAGCTAGCAAATAGGGTAAATTTTAGAAAATATTAAAGCCATACAAACATTTGGGTAATTTTGGGGTGATAAGGTTTAAGCCGTGGGGTATCGTGGATTCGAATACAATAGGTTTTGATAAAGAAAAACGTCATGTTGCTTAGACCAAGTTGAAAATAAGACACCAAATGTCAAGCGAGTGACTCTAGACTTAGTGTGTTACCTTCTTGGGGCATATACTCATTTAAAATCGGTTAAAACTGTGGTCAACCGTGAATCGTTATACATACATATAGTACTTTTGTCCGTGTGTATGTGGCTGAAGTCTTAAACGATTTTGATGTTTTTTTTGTTTATGTTCACGTGGATTCAAGAATGGTTTATATTCACAATTGGACCCGGGTAGGTGGCGATGTGGATGAATTTTATGATTTTTTAATTATAAAGGTTGGACAACGTCCGCCGCGCTGGGCCCTCTAGTTTATTATGCAAATATATATTGTCATATGCTTAACATAACATAAACTTTTAGGATGCATTAGTTGATGATCTTCCGGATACGGTCATGACGATATTCCAGAATGCAATAGATTCTGCGAATAATGGTATTGTGAATTGGGTGATGAGACAGAGAGCTATGCGATACCTAACTCTACTGGCCCTTCCGTACCGTGTGCCCATCGACATCATGTATGCTACATTTACCAAGTAAGTGTGAACCTTTACATTATTGCCCGATGTTCAAAATAGAAATCTATTTTACCATTTCTATAGGGTTCGTGGAAATCACTAAAGAAAACGTATGAGAAATTTGATAGCATAGTTCTCCATTCCAAAAGGGTTATTCAACTATGTATTACGTAAGCACTGATGGGGTCCTTGATTTGCTTATTTTTGATGACCTAGAAAACGGGACCGAGGGGGTGTCTGGGTGGTGATTACGTCAGTAATATTTATTGTTATTTAACTAAAGAAAATTTAAAAATACTTATATAAATGTTTACATAAGCATGAGGGGAGGGGGTAAGAACACACTGCTTATTTTTGCTGACCAGGAGGACAAAGTGGTCAGAAATAACAAAAATTTTGCTTACTTTAATGGCCCCAAAGACTTCTTTGATAATTTAGTGCATATTCGCAAAATTTTAATAAATTAGATTTTGTAAAAGATCGGAATATTTTTTTCAGTTAGATTCTACAGAAAGGTCGCAATGAACATTACCGATTTGTTAAACAAAATGTTCAAGCACCACACCAATTAGATTTTATTATAAAAAAAGGTGAATACGATCGTAACGTGAAAGTATTTTTTTTTTTTCAAGAGAACGTAATTGTGCGTTCCGACTGTGTATAAATATGTCAATACTAATAACTGTGTATAAATATGTCAATACTAATAATATGATGAAACATAATTGTGTGCAGATTTCATTTGAAAATAAAAAGTAACGAATAATGTATAAAAACAATATATTTAGGAATTAAACATAAAAACGGAGAAAACGAGAAAAACTAAGTAATCCATTATGGTAAATCAAATACCAACTTTTAAGTGACAACCATAAATGCCTTATAAATAAAACACTTTAAAACTTCAGGACGTAAGTTTAAAATCATTTTGTTTCGACTTACGTCATTATACGTCCAAGTTTGAGAGTGACTTGTAAATATGTTACAGCGAAACAAAATGGAACTAATTGTTGGGATATCAGATTTTCTAATCTTTTCTAATGGTGAAATTGAGGTTACAGTTTTGATGTCGTTTTATAAAGTAATAACTTAAGGATATATAAGTGATATCTCCGAAATGAATGCTTTTCCTTAGATGACAAGTGTTGTTTGGATTATCAGTCATGTTGAAAGCCGAGAAATGTCTGTGTACAGTAATCAGTAATAAACTTCGTTTTGGAAGTGAACCTTCTAATGCGACTTCCAATAAGGTTGCGTTAAACGTTCAACGCTAGAAGCATTATGATTTCACTAAAAATCAATTTCTAGCCCTTCCTATTTTTTATTCCACATTACGAAGTTTCGCTTCTTCCGTGCGGAGGGACTCTACCCACTATTTTTTAAATAAGACTAGCTTGTACTCGCGGCTCGGCATGCGGTTTTAAAATTGTATTAAAGAAATATAAACTTACTAACGACATGAACAATTATAGAAATGCTCTTTCAAAAACAATTGTAAGACAACACGCAGGTCATCTACAGTCACTGTATTAATTAGCATTAGAAAGGGATAGAGGTGATCACAATTTGATACGATTCGCTTCTCTTTCCCTTGACGTGTTGCATGAGCATTACCTAAAGTCACCAAAATTTCTCAGTCATGATTTAAATGCAAGACAGAGAGTCGTGGTGATTTGAAAGTCCGTTAAATATCTTGAGATATAAAAATTACATGCATCAAATTTATTGTCCATTAATATTTCACCAAACCACATATTTATGCGAAAGATCTATCTGTATAAACTAAAATTGCTGAATATATGTAAACGCATCAGCTTATAAAGTCTGTACCTATTTGGCTAATTCTTTTTTCTTTTTATCAATCTCCAGTACCTATAATATTTGCATCAGACAAATTTAGGTTAAACATATGTATGTGAGAGTGAACGATTGAGTAAGACAACTACAATTTTTTGATGTGAAACATCTATATGTGCGGGTAAACATGATTGTTGGCGTGGCGAGTTTATGAAACGTGGCGACGCGATGCCACACGCAAGTGACTCGTGGCGACGCGATGCCACACGCAAGTGACTGTGCGCAATTTCTCTTGCCGCACTGAGCTTGTAATAAGATAGTGTAATTTGAGGATTCGAGAGTTTGAGATTCGTTCGATACGAACAATTCCGATGATTCACATCTGCCAACAGTACCGTGACGGCTCAATTTTTAATAATGGCGTTTCCTAGATACGAATTCTGAGTGTTAAGTCAGTCATGAAGTAGTGGTGCTTACATTGTTGCATTTCGTCGCGAGTCCCGGAGGCCCACATCCCCTCCCCCTACTTGTTATTGCGTCTTGGTCATTTAGAATATTGACAGTTGTCATTAAAATATTGCTATTGTTAGTTGCTATTAATATTGCTAACTTGGTCTCACCTTAAAATTTATATACTTCGCTCCATAAAGTACACTCGTGAATTCGTGTAGTCTAGAAACTTTGCCGAATAAACGCGTTATCACTGTTGATAGATCAGGGGGACTTCCCCCCTTATGTTAACATAGTGATAAGGGGGATTTACCGGTTGGAAATTTAAAATGGGGAACGATGAATAGGTGTGTTTACAAAGGCGAGCAGATGGTTATGAATGTAGAATTATTGATTGTTTTACATGGAAATATACATGTTTTTAAATAGATAAAATCGTCCACGAGTGTTACACGTAAATTTTTCTTTCCTATTCTCGGTGACACAAGAAGATTCTTAGTAAATGACAGATTTTTTTTTAAGCCAAACTTTATACAGATTTTTTGTTAGATCAAGCGTAAATGCGAAACAGCTTTTTGAAAACCTGTTTCTAACGTTAAAGGAATTTTACTAATCGGCATAGATCATATTGTTTATCACAATTACTCAGTTTAAAATATGTATATGGTAAATATGGTACATACTTAAAAACGAAATTGATGACGGAAGATGTCTATGGTTTAGACGGGAAGACTTTAACCCCTGGACTAAATCATAAATATAGATTATATACTAAAGAATGTAGACCTCATGAGGCACAGGTCAACAAACTGCTGGCAGTATAAACTTAAAAAAATACCTTATCTATTACGAAAGTATGAAAAATATAAATAAACATTTTTTTTATTATTTTAAAATCATAATTTTCATGTAAAATATATTATTAGACGAGAATTTTGCGCTGATAGATATGAAAAAAAAAATCAAGATTATTCTTAGTTGAGTTTACTTGATCGATATTAATAATATTTAATTTCGCATATTCTGTCTTCATTGTAATACTAAACAAAAACAATGTCGAGCTTTTACCTTGTAGTAATTATTTATAAGCTATATAAACAGTTGCCAATTGTCAACTGGAAATATATTACAAGTTCGATACATTCAATTTATAATTGTATAATATTATAATGTATATATGTAATTTTATAGAACATGATTAATGAAATCACTTATATACAAATACAGGCACATGTTGTTTATCGAATGTAAATAATAACGTATGTGCGGCAAACGTGCTCGAACAAATATTATATGATTTAATATGTTATCTAATTGTTTGCGTAAATTCATTAATGTTACATTAACTATGATGCTTAGTGACTCATTTCACATTTTTACAGGACAAATTTGTTAATCTTTGTCCCTTGCGATTGTTGTTGAAATCTGAATCTGTAGTATATTATTCATTTGAATTTTATTTCAACAAAATATATTTATATTTTGATAATGTGTAAATTGGTTAAACTGTTTAATGAAATTGTAAATTACTTTGTCTTAAAAAAACAAACAACTACTTTAGTCTTACAACATACCTTTTATTTAAACATTTCAATTTTTATTTATTGGCCTATCATGGTTTTTTGTATTATAGGTTAAGTTTTAAGACAATTATATATAGTCTGGTTGGTGATGGAAACAGTCCTTAACCTACTTTTCTATTTGGTAATTTGTCAAAACCAAAAATTAATATGAATATATAAAAAAAAACTTTATTCCATTATATAAGTTGATAATAACCACACGAGACTCCGTTCGGATTTATTGCAATACAAAACCGATTAACAAAGTAAAATACAGCTTATAAAGGTATAAAGAGAATTTGACTTACTGGTGCTTCCGCAACTATCTTTGATCATTAGTAGGCTATATATTTTATGAGATATGTATTCTTGAAAAGAGTTACAACTAGAGGTCGGATTATATGCATAGTTTTACCTAAAAGTTTTTATTTAATTTGCAGTGTATGTCAGTTTTTTTACGTGAAATCTTACAAACCGAATCAGAAATAGTTCCTTTGGACTTCAGTCCTGATATACGAAAATAAATTTAAAACAAAATGGTCGTCATATATATTGAGATTGGCGCATTTGTATAGGAGCTTATTTAAAAAATATATTTAAATACTAATTTATTTTCATTGTATGATATATATGTCCTCACAATACAGTATGTGTATTTTGGTACTTGTATGTATGTATGTACGGACTGAATCGATTTCATTAGCTGGCTTTTTTTACAATGATACATAGCAGCAGCCAATGAGATCTAGGTAGAAGTGCAAAATAACATCTAATTATATACTCCATCGGGATTTCCGCAAAGTAATGTTTTGATCAACCAAATATTTTATAATTTATGTATAAAAAGCTCGAATTTCATAATTTAGAATTGATTAAATATATATAGTTTTACGAATAACACAATTTGTCAAATAATCTTTGTATTGTCAGAGGAATTCCTACGTAAGATTAAGAAAGATCAAATCATTTTAAAAACCCTACACTTTCAAATTTTGTGTTGTTATCCTATTTCAATTTTACACTTTTAATTGTTAGTTATCAAATTCATTGATATATTGTAAAAAAAACCTTTTTTCATTATTTAATGTTATGTATTTTGATACATATCATAATATGGACAATTAGCACTCATATTACAACCTTTTTATTCGGTGTATAATTCGATCTTTAGTATAGTTGTATTTAGTTTTCTGGTATATAGCAATCGATGGGAGATGGTGTAATGTCTATTTCACACATTAACCCTTTACTGCATGGTACATTTTGCTTATATAATTTGTATGTACAATGGAAGAAATTACAGTAAACATATCTTTTGTCACATGAACATTATACCTTAAAAGAGATTGTGGTCGTAAACAAAAAGAATTCTACCAACGGGAATGATTGTTCACCTGTCATAATTGATGCGGTAAAGGATTGAATGAGTCGTCCTACACCATATTTACAACCATATATTGCTTGACTAACCCATAATCACGCTTTCTAGCTATGTAGCGGATAAAGTAGAGACGCACGCAGTACAATACAAGGTGGCCGGTAACGTATTGGTGCGTAGGAGACGGTGCAAACGCCATAACAACCTCATGACTAGGTCAGTGGTCTCTATCAGGGTGGTGGGTTTGGGGTTATGGGAATTGTTTGTGTCCGATATTGTTACTTCATTTTTGTCGTAGGTGATTTTATCCTATATTTACTTTTTTGCGTCGTCGTGATATGGCTTTGTCATTTCTATGTTTGTATTCATTGAAATAATTTTAAGCTTTCTCTATGATTATTCTAAGAGAAACGAATACTTGCTTTTTTATTGTTCTCCTCATGACGGTTTGGTTTAGTAACAACTGTATAAATTTAATGCAAAATCGATATGAACCGAGGTTGATGTTACTTCGCACTTCCGCTTGTCGGATCTCCGCAAAGTAACGCCTTGACAAATCAAATACGATATGAACTGAATGTCGGCTCCATTATCGGTACGAATCTAATATATCTTTCTCAAGAGTTCTAAATCTTATTTTTCTTAAATTTACATTGAATAAGAAATTGTTTCGACAGATCAATTGCCAGTACATATTTTATGTTTGCATAATTAGTATGGAAAAACTCGTTACGTAGTATAAATTCTTTATAATTATCATGTTCAGGATGAAAATAGTGGAATTACCATTAATTATATTTAATTTGAAATAAATTTTAAATTATTTTTTATAAGTATGACCTTTTATTTCGTAATTAATTTTATCTGTGACATTATTTTTTAGGTGTATATTAATATTTTTCGCAAAGAATCACTGTTACATACACTATTACATTAGTTGTGTATTGAAGTTTGAGGTTAAATATCTTTAAATTGGTTAATTTAATCGGCTAATCATAAGATGAAACTGTGAAGTGCGCATATAATAATATTTTTTTGTTAACGAGTTATAAAATTCCTAAAAAAAAGAAATCTGCCTAAATATAATCAAACTCCACCTTTCAATAACTTTTAAAGGGTGAGGCTTACTAAAAATTATAAGAGAACTTTTTTGAACAAAATTCAATCTCTTACAAATTTATGATACTGTTATACCCTAACCCTATAACAAGACGAGATATCTTATCAAATAGTGAAACCGAGATACGAATTTTTCTTTCTAATAATAAGGAAAAAATTAAAAAAACTGAGAGTCGGAAGACTTTCCTATTAAAATTAAGAGCAAGAATGTTTGGAGAGTATTTTTCTGATATTTTTCAGAGTATAAAGTTTAAAACAATAGTCGATTTTTTGGATCTCCCTAATATTTATACAAAAATTTATTTTTTGGACAGCTATTACTCAAAACTGTTTAAAAGTTTAGCGCGAACTGTAATATTGTATTCCTCACAGAAAACCGACGTGAAGTAACAGTGCTTGCATTGTTGCGTTACGTCCGGTCAGCGAGAGCGCCGGAGGCCCTCCTCCACCCTTCCCTCCCTCCATCTCCCCCTCCCTTTTCCCACCAACACAGGCTCGCAACACACTTGCGACTCCTATGGTGTTTCTAGAGTTTATGGACGGTGGTGATCACTTAACATCAGGTGACCCACCTGTTCGTTTGCCTTCTATGATGTATTAAAAAAAACCTGTTCAGGTTAGATATCAGACGTAGTTTTTTTAATTAATCTATAGACTAAATCTTAGTTATTCTGAATATAGTTTCACATATATATGTACTTATAACTAAAATTGTTTTTAGTTTACAGTAATTACGTTGAAATAGTTTTATCAGTGTGTTATTATATTTTGTTATTATAATATCGATTTTTGGTTAGGTACCTACATTTATATTGTTATGAAAACATGATTCTTTGACGCAATTTTCTTAGCAAATTAAAACAATGTGCCCGTATTAGCAATAATATATATAAAAAACATACTTCCCTATCGTTTAATTGTTACAGTGAATACGGTCAAGGTTGTGTGGATTGATAATATTAAAAAAAATTATATTTATTGTTCGCTCGTCAATGAGATTGTTTTATGCGTTGTGACGTCATTGTACTTGTATTGCTTCATTAATTTGTTTGGATTTTTTTTCTTATTATCGTGTATTAATTACTTATGTAATGAACTCGTGTGATTTATTAGCTATTTATTGTGGATGCCATATATAGTTAAATTGTAGTGTTGTAAACAATATATTAGTAAATTATTGGGGATATACTTTTAAGGTGGTCATTTCAAATTCTTTTTATTTACCACTAGCGGCCCGCACCGGCTTCGCACGGGTATAATTTGTCGTAAAAAGTAAATGACAAAAAAATATTATTGTGGGACATCCATATGAGAGAGACATATACCACCGCGGAGTTTTCTGTAGACATTTTCAATGTGTACAATACTTAGTACATTATTTTGATAAATCTCGTAGGGTTCAGCCTGCGTTTGTTGCAATGTAAGCGGAAAAAATGTAATTATTTACGAGATCACATTAGAAACCTCAAAAATAACAGTATTTACCACTATTAAATGGATGTTATTATACATATAAACCTTTCTCTTCAATCACTCTATCTATTAAATAAAACCGCGTCAAAATCCGTTGCGTAGTGTTAAAGATTTAAGCATACATAGGGATATAGGGACAGAGAAAGTGACTTTGTTTTATACTATGTAGTTATGTAAATGCATAAAATAAGTGAGACGAACGTTATCTGTCTTGCTCTGACACGTGTACTAACGTCGCGTGTTAAAAAGAAACGAAAACAAATATCAGTTATTTTTAGTTAGCAAAAGGCTTTTTGTTATGATTTGATAATCTACTACCGAAGTTTAGTTTGGTACTAATAATTGGGTAAAATGGCAATATTAAGCAATGGTCGGCAAAGTCGTCATTCCAAAGAGCCAATTATAAATAATACAAAATTGAAGCTTATTTAAATAACCTTTTTTGAACTTAAGTTTGGCTTTAGTAGAAATATTTTTATGGACATAATTAAGATTAAGAATGCACTCTCAAGTTTGCCTTTATTAAATCTTGTATTTTTTGGGAGCAACTACATTTGTGACACGGAGAACAAAACGATGAAGTATTTACCAATAGTTACTTTCTAAAAATGTGTGTCTGTTCTTTGGCTTGTTATGTTTTAAATATATTTACTCATATCTTACAAAGCAAATCAATGAATAATATTTCATGCCTGCTCTAAACATTTTGCGGAATAGCTGCAGCCAAGTAGGTAATCAAAAAACAACATTTTGCTTGATTTGATTTCACGACCACTGGTTTAAGGCATAACACGCCTCGTGGAATCAGTTCTCAGCTCTAGTAGTCAGAACACACCCACATTTACAACCAACTTTTTACTGAAATATGGTAGCTGAAGTATGGTCGCTACGGAACATTATGGGATCGATTGTGCCGTCGTCTGTAATTCCTGTGAAGTTTTCTTAGGTGGTAGTGTTAGGTTTTACAACAAAGTCCCAAAGCACATTACCGATTTGCCGGACTGTAAATTTAAGCGACGTGTCGAGGGGGCTTTCTTGTCAAAATGCTATTATAGTATAGATCAATATGTGAACGATATTGATGTCTGCAACTGATGCCTCTCTTGATGCATTCGCTTAAAACTATTCTAAGTTTAATTCATTATAAAAATATGAACGTTAAAATGTTAAGTCTAGTTTCTCGCCGGTTCTTCTCGATGACCGGATTGTTTACCAAACCAGTGGTAGTTTTGTCGTTCATAAGCGCCATCTTAGAACCTAAATTGAATAAAATATTTTTGGTTTCATTAAATTTGATTGATCACGTGTGGAAATTTTTAGTATATGGTTCCAGCATACTTATTTGTTGGGTTATATCCACTTTCTTGTTTCAGCATCCTTTGTATACATTTTTTAACTCCTATAAAAACATAAGACGAGCGCTGCAAAACAAACGAGTAATAACTAAGTATCATGATAATAATAAGATTGTTTCAGAAACTTAACGATCAATGATCCACTTATTCATTAAACACTATATTATTATTTCGAACAATAGTTCAAAGGGTATATTTAATCTACGCGTGTGTCCATTTAATGTTTGCAAATGTTACGACCTCGAAGATTTATCTTTAAAACGATACGGTCTTTGTCAGTAATTGTTTCCTATTTATTTTACTTAAAATGTACATAGGAACAACATAAGTAACAGCATCTTGTAAAATGTGATTAACCAAATAGTCTGAAAAGTACAGTCGGCGAAAATGTATCCCCAGTATTTGCTGAGTGTTTCGTTAGAGTTTTATTAAATGACTAGCTGTGCCCCCTTACTTCGTCTGCGTAGGACATTATGTACAAAATAGTGCCTAAATACAGTCATCTGTATGGATCCAGTTTAATTACTTATATACTTTGTTCTCCTACTTAGGTCACGTCGTTATTATAATTACTATAACTTTTGATAGAGTGAACTTTTTTTTTTTCGAACTGACTACGCTATTGACCTAGCAAGGTCTTAACAGCTTCACCGGACCACTGATAGAGTGAACCGATTTTAATGAAACAAAGACTAAACTATTACTCGACCGTATCATTTATAATTTTCTTGCAAAGGTTTTATCATAAACGCCGTATTTTGGCAGTGGTGTATTTTCAAAAAAATATTCAGAGAGAAATTTCTAAAAATGATTTTAATGTATGTTATTACTTATTCCAAGACACCTGGTACTATTTTTTTTTACAGAAATTTAAAAGTACAGACACGTTAGATATTCATTATTATTATATGTATAGATTTTATTATTACCAACAGCTCCGGAAAGTTACCTCCGCCCCCATTTTTCGCGTAAGAATTTGAAAATTTATAGAGAGTATGCTCATCATTTAATTTTTTTGGCCTCTTTTATATTTTTTTAGTGACTTAAAATGCATGGGTCCAAAAAATAAATAAAAAAATGGAAAATTTCATGTGTGGATCCTTGGAGTATGTCGTCTCTCCACGTTTGCCCATGCTTTACATTTTTGCTAAGTCAACTCCTAAAAGATGGAAATAGAAGTGGAAAAGAAATTTAGAGATCGAGAATTTGAATTACAAGGTGACTTTTCAGACAAGTAAAAGATGGGCAGACTTGGGCAAAGAGAGTAGATTCAAATGTATAATTTCAAAATTCTCGATTTCTAATTGTGTTTTCAAGCTCCATTTCCATTCCCCAGGAATTGACTCAAAGATGGGCAAACGTGGACAAATGACATTCTTCAAGAATCCACCTTGAGATTTTTGATTTATCACATTTTTTTCGGACGCTGGCCCAAGGACTAATTGTATCATAATCAAGTAATTAATAAAAAAATTAAATCATGGGCAAAAATAGGCAGTCTATGGGCTTACTCTCTACGAATTTTTAAATTCTTACCCGTAAAATGGGAGCCTACTTCCCGAAGCTGTCACCGACACTAATATCCTTTTTTGGTCAGTCCTACTGATAGATTCTTTTCAAGCGTTCGACTATTGCGGGCCGATTAAGATCATTGAGTTCATGACCTATGCGTCTCGGATTGATAATTTGTAATAAATATAAAAAAAATTAAAACTTATTTTACTATCATTCAAATTATAATGTTAAAAGTCAGCGATCAAGTATGTAATGTATTTTGTTTTGCAATATCATATTTCGTGCGCATTATCGTCAGCATTATTGACGTCATTGGTCAAGTTATCCTTGCGTAAATGTTTCTCATCCCACAGTTATCACGTCTCAATGGAAATGTATTATATTTAAAGCGAAAGTTTATTTAGACACGTTGAATACTGAACGTAGGTGAACCGTCACGGTCATGTCGATGGCGCTGATTTCTGTATACTCGGTTTCAATAATCATCAACTTCGTTTACAGTCCCAAGCCAGCGGACGTTGTCCCGCCCTGTTAATAAAAAGACCATGACAAATTATATACCTAAACCTTCCTCGTGAATCACTTTACCTACTGCATAAACCGCATGCAAATCCGTTCTGTAATTTTTAAGTTTATCGCGAACAGGCAGGCAGACAGCCAGACAGACGTGGTAGAGGACTTTGTTTTATAATAAGTAATAGCAAATCTCATGTCTCATGCACCAATAGATTTATCGTATGAATTCGGAAACGTAAAACCTTTTCCCCTAATCTCACGTGGGATCACTCAAAATTTGTATTTTGAGTATAAATGCGATCTTCAGAGAAACACAATTTGCTTTATTATTTTTACTATTTACACATATAATAAAAATGTAAATCTAATTTCTCTGTACATTTTCGATTTTCGTGAAAAAAAAATTGCCAATGTCTAGGAATAAGTAATAGAATACATTTCGATCGTTTTTAGAAATGTTTGTCAGTCTGTCTGTTTGTATGAACACGCATCACTGCTAAAGCACTGGGTTCACAATAAAACCTCAAAATCATAAAAAAAAATATTCAGATGACTTTATTAATCACTGCTTTTACATCAGGTTCCACATGGACGAAGTCGCGGGCACAGCTAGTTGCTACATATAATTCTAATTTTGAGTTTTTGAGGGGGTCTTAGTCTGTCATGTAGTTGATTTTATATTTTATTCATAATCTTGTGTTATTCGACTCTATATTTTGTAAATTTGGTGGTGTTTTACGTAATATAGTTAGTTTATTGTGCATAAGTGAAGTGAATAGAAAATAATACCACGGAGCATGAAATTCTGAGATGCCGCAAAAACTCGCTGGAAGGTTCTAACAAGAGATCAACCTTTTTGTTAGAATATTGACTCACACGACGCAGTATTGAAGTGATCGCACGACGCTTGTAATATTATTAACTACGCGATAATGCCAGTAATAATCTGAAAGATTGATTGGTAAATTTAAAGTAAAAAAAAAACAATTTATATTACATTATATGAATCACTAAATATTATAAAACAAAGTCCTCTGCCACGTCTGTCTATTTGTTTGTTTGCTCGCGATAAACTCAAAAACTACTGAACAGATATTCGTGCGGTTTTCGTCAGTATTAGTAGTATTTTACCAATAGTGCTTTATTTGTCAAGGTTTTTTATGATCAGGCCGGGACAAAGTCCGCCAGATCCGCTAGTACTAAATAAATAACTTTGTTTTACTTTTAATTAATCTGATTATCTCACTTTTTTACACTATTTTTACCCGAAAAAAAACCTGACACTTGTAGCAACCTCCTTCCTCCCCCACGTGAGATTCGGCTAGACCCTCTGGAGTCATTTAAGTATTCCGTAAGCATTGATGGGAGGAGGCGGGGTCCTTGATTTGCTTATTCTTGATGACATAGGGTTTGGGGGGGGGGGTCTGGACGGTCATTACGTCAGCAATATATTTTTACGTAATTATGGGGGAGGGTTAAGAACATTACTTACTATTGCTGACCAGAGGGAAGGGGCGGTCAGAAATTACAAAAATCTGCTTACGTAATATTTGACTGGCATCTCTCCTCCTCCTGATACTTTCACGTAAGTAATGAACGCCCCCCATTAATCGTACTTAACCGATTTTGTTTCCTTCAACAGGTTCGTAACATGCACTCCGAAGATGAGCAAATCCCTATGGAAGCTGAGCCGAGAACTCCTCCAGCAGTTGCACGGCTTCATGTATACGTCTCACGATAGGTCCGATGTAGCCGCTAAAATCTACTACAAGCTCACCGTCGATTCCAAACGGGAATCGAACGAGGGACGCCACGTGGAGAGGAGGTAAGTTTATGTAGTACACACTACTAATATATTGCTACGTATGTGTACTAGCTTCCGTCGGCGACTTCGTCCTTGTGGAATAGTTACTTTGGGCTTACGCAAACGTGCAGCGGAAGCTCGCAAAAGGAAAAAAAGATGTTGAAACATTATTTATTGGTGCTCCGCTCTTACTGGTCTTAGCGTATTGATATATATATATATAGCCTATAGCCTTCCTCGATAAATGAGCTAACTAATACTGAAAGCATTTTTCAAATCGGATCAGTAGTTCCTGAGATAACTCCCTATAACGTCACAAACTCACAAACTTTATCTCTTTATAATATTATTATAGTATAGATGTCGACTTTAAGGCCTTAATGCGAATAAAAGCGAATTAGCAAATTAAACTGTAACTGAATAGAGCGTTCGGGGAAGGAAAACGTCGTGGTAATATCATACAATGGTGGTAGAGTTTTTTCTAAACACGTCTGGTTATCAACGACTCTCAAGTTAGAAAATCTGTTGCCAGGTACCTGTCAGTATGTTTCAGCAGCCACACTTGAGCACCAGTCCCCCTTTAGGACATTTAACGTTAAATGAGGTTGTGGTTATAGGCTAAAATCTATAAAGTATAAAGAAAAACACATACACTGTAAACATAATTGAATATGTAAATTAACAACACATTTTAAAATAACAGTATAACGCTATCGAACTGAATTCGGTATTATCCAAGTTTTTTCTAATCAAAACGTATTCTTATTTGGATTATATTCCACTATCGGACAATCTTATCTGTGAACGACATTCGCGTGAAAAAAAAAAAAATTTGCATATAATCGTATTGATAATATTTTATTTAATTGTTTGAAATATGATAGATATTTTAAAATCCAGTGTAAAATACTTATAACAGAATTTAAAGAACACAACTTTTTTTTATAAGAAGTTCCATAGTTATTTTTCTCTGTTTTTTAAAGCAAGGTTTAGTGAGATGTTTCGTCAAAACGCTTCTTACTGAATATGTTAATAAAGTTTGTTTAAGAATGATAAAACAGATATCTGATGTGGTTACTAACTGAGGACGAAATGTCCTAGAGACATTACAACTGTACACGTGTTCTTTGTAATCAACACAGCAGATTAGGACCCCCTCGGCACCGGCTCAAGCCTAGGTCCGTTCCCTCGGCGTGGAGCCCTTGAGTACGCTGCTCACGCGATACAGTGACACAAAATCTTACATCACTGCAACAACAGTACACATATGACCCCCTCCAACAACTCATATATGTATGAATAGTTAGCTTAGGTCAGCTCAGATAGGTCGCGAATTGCACGTGTTGTGCAGCAGCCCAGGCCGAGGTGTGCCGTGGACCCTTGAGCTAGTTGCCCAAATAAAATCGGCCGAGTGCCGCAAGCGTAGTAGTAGTAGTTCGGTGAAGCTGTTGAGACCTTGCTGGGTCAATAGCGTAGTCAGTTCGAAAAAAAAAAGTAATCAACACAGCAGACTCGATAATTTGACATTCAATAGACCAGGTAACGATATCAAATTACTAAGACTTCGAAAATGACAGGAGTTTAGATAAATAAGAGAAAGGGAGGAAAGAAATAAAGTAAACAAAGCTGGTGATGAATTTTAGTGGGATTTTAGTCTGTCATGTGGTGGGTTTTCTATTTTATTCATATTCTTGTGGTATATATTGTAATATTGGTGGTGTTTTACGTAATATAGTTAGGTTATTGTGCACAAATAGATGAGAAATAATACCACGGAGCATGTATTCCGAGATGTCACAAAAACTCCATGGAAAGTTCTAACAATGGAGCCACCATATTGTTAGAACATTAAAATTAGTACAAGGTACTTGTAATATTATCAACTACTCGACAATGGTCCTCATAATCCAGAAGATTGATTGTCAAAAATAAAGTAAAATTGGCTGGTGATTAATTATTTTAAACACTTACAAAATTTTTCACAAAAATTATTATTTTGAGAAAAAAGATCAGTCAAGTTCAGTCCATTATTATCCAATGAATTTTCGATCGTGGTGAGAGGTGAGAAGAAATCGTCTCTTGTGTCTGTTCTGAGGATGTAGTAACCTGAAGTATTAAGAATTTGCGAAATGTGACAGGAATTGAGGGTAGTTAGTTCTTCTTAGTTTTTTTTATGTAAACAATCGACAGGTCTGTACATGTATGTAGGCAAACGGCAGGTACATATTTGCATAATAAATACGACAAATTATTCGGAGTATAAAAGCTAGAGGACTTAAAATTATTGTGTGTTGGCGAGCATAATACTATTCTTTCAACTTCCTTACCAAACTTACATACAAAAGGGGCCAAATTACATTGGTTTTATTCAATTTATCGAATATTTTTCAAGCAACTTAAAAAAATCAAATTATCGGGAATCAACTGTTAATAAATTAAAATTAAAATATATGTAATTAAATAGTATCTGATACTGAATATATTATATCACATATGTGGAATATTTCTAAGGCCGATAAGTAACTTATATTAACAGTTCTGTATTATCAAATCTTGATCGAAATTATAACGATAAGAAGACCTTGTACAATGCGTTTTAAAACGAGTCCAAATCTCGTGGAAAAATAATTGTAAGTCTATGAATGTAAATAAGTCGAGGTAGTCATAAAGACACACGACAGAAGTGAAGACTCAGAACAATGAAATAACTTGGTTCTCTTTTGAATTTTTAAATTAATTATATTGTAACGCTATTGAAACTTTACAATTTGTTTATTGAAATTATTAACATTAGTGTTTTTGTATCTATTGGCAGTACGAGTAATAGTTACTTGTATACATTTTATGAAGTCTATTAATCAATCAAACGTGTGATGAGCTTCAAAATATAAATATTACATGTACCCGGTTGTAGGTGCTAGACCCACGTTGAAGCTATTATTGATTTCAGCATGAATGGGTCGGCTCGTCCGGGGTAGCACCACCCTCGCACAGAAAACTGACAACAAAGCATGCATACATGCGTTTCGTTCGGTCAGTGATAGCGCCGGAGACTTGCCTCCCCTCCCCTCTCCCTTCACCTCTTCCTTTCTCTCCATTCCCCCAAACACAGGCTGGTAACGCACTTGCGACTCCTCTGGGGTTGCTAGTGTCTATGGACGGTGGTGATCGCTTAACAACAGGTGACCCGCCTTTTCTTTTGCCTCCTACATGATATAAAAAAAAAACGTAAGTCCCTATACTACGCGTCGTTAGTTTGACGCTAGCGGAGCAAGTTCAATACAGCCGGTCACACTTACTAGCATGTCACGACGCGAAATTATAAATCTATTATCTCCTGCGGAAAATACCGCTCAACGCACCTAAAGAAGTTGTCACTTCAAAAATATTGCGCATGTGTCGAAATAAAAAAAAAGCTACCATTGCATTTAATATACCCGGAACAATGTCCGTAGACCCTAACGACAATGTGACATTCAGGAGTCGATGTTATCTCTTTGTCACGCCGAATGCTAACGTTCGTTTTGATTAGTCGAGTATCTTAGATTATTTCCATATTAATCCGTTGACGTAGTTGATGTATTTACAATCTCTAACCTTTTCAAAGTCGATTTTGTACTCAGCAGACTTGCATTGTATTATGGGTTTTGACAGAGTGTAAACTGGGTGATTGCCCAGGATGCCAGGGTTACAGGAATGTAGCATGTTAGAAACCGTTAGAGTAGTATTTAAGTAACATTTGAGATATTTTTGATCCGGTACCGTTTTTTTTTTTTTTTTTCACTTTATTTTTGGCAATCAATCTTTCAGATTATTACTGCCATTGTCGAGTAGTCAATAATATTACAAGCGTCGTGCGATCATTTCAATGTTAAGCGTCGTGTGAGTCAATATTCTAACAAGATGGTGGATCCCTTGTTAGAACCCTCCAGGGAGTTTTTGTGGCACCTCAGAATTTCATGATCCGTGGTATTATTTTCCATTCACTTCACTTGTGCACAATAAACTAACCATATTACATAAAACACCACCAACTTTACACAATATAGAGTCAAGAAACACAAGATTATGAATAAAATATAAAATCCACTACATGACAGACTGAAATCCCGCCAAAAACTCCCTTTCATCCGGTACCGTTAATATCCCTTGTTAACAAAATTAAGTGAAGGTTTTAGTTCCTCGACCTAAGTTCACGTGAATATTGGCACATGTTTCCATAATGCCACTCTCTTCGCGATTAAAACGAATAATATATAAGTAAATATTCCCGAGAAAATTGACACTTGATATCCTATTCTTCATGTAATCAAAAATAAGTAAAGCATAGATCCCTCACCATCCTTTGGTAAAGTTCTTGTTAATCTTTTTAGACGCGCTAAATACAACGGTAAGTTCAATTTGTGCATAATATAGGCAAGAGTTTAAGATAAGAAACATAATTAAAATATTATAGAAATCTAAAATTGGTATTTATTTATCCTTATCTTGATGTTGTAAATATAGTAGGTATTTATGTTCTGCGCACAAATATCCAAAGCGGTCAAAGAGATTAGCGAGGATTGCATTTGGGACATCCTTGAATGGCCTCTTCACTATTAGTAATTATATTTCTTTTTTGCATAATTTTCACAATTGCTTACATGGATTAAAAAAAAAAATTCTGTCAGTTCTTTCCCCGTGTATAACTGGTGATGGGCATTTTGTGTAAAAAGCATTATTACCAATCCTGTCCCTATATTATCATAATCATACATCTCTCAGATGTCATCTCAGTATTTACACCTTTTCCACACATCTTTTTCATACAATCCATCTATACCTTCTTCGGTCTTCCGCTACTCCTATAACCGTCCACCATCATACTCAAAACTTTCCCAAATACATAGTTCGTTCTCATAACATGCCCATACCATGCTAAACTATCACTTCTCGACTACTCTGTCACTGATGCTATTTTCAAACCTCAGATATTCTTAATCTTATATATTCTAGATACACCACACATCCACCTCAACATTCGCATCACTGCAACATGTAGTTCTTGTAGTAGCCATCTTGCTGTTTACTTCAGTTCTCTTTCATCCGTCTCCTTCGTAGTCCAGCACTCAGATGCATAAAACATGATTAAATAAACATTGAAATTGTTCACTCATATTTTTTCCAAATTGACGACCTTTTTAATTTTGTCCCCAAATTTAAACGCATTGTCGTTATACACCTCTGGCTACCTTAATCTGCCTCCTTAAAAGCTGATGAATCCAAAACATAATAAGGGAGAGACATATATTTAGGTTATCTATAATTAGGGTTGTGTTGTATATCACAAGTATTATATGTGGCAAGCTGGTAATTAATATGATCTACTACCATTAACAAATAAGTTTCGGTATTAGTATTACCTAATACTTTATAGGTGTTCCATTATTATTAGTGTTGCTATAGATCATATTTTTATCTCAATATCCGATTTCTTTGTCTATATATTTTGTAGAAATATAAATGGCTATAGAAATTATTCCAATGATAACAGTAGCGTCACCAGTAGTTGTAAATGTGAGGGTTATCAATTGATATAGACATGCGTTGTTAGTCATAGCCAATTAGTTCTATGTGCCATTACAAACGCATTCCTGTTGAAATAATGTATATACTGTTTGATAATACAACTTGAAAATATTTTAGAGGAAACTATCTGATTTATTTCATACCACTATGAGGTCAATATACAAATATCGTCATATAAAGAAGTCGTGTCCAAAATATGTTCTAAATCAACCGGATTACGTTGTTTGTTGTCCATCATGAAGTCTTAAGATTTTTGTTTCTCTTTTTATTAAATTTTATTTTTGGCAATCAATATTCTAGATTACTGTCATTATCGAATATGTAATAATATTACAAGTCTCTTGTAATAAATTCAATATTCAGACAAAATGGTGGCTCGCTTGTTAGAACTTTCCAGGGAGTTTTGTGGCAACTCACAATTTATGATCCGTGGCAACTCACAATTTATGATCCGTGGTAACTCACAATTTATGATCCGTGGCAACTCACAATTTATGATCCGTGGTAACTCACAATTTATGATCCGTGATATTATTTCTCATCCACTTCTGTTGTACACAATAACCGAACTATATTACATAAAATATCTACAATATTACAGAGTATAGAGTCAAATAACACAAAATTAGGAATATAATACAAATTGCCTACATCTACAAAACCTCAATATTTTGGTTAATACATTTTGTTACAAAATAAAATGTCGTTAACTAATATCACTAGAAAAATAGGGCATATCTGTCTCGCTTATTCTTTACAAGAATTATGTTAGAGGGAGTAGTGCCTTTAGGTACTTTACTCAAATTCGTGCTGGCTTTGATCCATATTTCAACGAAATTTAAAATACCTTATTCATATTAGGTCCTGGAAAAACGCTAATGAACGTCAAAATTCCACCACTGGTTAGTAAAATAACCTACTCAGAGAAGAATCGACAAGAATCTAAATTGGGTTTATCACCTATATCTGCCTATTCATATAATAATAATGTAAATCTGCGTCTGCGTACTTTTTACATTTTGAAAAAAAAATGGCTTATGTAATAAAATATATTTTAATCACTTTTAGAAATGTATGTCTGTTTGTATGGACGCGGATCACTTCTAATGTACTGCGCTCACGATAAAACCTCACCAAGAAAACCATAAAGCTTATCCTCTAGTAACATTAGGTCTTGGTTTCATTAAAATCGATTTGGTCCATCAAAAGTTATTGTTATTTTAATGACGACACGACTTCAGTACCAGAGAATAGTAATTAGACTTGATACATTCTTTATTAGATGTTTTTAACTCAGGTTCCACGCGGACGAAGTCGCGGGCACAACCAGTTTTAACTATTTTTATAATGCATTTCACTCACAACCGTTTTAGTGGATGCTAATCAAGTCATTTATGTGTTCGAGACTTGTGTTTCAAATTGCTTGTCTAGTAGAAATAGATAGATCCATTGGTTATATCATAAAGTTTTGTACCAATTAGCAACAAATGAGATGGAGGCAACTGTAAACAACAGCTGTTGTGTTGCAATAATTAATTAATTGTTGATATAAATTAACAAAGACCGTTATCTGTATGCCCCACTTCCCATGTTTACGTCATCGCAAATTCTGATTATGTTTTCCTTTTAGTGTAGTATTCATTAAATTTATTATTATCATTAATTACTATTAATTGCTAACCGTTGCTCTCGACATTGTTCAAATGGAAATGCTTTTCATAGTCTATTAGATCAACGTGTCGTATCTGGACGTATTGTAGGCTATATTTTATTCCCTATAATATATAATTACTACGCTGTATTTTCAGAGCAAAAATTTATTTAAAAATTATCTTTGCATATAATTTAAAAAGTAGCTTTCAAAAATAATATAAAATCTACTCTTGTTGAAACGGCTCTAGGATCATCTGCTATAAGCTAATGTAAAAAATCTCCATACAATATACAAGAAGGGATCATTACTGAAATCGATTACGCGCAGCGTCTTCTAGCTCTTTCCAGATGAAGCAGTCGCTTTATTAACAGAGCGCCCTCTGCTCTTGTCTCTGTTTCCCATATGTCATCATATTTGGGCAAGCGGTCATCAAATCTTCAGGTATTAGGTTTTGAAGCATTAATGGCTTAGTTGATAAGGTGTGCGGACACCGCGTCGTTGGATGTAGAATCAAATCCTAGCAGCTAGGTCGGAGCTTTCGGTGGAGGAAAATATCATGATGAAACCATGGCGTCGTGGTTAGGCTTTTTCGAACTCCGCCTGACTAGCTATCATCCTTAAATTGAAAGTCTGTCTCCAAAAACCTGTTGCTGTGTTTCGACAGCTGTATCCGAAAGCCATCTCCTATCGAATTTGGCGTGTTAATCATCTTAATCCACATTGTGATTTAACGTAAGATGAGATTGTGGTTAAACGATAAAATCTACACGGTGTTATTCCAAAGAGGTAACTATTTATTAAATACTTGCTTAAAAAAGGTTTCGTACTAAATACACTGCGCTCTCTCGAGACAAGTTCGCGGTATCCTTTATTCGCAAGTCCAACCTAATCTAACCAAAGCGAGACAAAGAGCAAGATGGCGAACATTCAGCGAGCGTGGTGAATATAAAACGTAACCTTTTTAAAGCAAGTATTTAATGCTTATTTAACTTTTTCGTATAATACCGAAAGTATGTAAAGAATACATATAGTCCATTTCAATTTCTTTTTATGTTTTTATCGATAGGCTTTTGGAGTTACCCTCCACAGCCTTAGAGATATCGTCACCAGAATATTATTACCATTATACATTGCAAACGTACTTGATATTAATTTATTGAAATACTAATTATTTTTAAAGACACGTGGAGAAATTATTATGCGCAGTTTGTTTTTTATTGCAAAACATTAAGGTATGAGAAATGAATAAAATACGTTATAATTTTACGATAAATTATGTCTCATTAGGTAATATTTCATAATCTATTTTCTAATTATTTAGATAGTGCGTTTATCCGAGACCTTGGTTGCTGTTGTATATCGGATTTTAACAGTTTAATGTAATCCGGAGATTATTGTGGCACGTTTATTTTGGTTATTTATTATTTCGTTACGAAAAGCGATTAATTAGACTACTGACAAAGGGATATACTCGTATTGTGATAGGCAGCGGAAAATCAGGAAGCCACCATATTATAGGCTTTTTTTATATAGAGGAAAATACACAGGAAAACACTGACGGGAGATAGCGTCAGGGTTATGCCGGACTCCTACCGGCTAAAAACCCCTATGTTGCCTTTGCGTGTATGTGGACTAAGGTTGAGTGTTAGCGATGAGCATATACTCCTCTATTCCCCTTACTACGCGCTTGAGTCACCCGTGGATGGTAAAAGAAGACAATTATCTCGAAAAAGGAAATTTCTTTTTCCTAACACATTATAGGCCTACGGAAGTTAGACATAACTACAGGACAGGCATCTTTCTGCTAAGAGGATATCCTATATTAGGCACCCACATCTGTCTGTTTAAGCGAATAAATTGCGAAAACCCTGAACCCTGCCATAGGGTGGTGATGGGACGCCGTAGGGTTTTAGCTGGTCAGAATCTGGCATAACCCATTCGCTGCTCACCGGACAATGGTATGCTATAATCTTGGATCTGTGAGAACGATACACTAGATAGATAATAAAACAATGTGAATACGCTTGACCTGATTGACGTCACACACAGTAACAGGGTCATCGGTATCGTTTACTTTATAATGTATTGTACAGCAACCTCGCTTGATTGCGTTTCCCGAGTTAAATACCATTTTCTAATACTATTTCGAAGAGTTTCGAAATTTTTTACAAGTATCCGTCGATCGTTCCGCTCCGTTACCTTATAAATGTTTTTTGTAATTCAGGCCATGTTTCATAAGAATTATACTAGCGTATTAAAGAATATTTATCACCAGAAGCAAAGAAAATTCCTTAGGTCCTTAACTATAAATATTGTGAAGCGCGTATGCGATTACAAGGATTCCCAGTATTATGAGTTATAACGTTCAGTTCAACTCGCAACCAAAATAAAATTATTGATTTTATTTAACGTTTTATAATAGTCGTGTAAATACTTTTTTTTAAAAAAAGGTCACCTTATAGTTTATTATAGTTACCAAATAATATTACAAAATTTTATTGTCATATCTTTATTAAGAGAATATTTTCATTATTTGTTTTAAATATTCCTCCTAATATGGTTATCATTGTTCTGACATCACATCATTGTGAACGACATTTTTTTTTCCTCTACATATACCAAAGTGTAGACGTCAAAACAATGTTTCAAAAGCTGAGTCTGCAAAAATATTTAAAAAAGAAAATGATTTCCTTAAAATAAACGATCATCATATTAATTTTACTGTTTCAGGCGAGCGAGTGAACTCCGCGTAACATACGGCGATGTGCGTATCACATACGAAGACTCTGATACGTTTGAGCAGATACTGAACGTGACGTCACATCATGATGCCCTTCTCGCGTATTATTATCTAGACGGCGAGAACAAGGTAAAAGCTTTTACAATGGTCTTTTGTTTTAAATTTTAGTTTTAGTAACTAATCTTCCAGATTATTACTGCCAATCTCGAGGGTATAATGAGTCTTGCGAAAATTACAATGTTCTTACAAGATGGCGGCTACTTTGTCAAAACTTTCCAGGGAGTTTTTGTGGTGTCCCAAAAGTCATACTCCGTAGTATTTATTATTTGGTAGTCACTTCACTTATGCACAATAATCAAACTATGTTACCATAAAATACCACTGTAAAATAAATACAATGTTAAAATACCATCAATATTACAATATTCTATATATTCAAATAACACAAGTTTGTGAATAGGATATAAAAGCTACTATATTACATTCCAAGATCATGCGTAGTAGTCCGGTGAAGCTGTAAAGGCCAAAAAATAAAGACCAATAGCGGTAGTCAGTTCGAGAAAGAAAAAAAAAACCAAGATCACGCATAGAACTCCCATGACGGTCTATTAATTTCTTTATCCCTTGGGCTGCTCTAAACCATAAGGTTTTATAGTCTACTAGCCTCTGCCCGCGACTTCGTTCGCGTGAAATAGGTACAATAACACGCAGCAGTTCCCAAAAGGAAAACACATCCCGATTTTGAAACATTTTTCATCTGTGCTCCGCTCCTATTGGTCTTAACGTGATGATATATGAGCTACATAACACTGAAAGAATTATTCAAATCGGACCAGTAGTTCCTGAGATTACCCCCTACAACGTCACAACGTCGCAAACTCACAAACTTTACCTCTTTATAATATTAGTATAGGTTAGTATAGATTTTTTCATTATCACATTCGAAAGCGTCACCATTATAGACTATTTTTTCATTACCACATTCGAAAGCGTCACCATTGTAGACTATTTTTTCATTACCACATTCGAAAGCGTTACCATTATAGACTATTTTTTCATTACCACATTCGAAAGCGTCACCATTATAGACTATCTTGTCATTACCACATTCGAAAGCGTCACCATTATAGACTATTTTTTCATTACCACATTCGAAAGCGTCATTATTAAACTAAGTGAGCGAGTAACCTCACAAATCGTGAGTGAAATTTATACATTTTAATATATAGAAACAGGATAGGCGTTCAAAAATCCCAATTTGAGTGCTACAAATTTCTGCTATATTAACCCTAGGTGATATGTTTTTTTCCTTGTTCCACACACAAGCTTACATTCCGCTGACCTTGACATATAAACTTATACTAGAGCTTCACCGGACTACTAAGGCGAGCGCTTAAGGCACTTAGCCGATTTTATTTTGGCAACCAGCTCAAAGGTGCACAGCACACCTCGGCTTGGCTGTTGCCTGTTGCATGCAAAATCGCGACCTATCTTAGCTAACCTAGCTAACTATTCATATATGTATGAGTTGTTGGAACGTATATGTGTACAAAGCATATACGCCTCAACAACTCCTCCATATATTTATTATCAGAAAATTGGGGGTTTTTTTCAGTTCGATAAGGTAAAAAAAGTAAACCCTTCCACTTTCATGTGTAAGCGTGTAGCGTGCACGTGTGTGGAGATGATCGTGTAATGTTGTAGCAGTGATGTATATTTTGTGTCATCATATCGCGCAAGCAATGCACTCAAGGGCTCCTTGCCGAGGGATCAAACCTAGGCTTGAGCCGCTGCCGTGGGAGGCCTAATCGGGTTCGAAGATTTTATATGTTGATAGGGGATTTTAGTGACTTAATGATTATGAATTATATCAACAGATGACGCTGTCACGTACCTTTGACTTGTAGTACAATATTCAAAGCGTGCAATGAGTCTTAGGACATTCTTAGTCATACTTCATGTTGCTACGTAGGTGTTACGCATCTCTGTTACTTACAAAGGCGCAATTTTTCTGACCTTGAGGATATATTTGTTACACATTATGACCCTTTTGTGGACTATAATATTATTTAGCAACAGTCTGAGTGATGAGATTTAAAAATGTCCGAAGTTGATTGCGTTATTGTCTCATTACAGACAACAAAGGATATATAAATTTATCCATCTATTGAATTAATTCGATTGACTATTCTATTTGTTGTTGGAAGGTTAAATTTATGTGGAACAGTGCAGCGGCCAAAAATGTTTACTCTTTAATACGACTCGGAGAGCACGTGCACGGGAATGAAAGTTACAATTCCTGTCGATGCGAGTAAAATTATTTTTTTACAAACTGACTACGTTATTCACCTAGCAAGGTCTTAATAGCTTCCGTGGACTAGGCGAGTAACATTATTCCACCGTTATATCTGTAACATGAAGGCAACTTAAGGATAAATAAATGACAATTTTAGATTCCTTTAATAATAACTTTTGTTTTATATTAAACTAGCTGATTCCCGCGACTTCGTCCTCGTATCTCTATTGTTTTGTTATATCTCATATAGATAAGGCAGCGTTTTCGACGAAAGCTTCCAGGCGGCTTGCCTTTTTCCGATACTTCCAACAATTTCGTTATATTTCAACGAATTTATAAAAAATCTTAACAAACTATATATTTAATACTTCGTCGTGAATTACTTACTCTGTCCATTAATTATCCCGAAATTACTACTATATTTAGATCGGCCCAAAAGTTTCACAAGGATTATACATATAAGCGTTAAAGTACATTATTCGATAATGGAGAATAAAACCAGTTACAATAATCGAATGATCTAATTGCTGTAATAATTATATTACTTACTATGATTTGTATAATATGGTTAAATGTTCCCTCTGCCTCGTACGGGATGAAACATACTGTGTACTTGACCTACGGGCCGAGTGTGATGACGCGGACATCGTCCGATCGTAAGGACAGGCACATAATAACTTGAGGTTATCGTGATTCGCTCGGGTCATTTTTAAACTTTATTTTAATATACTGTGTCATATTTTCTAAAATACAAATTCTTATAAACACAAATAGCTAAATCTAAATAGAATTTTATTCAGATAAAATTTTTACAGCATGTTAATTGATGATGTTCGTCAAAAGATATTGCGAAATAGAAACTATAAGCTGGTAAAGTTATTGCGTTGTTGCTGCCGCTGGCCGTACGAGAATAGTAGGCTCTACGCCGAGATGAGGGGCACAGGTGCATCCCAGGGGGTACTGGGACGACATTTCTCGTCAATATGTATAGGATAGTATTTATCTCAGAAGAACCCAGTAGGTGTAGATTCAGGTTCCAGGGTTTTTTAAGATTTTTCGTCTTTGGAAATACAACCGAAACTGATAACCGATTTGACCCAGACGAAGTTGTGCGTGTTGGCTATAAATATACAAATAAAAACATATTTTATTCGAAGTACGACAATGCTATTGCACTGTTTGTGACAATAGTTGGTGGCTAAGTTATAAGAGTACACTAGCTGATTCTAAGACGTGGTAACACAGAAGCGAATCACTGTGACTGGTCTATCTCTATGTCCATGTTGATAGTGTATCCAGTTGGATAAAGAGACCCCACCACCTCACAACATTTAAATTGAATAGTTAATGATAGTTCAATAACTTGTATAAATAAAAATCAATTCCGAATCTATGTGAGCGAAATCACGGCCGCATCTATAGGGTTTTAAACTAGTTCCCTGATGAACTAGAGACTTTCCTTTTATAACATAGGGTAGTTATTGATGACAATAAAAAAAAACACAAAAATAATTTTCTATGTCTCAAATACGATGAGATGAAAATAAACTAAACTAAACCTGAAATTTGCTGTAAAGTTTTGACCCAAAAAAAAGTCTAAAATTGTAAATAAATTTAAATAAAAAAATCACTCCTTTAAAAAAACAAAATTTTTCGAAAAATGTCAATTTACCTTATAAATATTTTTCGTATTTTAGGTTTTAACTTGTTTATTTTCATAGTTTTTGAAAATTTACAAACATTTTCAATGCTTAAGGTTAGAGTTTAGGAATCTGTATATGCTTTTGAATCTATAAACTAGAAAAACGGAAACTAGGAGAAATTATTCTATACCTTTTACTTAAAAAAACAGTATATATCTACTCTTTTATTAATAATTATTTTTACGCTCGTCACTTCGTGTAATTGATTAATGTAATATAGTATTTGGTTATTTTAAAATGGCAACCCTCTATCAATGAGTAAATGTGACCTATTGCTCCTCGATCTTGTAAACACGATAGGGGTTCCTTTACTGCATTCTGCACTGATAGCACTCATCAATGTTTACTACAATCGACAATAATATTCGATCAGAAAATAACAAAAGTTGACGTCATATCATTTTCGCGCATCGCTCTAGTGACGCGGGTCGTTTGTTGCAACGCACGTGGTTATCGATTATAATGAATTTTTATTTACATTTCATTACGTGTAGTTCCACGTTCGGTTAATGTCTAATTAAATATGTTTATGTTTTATAAACTCTTTTGTAAAATATGATGTAATGTAAAAGTTACTCGAATACTATAAAAACCGATCAAACTAACTGATAATAATAAATGTTATATAAAATATGAATAACACTACGTTTTACTTTATATAAATTCTGATAAATTTGTTGCTCTCTCTGTACATAGTATTTTTTTACAGTTTTAGTGTTTGAAAGGCCATGCGTATGATATTAACAATTTTTTGTCACAATTTTATGAAATTTTATTTCTGACAGTTTCATACTGTCTATCCGCAATCGGTAGACTTTAAAAATGATCTATTATACGTAAACGTGTTATGAATACCGGCAGTATTATATTACTGTACCAAAATTAATCATAGACATTAATTATATTATTATTATTTGTAAATTCCAGTAACACAGGATCATTATATTAAACATAAAAACAAAGAATTTAGTAAAAGACCGACATAATGTAAATACTAGAAACTGGAATAAACTGGTCTTCCCATGTTTCAGACTTAGTAAAACCAGTAATAGTTTCTTAGGTAACAGTGTTAGGTTTTACAATAAAGTTCCAAAACATGTTACCGATTTGCCGGACTGCAAATTTAAGCGCCACGTTAAGCGGGTATTAGTGTCAAAACGATATTATAGAGTGGATCAGTATGTGAACGATAGTGATGTCTGGAATTGACTCCTCTCTGTGCATCCACTATAAGCTGTATGATGTATTTAAATGTATGTAAAAAAAATGTACCCGATCGAGTTTCTTGCCGGTTTCTCTCGATGGTTGGGTTGTTTCCGAACCGGTGGTAGTTTTTGACGTTCATAAGTGCCTTATTAGGGCCTAAAGTGAATAAAGAATTTTTGATTTTTAAAATGTGGAAACTGCTGCGTGTAAAATTATAAACGCAAATATTTAATTAGTAATATCTATAATATGTATTTGTTATCAGATGAAGATGACAGAGATCTACGACGTGACGGACGCTGATACCGATGCGGTGCAGTCGCCAACCGAACGCGACCTCAACAAGCAGCTAGAGTTCGACAACGATTGGTCCTCGGACCTCATAGCCAATAATGGTAAGATACATTATATATTTTTAATTAATAAAACAATTATAGTTGTAATTTTCTGTTTCCTTTTTATACTGAAAATGTTAAGCCTAAAAAATATTAGCCTCTGCCCACGACTTTGTTAGCGTGGAATAGTTACTTTAGTCTAACGCTAGCAGCTTGTAGTCCGGTGAAGCTGTTAAGACCTTGGTGGGTCAATAGCGTAGTCAGATCGAAAAAAAAAAATCTAACTCTAGTACGCAGTAGAAGCTCTCAAGAGGAAAAAAAAACGATTTCGAAACGTTCTTCATTGGTGCTCCGCTCCTATTGCTCTTAGCGTGATGATATATAGCCTATAACCTTCCTCGATAAATGAGCTATATAATACTGAAAGAGTTTTTCAAATCTGACCAGTAGTTCCTGACATTACCTCCTACAACGTCACAAACTCACAAACTTTGCCTCTACAATATTATTATTATTATTAGTGTAGGTAGCATATAGATAAATAAATTGCAATAATAGACATTAATACTTACTTATGAACTTTTTTGTACTTCATAGGTTTTAGCGTTAAATGATGATATGGTCTAAGATGGTACACACGCTAAACCTACAGGGGGTTTGTTTTTCTAATGCAGCTGCCGGAACACGCCAACAATCTCTTGGCGACAGATTTTTAACTCGAGAGCGGTAGCTAGACAGGCGGACTTAAAAAAAGCCCTACAATCATGCAAAACTATGTTTTTTTATGTCATAGGAGGCAAACGAACAGACGGGTCACCTGTTTTTAAGTGATCACCATCGTCTATAGACACTTGCGACACCAGGGGAGTCGCAAGAGCGTTGCCTGTGTTGGTGCGAAGAGGGTAAAGGGGAGGGGGGGTTTCTCCAGCGTTCTCACTGACCGAACGAAACGCAACAATGCAAGCACTGTTACTTCAAGTCGGTTTTCTTTGCGAGGGGTGGTACTACCCCGGGCGAGCCGACCCATTCATACTGAAACCAGTAATAATTTCAATAATTGTAAATAAACTTGTACCTACTTGAACTTATGATATCATTCTTAGAAAAGATCTAATAGCAAATTGTATTATCTTTGATAATTAGAAAGTATAAAGTCGTGGATGATTGATAGATATGTTTTATTTCATCCAAAACTGCATACTAGTAACAACTAATTGGAATAGCACTACTGTGACGATTTTCTCCGCAAAGTGGCATACTCAAAATGGGGCTTTAGTAAAGAAACTCATTGGTAAAGTGACGAGTTGTTACTTGCAATATATTTATTTATTTACAAGACACGCATTACGGATAGTGAGTTTAAATGTTTACAATTAAAAGTTTTTTTGTTATATTGTCCAGATTAATATACATGCACATCTATGCTTAATAAATACAATTATACAGACATATACGAGTATACTAAAATAGAATATGCCCCCCCCCCCTGCAGTATTAGACTGACGCGCCTTAATTGACTCAGACTAAGATGAAAGATGTCAATGTCAGCACTATAGGTGATGCACTCTGTGATAGTAAAAGTAATATCGCTTTAACAGAAGAACTGGATATGGAGGCGATGGACGACGATGCTTTGGCCGATAGGAATATATTCTCAGACCCCGAAAGCGAATGGACAGGTCAACGTTCTAACTCGGACAGCGACGCGGAGCAACCCGAATCTGATCGTAGAATGTCCTACAATACCAACTATATCCCCTACCCTGAATAGCACTTTAAAAGAGAAAAAGCCAAAAAAAAAACATATTTTATCGACATCGATAAATTTATAAACTTTTACCTTTTCCCTAGTGATGACATATTTTTACCACTCCGGGCCACTAGGGAACGATTTAAGAAATGTATGATTTATTTTATTCATAATCTTGTGTTACCTGACCTTATATTTTCTAATATTGGTGGTGTTTTACATAATATAGTTCAGTTATTGTGCACAAGTGAAGTGGATAGGAAATAATACCACGCAGTATGAATTCTGAAATGTCACAAAAGTTTCAAGGAAAGTTATTATAAGATGACCACCATCTTGCTAGATCATTGAAGTCATCGCAAGATACTTATAATATCATTGCCTACTCAACAAGGGCAGTAATAACCTACAAGATACCCTAGTTCCCAAATATAAAATATATAAATTAAATGAGTATTTTTTATTATTATGGTACCCTGAAACTTGTAAAGCAACCACCTTGTTTCGGCTTCGTACAATATATATATTGCCTGAATCTGCTATAAAATAACCGAAAAAAGTCATGACATCGGTATATACACGAATTTATATTTTATGTAATATTTTAATAATCCATATGAATTATCGATATCGATATAATTATTTCTTGTATTCGGCCCGAAACTTGAATCCGAAACAAGGTTGAATGCTCCTATTATCAAACGTAGATTATTGTAAATGAGGTTAATGTAAACATAAAATTTCACGGAGTTTATACAAATTGTTGTTTTGATCTTGATTTTTAACTATTTCCTTCAAACATGTCCGTTAATGGAATATGGAAACTCTACGTCGATTTGAAGAATTATTATTTCCTTTTCTAGAAAGTTCTACGCTATACCTTATTACACCCTAAGTAGTGGAGAATTTTGGCGCGTTAAATTTTTATATTCCCATACAATCGAACATATAAGTAAACAAATATGAACACCAAATCGTGATTGGATCTCGATTTTAAAAATTTGTTTAAACGTTTACTGATTACTTGTTTTTCTTTCGCTATCGTTCTTTATTGAGGTGGCCCTAAAACTCGAATTTCTTTTTTCGAGTCTCTGATGAAAATATGTTAAATTTATAATTTTTACGAGCGTACAAAGTGTAACTCAAAGAAAATATTAAGAGGTCGTTAAATGAGACCCTGTAAAACGTTTATATAAATTCTAGTTGTATTAATATTTAGTCGAACGGTGATGGTTTGAGTGTCTTAGTATAATTTATTTAATCGAATTATTATCAAATTTACAAAGCGTGTTTAATTCTATATGTATGTAGTAAAAACATATATATTATCTGCTATTTTATGAAAGAATTATTAAAAAATATACCCCTGGATGATGGAAGGTAAACTATTCATAGCGTTACAAAAAAAAATTACAAGTTTTTGAAGAGATAATTTACAACGGTATAAATAATATCTGTAATATGTATATATATTTACTTTGCAAATTTAGAATTTATACTTCAATAAAAAAATAGTACTACGCTCACACATATGTGAAAAATGATGTAAAATTGTGTCAAGAATAAATGAACAAAATTTTCAGAAAATGATAATGTACTTATTCAGAGCGTTAGATACTAAAATACAGATCTCTAAACGATTTAAATATAAATTAATAGAAATTATATCTTACAGAATAGCGATAAAGTTGACATTTCTCAAAAATTAGAAGATTTAAATCGATTAAAAGGAAACTATTGATAAATCTTAATTTACTTTGTGCAAAGAAGTCAACAGACCTCACATACTTTAACGACATCTTCGGAAGTGAGTAATTGAGAATGTTGAAGTAAAATTACAGATTTAGAAAAGGTTGCACTCAGAAAATTGTCATTTTTTTAATTATGGCAAACGTGTTGTAGAACAATCTGGAAATGATTATTTTCTGTTAGAATAACAAAACTGACACTTCTAAATGTAGTGAGATGAATTGAAAATGTATATTTTCTGAGTTGTGTCAATTCTGATGCAAATTAGGCGATTTGTCTTCTAAATATCGAATTTTTAATTCGTTATTACGTATAATAATAAGTTTTCGTCTTTACATAAAAGAGTCGTTCAATATTATTACGTCCGGATCTTTGGCCTGTTTTTGCTGTATCCTGCGGTTTAATTCCACAATTATTTGAAGTTTATATAACTCGTTATGTGATATCGTTAAATTAGTAGATAAATATTATTTAGTTGTTATTTTTTATATATGGCAATACCGCCTCAATGTGTTTCATGAAGAAAAAATATTGAAAATTATTGTATTTTTTTTTTAACTTTAACTAAATTGTTAGGTTATTATTTTTGTGATTTAATAAAGTAAAATATAATCGTATAAACTTAATTGTGCACAAGTAAATCCAGTTTATGTACCAGACAATGTAAAATGTTGTAACTTTTTTATATAAATTTATTCGTAAATGTTCATATTACAGATAAAAAAGTACTTAACATTGTCGTAACTCTTTATTGTTAAAGCTTGGCTATGACTGTTTCTTTGCAGTCAATATTTAAATGTTTTTATACTTTTTTCTATTACGAAATACGGTAAATTGGGTCGCTTATAATTATAACCAATTAAAATATAATCGGTTTGCACCGTTATTGTTTAAAATTGATGCCAAAGTCGTTTTTTTTTATATAATTTGTTGATTGGTTTAAAAATGTGCCATTTTATATATTGATTTATGGTTTATGGCGACTTGTACCTAAAAGATAACCTAATGTTAATCTCCAATTTGTTTTGTGTCAAAATTTATGGAACTTTCTGGAATGTGGCGTTAGTTATTTATAAATCGGATTTAATGGTTAAGGTTTGTAGTGCAAGGTTTTTAAAATAATTATTTCGCGTATTCCCGAGTGGTTTTATTACTGAAAATGTTAATAATGCCAAATTTTACACCAATCATTAGCTCTCTTTCAAATGACACATAATTGTACCGTAAAATGCGTCTATACCAGTGTTTCCCAACCTCTTTTAGGCCATGCCCCACCTTAACATTTCTATATTTTATGCCCACACCCATACGTAATTATTAACCCTTAAAAAATAGTTTTGTCCCCTTAAAAATATAAATGATAATAGGAAAAAATCACTATGAAAATGTTATCAAAACATCGTAAGTAAAATTTCAAAATATATAATGAAAAACTTACTCGACTTGACGACTCTAATTACCCAGTTGATATTTTGGTAACGTCAAACAAAATTATACCTGATAAATATTTACAGCATTTTTTTTTATTTGCCTTTTTTTCTTAAATGTGTCACCGATATCTAGCATTGCATTTAAATAACCCAAAACGAAAGGAATAAGATCGTGTCGAGTCCTTTTTTAAATTACCCCCCTTAACTATCAAATTGCCCCACGTTGGGACACACTGGTCTATACAGTGTTACCAACATTTTATCTATTTAGTTAAATCAGTTATTATGTTTAAAACTTTGTAAATTCTTGTTCATAGAAACATATTTTTTTTTTTATTAAATTTGGTAAAAACATTGTTTATTTCATAGCCTCTATTTCTTATACAACATTGTTTATTTCATAGCCTTTATTTCTTATACGTTATGCGAGAACAAATAACATTTAAGTTCTTATATTGCTTTTGTAAATATCCAGTGCTTCGGTAAACAGAGGTTTCATAAGTATTGTTTGTAATTTATAAAGTTATTATAGTAATTTTGATATGTAGAGTTTTGTAAATAGTTTTATACAATGTCCGTTATCATGGCAACACTGTTAGAAGAAATTCTTTATAACAATAATTTAACTTTTTATTTTTTTAATGTGTACCTATCAATTTGTTTTAACAAATAATTTCTAATAGGTCTTTGTTACTAGAAATACTATAGTAAGCATTTAAATGTTACATAAATTTTTTTTTTTTAATTAAAAGTTTATTTAATTTAGTATTGCCATGTTTAAAGACATATATTTTATACGAATGTCACAAACATTTTTAATAAAACTTGTAAACTGATAAATTTGTTTTTTTTTTGTGTACTTTGCTATCTCTATCTAGGACATATTAATTTGTCTGGGACACACTAAGTAACTAAAAGATGTGTATATAAATGAAATTAAGATGAGGATAAAAATAAAGTCCGCATACAAGCATTAAAATCGATTATCGTATAGGGTTGCCCGTGGAAAAAACTTATTTTATACTGTTTGATTTTCGAAATAATATAAAATCAAATCATACGTTACAAACCAAATAGAGCTAATAATAATCCATAATTCAGAATCGAGAGACCTCTCGAAGTCTTTAACATTAGAGTTCTAGCAAAGGGATTGCGAGTTTGTGTGCCTGGTAATGTTAAATTTATATTTGATTTCTTATTTTGTATCGAAATATACCTGCTACTTATCAGTCTCATAGCGATTGAATTGCATTTATAGTAATCACTAGCAGTTATTACTACAAACTACACAATCTAAATATATTAAAATCCGTTGTCATGCTGTTTATCCACGAAGAAATCTGAAACTACTCAACCGATCTTTATGGATATTGGCATATGTATGATTTTGTCGAACTTAGAGATAAGAAAATTTGTATTTTGATTAATGGCTACAATATTTTCTAATTACAAATGAAATGATTGTCAATGGTGATTAATATTATTAATTGTGAGTTTCATCAGTCTCGAAAAAATGGCGCTTTAATCTAGTTTATTGACAGAAATCTGTAGGACCGACTGTTGTAGATACCACATAGATGGCGCCGGTTTTAATTTTGAATTTCTTCTCCAATAACTGAGCCACAGAACGCGTGGTCAACTCAATATTGTAACGCGGCAACCCCGGGCACCCACCGGAATTCACCGCGCATGCGCAAACCGCGACGAACCGTTACTTCCTGTTTCCGCGACGCTAAGAACAAGCATGCGTATGCGCCGCGCGCCATTAAAACTATGTTCTTAAATATTCATAAAACTGTTCGCCATTCTGTCCTTACCTTGTAATGTTTTGAGTAACCGTGTAATAGTGACAATAAATGTATAGAAATTACCTACGTACTGTTTTAAATGCTGGAACCCACACAAAAACCCATTAAAATATTTAATAATTGAAAAGTGTGAACACACGTCTTTGCAACAATACAGTACATGGTCGATTGTAGTTTATATAACCATAAATATGATATAAAATTAAAAAGGCTAACTGGACGTTTCAATTAATCGTAGACATATAGATTCACGTCAAAAGCGTTCCGAGTTTGAAATATCAATCATCTGTCACAATTTTTTTATATAACGTTACAAGCAAAATCACAATTTTACTAATATTCTATATCGCTACAAAACGATCGACCGATTGTTTTCTATGCGCGTACGGATGATTTTTTGATATATTTTATAAAATGGTAGGCAAAGGAATTGAACCTAAGGCGAGTCGGATATTCCACCAGTGTTACGTGAAGTGTTGTAAGCTACAGAATTTGACTCCGCTAAACAATGTGATACCGTCTTGTAGTGGGAAGGTTTTGGATTTTTGCGTCGATAGAATCAAATACGCAGATTGGCCACCGATACTGAACGCTCTTAGCTGCGATTTAAGCTTACATTCTGTGTCTATACGCTGCAGACAACCAGTGAAGACGGGTGAGTTTTATCCTAACCAACAAAAAAGAAATTTATTTTTCAATTCTTTTCAAAGTAAACTGCCAAGTTAATGAACGTTTTATAGAGTAGTTAATTAATTGTATACCAGTCGATGAAATATCAGTTTGAATGGGCACATCCGTGACAAAGAAAGAGAAAAAAATTGTTTATTGTTAGAAAAACATACGATCAAATTAAATTATTTCAAAAGCGTACTTAGAAAAAGCCCTGCCACCATTATATGTTTTCATCACGATGGTTGACTTAACCGAAAGCTCCGATTCAGTTGCTGTGATACGAATCTAAGTCCTTCGAACCAGCGTCCGAACACGGTTTCATCTAAGTCAACATCATTTCAAATAACGTGTGTTTAATTAAAAGTTGTCCTAGTGGCTGTGAAAACAAGATTATCGTACAAACAAAATCCTATATCTTTTAAACTGTCGCTGTATGTATAAATTAGATAATTATTAGCGCGTTCCTATTCCGCGGATACTATTCCCTGCCTCTATACTCCACTAGTGCAAGTGTTGCCTATATAAAAAAATAATCTTGTATGTTACTAACCTTATTTGAAAATGTATTCTGAAACATGCATCTTAGTTGTTGCATTCGAAAATTAATCACCACATATTCACTTAAAATCAGATATTTTATGAAAGAATAGAAAATCGACCACTCCTTCATATTCTATTTCTTTATAACAGTGTTGGAGCACGTGGACTGCGAGCGACTAGCGAAAACCGTGAATAAACGCGCTGTTATCCTCACAAATTTTATGCTAACGAATTTAATTGAAGCGATCTGCCAACTACTTTCGAATACAACGCTTCTAACATCGTTACTCCTCGAGGGCCTACCACTGAAGATACCATACCTTAATCCTTTGTGCGAGGTAAATGAGTACCTCATATCATACGTAGCCGTTATGTCAAACCGCCATCGGAACGGTGATCGATTTATGGCAATGTAAAATTGTGTAGACCACCGAGACCATACAATGATCTAGAATTAATAATTAGAAATATATATGTATGAAATCATTGAACTATTTCTAATAGCGCATTCACCTGAAGTGTACAAAAATAGCCAGTTGGTTATGTTTCAGTTTTTACTATCAAACTTCTTATAAACTACGTATTGTAAACAAAGACTTCTAACACGTCTGTTCTCGATAAACTCAAAAAATATTAAACGAATTTTCATGCTGTTCACCAGTAGATGAAGTGAGTTATGAGGAAGGTTTGGGTATATAATTTGTCACGGGTTTTTTTATCATTAGGGCAGGAAACCGTCCGCCGGACACGCTAGTTATTGAACATTTACAAAGCTTATTGTTAAAAGTCTATTTGCAATTTAATAATAATAACAGCTTTTAACAATTAAAAAATTAAGTAGTCACGTAATGCCTGGCAGACGTAAAACATTGAAATTATTTTGTATAAGTTATATACCTAAAAGAACAGATTACGACAGGAATCAAATATGGCATAATGAAAAGATAAAGCATTACAAATTTGTTCCCTAAAATAATGACTGCTTATTTACTACATAAATGTTCATTGTTATCATTTTTAATTTAAAACACAGGTTGTCCTCACATGTGTAACGTAGTAAACAACACTGTATATAGTGTAGGTATCCGAGCTCATTGCGACAAGAGAAATTGCGCATGACATCGCGTCGCCACACACGACCTGTGTCGCCACGCTAACAATCATGTCTACTTTCGTCTAGATATTTCACATCATAACGAAGTTACGAAAGTAATATTGATTAATGATGGAGTACATAAGTTGTATTGACTAAATACTGACTACACTGTATATCAACACTCAAGGCATATTATTTTGTGTTCGCTTTTGTAATAGGTTCATATAATAACTATTAACTAAAAATGTATAAATTTGGTAGGCGATCCTAGCAAACGACTCACTCCAGCATTTATATCTTCCGCGGTGTCTAATTGGCGACGCTGGATGCCTCGCAGTCTGCAAAGCAGTCCGTTGTAAACCAAATATACTGACGCTAGACTTGACTGGATGCGAACTGACATCCCTTGGTGCTAGCTACATCGCTGATTTAATTAAGGTATGTTACCTACTTGAAAGACCGAAAAAAATACAAAACATAGTAAAGCTCCTGGAAACATTTGTAATGTATATTCCAACAATAAGATTCCGTGAATTTATTATAGATTATTGTCACTAATCCAGAATAAGTATGATACATTGAGCAAATAATTTTATTCTTTGTCAGAATCTCTACAATGTCTATTCCAGCAAATGCATAGAATTAATGTACATATCGACGATTCTCTTTGGAACGGAACATAGCAAAACAAATACTTCATCTTTATGGTAGAAGTAGATGTGGCAGTTGTGCACAGTTGAAACCATATTTGCAAAGTTATGTTGAAATGTTTATATACATAGGTACCAATACATAGAAATACTTTTTCATTATTCCACATCACTAACAGGTAAAAGATTAGTAAATTATATATAATCAAGAACATTTTCAAAACGATATACCGCCCGACTGATTACAACTAGAAACTCCCATTGTTTCAGTACCAAAAAATCCACAGATACAGCGAGAACTGGATCCATACGCTCCGATACCGACTGCCGGAGTTGGACACGATGGCGGGACTACGACGTATTACGCTCTGTTCCAACCCACAGTTGAGCGACGCAGGCGCAACACATTTGCTCGCCGTCTTACCCGACGACTTATGGATTAAAGGTTAGAAATTTATAACCTCCAATACACGGTTGTTGGTACATAAGTATGTTAGTGTGAAGTTAGCTGCATGTTGCTTTTAAAAATGTAATATCATATTTCTATAAGGAATATAAAGAAATGTATATGCAAAATGTAATATCGATAATTGTCAATACTGTTTGATATATCCCGTGAGAAGTGGTGCGCCTAGGTTTATTCATATAGATAGTATCGTAACACTGGTGGTACGATTGTATCGAAAATTGGTAAGTAAACATTTGAACATTTACATTATTGCATATTATAAAACAAAGTCCTTTGCCATGTCTGTCTAAATTATCGCGATATAAACTACTGGACGGATTTTCATGCGGTTTCATCAGTAGATAAAGTAACTGGAAGGTTTACATATATAATTTGTCAAGATTTTTTTTATTTTCAGGGCGGGATAATGTTCGCCTAGCCCGCTAGTAACACATATGTTGATATAATACTACTAATTATTATAACAAATATCGTGTGGATATTAAGATGATTTTCAAGTGTCACATGTTACGAATGATGTCTTCATGTTACACAACGTTTGTTGCTAACTTCAGAGTCACAAACCATAATTAATGTCATACATTCTCGAAACACTTAGTTGTTGTCTGTTAGGAAGTAGACTAAATATCTTTTAAAGTAATCTGATGATAGATTGGTGATGGAAGAGTGTTGGTGAAACCAAAACAATGTAGTTATTTAAACAGTATTTTAAGAGACCAATCATGCTAGAAGATAACTATTCCGACTTGTTTTAGTATATATTTGTAAGTCTTTGATCGCATTAAGATATTTTGTTCACAAAGTGTCATAGTACAATACAGTTGAGTGTAGATAAAAATTTGTTCCAATATAGCGGTGGACATCCAAAATTGCGGCCTGACAGAAGCGACATCATCAATGGCGCTGCAAACGCTGACATCAAATACGACTTTAGTAGTGCTTGATATGCGACATAATCTTGAAGTTCATAACGAATCTTTATCTATGATACGAACAACTCTGCGACGGAATGAAAGGGGTACGGGAGGACAGACGGTGAGAAGCTTTTTGTATACAAATTGCCAACATTACGTCTATGTTCAAAGTGTAATTTATTCTTGGCGGGTTCGGTTATTATGCACAAGTAATGTGGACGGAAAATAATAGGAAGCATGAATTATAAAAGGCAACAAAAACTTCATAAAAAGTTCTGACACGGGAGCCACCATCTTGTTAGAACATTGAAATTATCCCAAGACACTTGTAATACCTTACTTTCTCGACAATGGCAGTAGTAATTTGGAAGATTGGTTGCTAAAAATAGAATTAAAGAAAAAAAAACGGAACTGCTACCGACCATCGACAAACTTATACACACATTATCGTCATGCTAGCTTGTCATATCGCATAGAAGAATGACCATTTGCTGTACTTCTCCAGATACTAAAAAATCATAGACTGTTTATAGATAAATTTTAAGCCAATAACGTTAATAAACCATTAAAACTTTTTCGTAATCACGTTTATGACATTAGTGATATCGGTTGTCAAATAAATATATTATACAGTCGTCTCAATCTCTTTGGCCAGTCTGAATATAGTCGTAAGTGCGGGTTTACGTGTAATATAGTTTAATATAAAACAAAATTAAAATATTAATGTAGGAATTTGAAATTGGCGTTTAATTATCCTAAGTTGTTTCGATATTATACGTACAATATAATACGTATATATACCTAAATTTGTGTTCTTCTCAACTATATTCGGAGCGGTCAAAGAGTTTGGCGAGGCTGTAGTTATTTGTACATACAGAAACTCGCCTCTTGATGCAAGTCTATACATTATTCGCACAGTAGAATATATCGAGTAGTATTTTTGCAGGCCGGCATGATAGTGGCGACCGGCGATGAATAGTGTGTCACTCGGTGGTCGCTATTGTTTTTGGATTGTACTGTGCTTACCATCGGGCATAGTCGTTAGTCATAGTCATTTTGCCGTGCTATAATAAAAAAGAAAAAAGAAAGTGGATACTCGTAAACACTTCACAATAAATCATTTTATCGAAATATTTGGAAAGCTCCAAGTATTATATAAAGTATATTTCGTTTTGACGTCATATCGTCTAATAAATTGATGAACGCCGGCTGCACTCACGAAAATGCATGGACTCATTGTCACGTTCCGGCTAAGCGCTCGGTGCAAGCGAGAACGTGGAACAACCGATAGAGAGGCGTGATCGACCTAAGCGTTTGGGTTGAGATGCATCTATTTCTATATAGAACAATTCAGTTCAATTCATAAAGATATGCAATTTTTCATCAATGTTTATTATGGCGTTATGACGTAAAATTATCGTCCGTAAACCGACTTTAGAGACGACCAATTTTTTAATTTCTATCATATTAATTGGGACTTATAAACTCAGTAACAAACGGTTTAAAAGTCGAACTAATACATTTTTAAACATATTTAATACTATGTTACTATCTTTAGTATTCGTGGCTTGACAACGTCAGCGGTAGTTCAGGTGATGGGAAATCAATTAAGTCTGTTATTTCCAAGTAAGTACCGTTATAGTTCTGAATGGTACTTTTAAACAACTTTAGTAAAATGATGATTAATCCCGATCACCGAAAGACTACCTGTTATAATCTGTATATCAGTATACATCAAACTAGCCTCTGCCCGGGACTTCGTCCGCGTGAAATAGTTACTTTGCGCTAACGCTAACACGCAGCGAAAAGTCTCAAGAGAAAAAAAAACGATTTTGAATTATTCTTCATTAGTGCTCCGCTCCTATTAGTCTTAGCGTGGTAGCCTATAACCTTCCTCGATGAATAAGCTATATAACACTGAAAGATATTTTCAAATAGGACCAGTAGTTCCTGAGATTACCTTCTACAACGTCACAAACTCGGAAACTTTACCTCTTTTAATATTAGTATAGATTGCTTTATGCGGCCATGAGGAGAGATGTGTAAGAATATCCTTATGATTTAAGGGCGTTTTTTCTTAAATGTTCTTTCATAAAGGTTTCTTTTGAATGACTTCGCAGCCGGTGGCTTATTGTGGATTACCAATAATTACTAACTAAAAACTAGGGAACAACCTAGGGATTTTGTAAAAAAACACGAATACTTAGGTAAACATGGAGGGCGGGAGAAGTAAGAACTTTGCTTCCGAGTCAAAAATAACCGTAATGTTACAACGGCCCTTAAATACCAGTGCTGAGATAATTAAATAATAATTATACGAGTTACCGCCAAGTGTTTATAACGCTACTATGTTAATTTGAATCAATGACAATGATTTCCAGGAATGGAATAATAAAGGAACGTGTCATGTCATCGAAAAATGCGTCCACAAAATATGTAAACAAAGTCAACGTCGTAAAGAAAGAGAAGTAAGTGTGAATATGACGTAGATATTAAATGATTAATTTGAATAATTCTGTAGTTTTTACCGCAGTTCGTTTTAAGCCGGTACAATTTATCGAGATGTTCAGTACTCCGCGTTTGATTTAAAATGTCGGTTATAAGAGTGAGACATCTGGGCAAGATCGGGATTTTTCGGCTTTGCAAAGCGTTCTCTCTATCACACAGCGCAATGAGTGCAATAGACAATGATAACGCTATACGAAACCGAACTTAGGCCAATATCTCTGTCTTCTCTTCGACATACTAAATAAAAAACCGGGTATGGTTATTTATTTTTACACTAAATCGTGTTTTTTTTATTTATTTTCTACTATAGCACAATAAAGTAACAGTGCCTGAAGAAAAGCACAGTCCTATGCAAAATAATAGCGAGCACAGAGAAATTTACAAGCAATCGGCAATGGTTGGATTGGTTGATTCCGAAACGCGACATACTAAAAACAGTCACGTTGTCTGGTTTAAGTTGTTAGCAATATAGATGATTAGAAGCTACGATCTCGTTTCGACAATTGGATATATACTGCCTGATTCCAGAATGCAACACTTAGGCATGGTACTATTATGAGTATTGCATTGCACCTTCATCTGATGCATGATGTTCGTGATCCAAACAGATGCTGTTGTTTGTAATTATCTACTTATACGAGTTAAAAACTTTCAGTAATCTAATTGGCCAGGGCGTGATTAAATTGGAATTCTTGGAGAAATATACTGATCCAAATTTACGCCACACGCTTACTGTTTCTTAGACTTTTAATCATTTTATTTAAACAAATTGCAATCAAGCCCGTATGCGATATTGTAGTAGGTGAAGCTATGATGGCTCAGTTGATAATGTCGATGAACGTTGGTTCGAATTCTAGTAACTGAGTCTCCGATCTTCTGGTGAAAGAAAACGTCGTGATGAGACCACAGCATAGTGGTAAGGCTTTTTCTTAGTCCGCCTGGATAGCTGACACCCTCAAGTTGCAAATCTATCGCAAAGTACCTGTTTTTGTGTTCCGCCACCTGCACGTGAGAGTCAGTTTTCTCTAAGCTTAACGTGTTTACCGTTTAAGATTACTTCGTTATATAACGAAAGATACGATTATCGTTAAATGCTAAAAGCTACAAAGTTTAAAAAAACATTTACTCTAGTAGAATCATCTTTCTTTGCTGGCTTCAGTAATTGGTATCCATAAGCACGGGCGTTTTCACTGGGAATGAAATTAAACTGCACCTATATTTCTACCTAATAGAGATTATGCAGAGATACTAGAGGACCAACTCCAAGAGGAGATCTCGCACAGGCAACAGCTCGAGGAATTGAACTTGCAATTGGTTGACCAAATGAAACGGCTAAAGCAGCAACAGGTTCGACTTTGGGCAAACGGTGCTAACTCGTCTGGTAATTATTTGGGAATAAGTTCTGATATAAATTTCTGGTTGGTCTTTTCTGGTTGTGTATGGGTAAATTGGTGTGCCTTGAAAAGTAGACCGTACAACAAAAATGTTTTTAAAGAAATAGTGAATTAGTGGAAAGTGAAAGAGGAATTGCCAACATAGTCCTTAATCAAAATTGTTTTTTTACTGAGATATGCATCTTTGGTTATCACCTTCGGTTGTGGATTTTTAGTAAAAACGCATTAACTTAATTTAAAGCCATCGATTGAAATTCCAATTAATTTATTATGTTTTTGTTTTGATTTTTCGTTCCTTGTTATGTGTTTTAAATATTTTCTATGGGAAATAGGTTCCTATGATATTCTAGTTTATATATTCTAACCTCTTTTTGCACATTCTAAAACTGAAAACAACGCATCCTGTGGTAATTTTTGAAGCGGAGAATGGCAAAGTTAATAGCTTGTACAGACACCAGTTCGAATCATAGCAAGTGATTCCGAAGCTTTTGGTGAAGGAAAACTTCGTGATGAGATCATAGCATAGTGGTAGGGCTCTTTTTAAGTCTGCCTGACTAGCTACCACTCTCAAGTTAAAAGTGTATCGTCAAGTACCTGTTTATGTGTTCTGACAGGTGCAATTGAAAGACAATGCCCCTCTAGTTTTAGCAATAAAGTATAATAAGGGGGACTTTTAATTTATCTATAGATTGTCCGTACGTAGTTTTATTTCCTGCATACCATAAAATATATGGGGTATTGGTCATTAAATAAATAAAATAAACACTAATTTTCATTAGATACCACGTGATTAAATGTCACTGCCAATTAATTTAGCGTAAGCACAGATTAAATTTACAAGAAATATTTTTTTAAGTTTGTTCGTAACGTTGATATCACTACAGGGTCTGAACAGTCCTTTGAAGCAAGCTCGCGATCTGGTGACCTTTCCAGCAGTTCGGAATCTTCCAGTTCCGTGCCGATTGATCACAACACACTGTCATACATTCAGCAAGCGTTTAGAGATATATATTCGTTTATTAAAAATAACCAATGTCATGGGTGAGTCTTTTTATTCCACATTTTCATATGACGAATGAAAGCAATTACTTAGAACTTTTTATTTTAGCTTTCAATCTACTGATAATATTTTTTATTTTTGGCAACTTGTCTCCCAAATCTTGCTGCCATTATCGAGTAGGTAATAATATTACAAGTGGTTCGCGATAACTTCAATGTTCTAACAAGATGGTGGTCCCCTGATTAGAACATTTCAGAAAGTTTTAGTGGCATCCCAGAATTCACGCTCCGTGTTATTATTTTTCACTCGTGCACAATAACCCAATTATGTTACGTAAAATGCCACCAATATTACAAAATATAGAGTCAAATAAAACAAGATAATGAATAGAATATAAATGCTATCACATGACGACAGATTAAGATCCCGCCAAAACTCAATAATGTTGTTTTAAACAACTAATTAATTTAGAACAAATGAATTTCCTATTTAAATATTTCAGATGGCAAAAATTATCATTGTATTGTGTATACACACGATAATAACACAAGTGTATTTAAAGTTGTTAATATTTTGAACGTGATAAAGATATCCACATCGTTATGTATATTGCAGACAATGTCTCAATGAACCGTCACGACATAAACTGGTTGAGAAAGAACAGCCAGAAGTAATAACAGAAATAGATGAATACGAATCTAACGAGCTTCGTGTAAATATTTTTGCAAAGAAGGCGCAAAGTGCACATGTCAAGATGGTTGACCAAAACAAGACGAACAAGACAACGAAATCGGCCCATTTGATTGGTGACACGCAACACTTCCGAGAGGCCCATGAAATGGTAATTTCTCATTCAATTTATGGATATAAAAAGTGTGTTTAGCTCACTGGCGGTGGAAGTAGAAACTTAGTATTCTGAGGGCCTAGCCAAGTTGCTTATCTACAATCAATAACTCAAATAGAAAACGGAAAAATGTACGGAGATGACATATCTGAACGCTATATCACGTGATTTATCCATACATTTTTCCGTTTTCTATTTGCGTTAGTGATTGTAGATAAGCAACTTAGCTAGATCCCCAGATTATTTTAAAGAGAATAAGATGAATACACTATGGAAGTGATAAACATTAATTTTCGGCATTATTATGTAGTGTTAACATATAACAATTCAGCGTCATTGATGATATCAGCATTGGAAATTACAACTGAGGCTTACAAATGATAGTTTTATGAAAATACGCAACGCGAAATATCATATTAAATTTTTTTTAGCTGTTTTATTAAGATCTAACCAACTGCCTGTCTAGTTTTCCATCAAGAACATTTTAAGAATCACACTATTTGTAATTTGAGATGTATGTATTTTCCAAAATCCTTTCTTTGTACTCACTTTACAACAATATTCTTGTATTTTGTGGTAGTTCTTGACGTTCATAAGCGCCTTATTAGGGCCTAAACTGAATAAAGAATTTTGATTTTGATTTTATTAAAATCGCATGTTTCTTGTGTTGTTATTTAACAGGCGTGAGTATTTTATTATATGTATAGATTTGTATCTACGCTTCATAAAGTGAAGACGAATTATATGAAATGATTAGAAACTATTTTTACAGAGACCGGAAATGATCGAGAAACAAATTGGAGATATGAGAAATTCACACACCGAACGGCTGTCAGAAGATATGGTCGCGGTCCAAGTTAAAGCCAAAAAGGTGGGTAATGCATAGAATTTATTTTTTGTGCCAAACGATCAAATTGATCGTAACAAGATTATAGATTTACTTCAACTTGTGAAGAAGATGTAATCTTAGAAAGAAAGAAAACAGTTGGGAAATGAAAGAGGTAAAAGTACTTCACTGTTTTGTTTCTGCCTATACGTCAATTTTCAGTGGGAGTTTCTGGCGAGATCTTGGAATGTTTTTTTTTTTTTTTATAGTCTTGCGTTATGCGACTTTATATTTTGTCATATTAGTGATGTTTTACGTAATATATTTTGATTATTGTACACAAGTGAAGTGGATGGGAAGTAATACCACGGAGCGTTGAATCTGACTTGTCACTAAAACTTCCTGGAAAGTTGTAACTACAGGACCATCATCTTGTTAGAAAGTTGAAATTATCACAAGAAACTTGTAATATTGTTATATACTCGACAATTGTAGTTATAATCTAGAAAACTGTTTATCAGGAATAAAACTATGGGGGTAAATTTCGCTCCCGCACACCAGATTAGGCCCCCCTTGGCAGCGGCTCAAGCTTAGGTCCGTTTCCTCGGCGTGGAGCCCTTGAGTGTGTTGCTCGTGCGATACAGTGACACAAAATCTTACATCACTGCAACAAAGTTACACATATCACCTCCACGCACGTGCACTCATACACGCTTACACATGAAAATGGAAGGGTTTTGTTTCTTTCCCTTATCGAACTGAAATAGTTTGGAAAATTATCCGATACGAAATATATATGAGTTGTTGAGGTATGTATGCTTGGTACACATATGTTCCAACAACTCATACCTATAAGTATGAATAGTTAGCTTAGGTCAGCTCAGATAGGTCGCGAATTGCACGTATCAGGTAACAGCCCAAGCCGAGGTGTGCCGTGCACCCTTGAGCTAGTTGCCCAAATAAAATCGGCTGAGTGCCGCAAGCGCTCGCCTTAGTAATCCGATGAAGCTGTTAAGACCTTGCTGGATAAGTAACGTAGGCAGTTAAAAAAAAAAACAGAAAAAAACGATTAAAAAAGTGTTTTTCAAGGGATAATAATGGGATGTCTTTTTATCTTTATTTTTGGCAACCCAATCTTTCAGATTATTACTGCCATTGTCGTGTAGTTAATAATATTACAAGCGTAGTGTGATTATTTCAATATTGTATCAAAATGGTGGCTCCCTTGTTAGACCTTTCAGGGAGTTTTTGGGGCATCTTAGGATTCCATGCTCCGTGGTGTTATTTTCCATTCACTTCACTTATGCACAATAAACTAACTATAATACGTAAAACACCACCAAATTTACAAAATATAGAATCAAATAACACAAAATTGTGAGTAAAACATAAATTCCACTACATGACTGATTAAGATCCCGACAAAAACTCAAAATGGGATGTCTTTTTTCGTTATTTTATTTTTGGCAACCAACCTTGTAGTAGATTTATTGCCATTGTCGAGCAGGTAATGATATTACAAATTTCGTAACGATCATTTCAATGAACTTACAGGATGGTGGCCGTCTTGTTAGAACTTTCCAGGGAGTTTTTGTGTCAAGTCAGAATTGTTGTGCCACAGAACTCTGTGGTAATATTTCCCTTGCACTTCACTTGTGCACAATAATTAAACTATATTACGTAAAACACTACCAATATTACAAAATATAGAGTCAGATAACACAAAATCCATTACATGACATTCAAAGATCCTGCCAAAAACTATAACGAGGTGTCATGTCCCGAGGCAATAAGAATAGATCAAGTTATATTAATTGTAGATAAACGGATATGAGAGGAACAGTCCTAGTAGCAGTGTGGTCAGTGACTCGTCAGAGACCCTGGTCTACTCGTCAGAGCACAGCCAACGCTCGCACCACTCCGCGGTGGCGCTGAACCCACGCGAGGCTCTCTATTCGTCCACCGACGAAGACTCATCATGAGAACGTTTTTTTTTATTGTTTATTTATGAATTCACATTTTATTTGTATAAATAAATTAATTGTTCACTATAATATCGTTTTGATTTCTGTTTAGTTAACATTTATGGGTAAACTAGTTGTGCCCGCGACTCTGTCCGCATGGAACCTAATGATATATATAATAATAATGATAATAAAAACAGTGAGTAATAAAATCATCTGTTACACACGGATATGCTTTGATTTTCTTGGATTGATTGAGGCTTTATCGTGAACGCAGTACTTTAGCAGTAATATGTTCATAAAAACAGACAGACAGACATTTCTAAAAATGATTGAAATGTAATTTATTACTTATTTCTACACACCCTAACTAATCCCTAACGGATACGCTACCCTTCCGGGGAAGAGGGTAGGTTATGTCCGACTCGCACGGACTAAAACCCCACGGTGTACCGTCCGCCGCATGGTGGGGGAAGCCAGGGTTCGAGCATGCTCAATGACCTGATAAACTGCCCCTGTGGCAGCCTGGCGAATAAACGTCAGGCTTCACCCTACTATAGAGAGGCTACTGGGTACACGACCAGCAGTCTCCCCTCGTCAGCCTCACCAGTGCAACGAGGAGATGGGGGTCCCGCCCCGTCCCCTCAGGTTTGGCGACATTCCTACACACTTGTAACATCATATTGAATCTAAAAAGTACAGAAACGTTAGATTTACATTCTTATTATATGTATAGACTAGCCTTTTCGCCCGACTTCGTCTACGTGGAATAGATACTTTGGGCTCACGCTAACATGCAGCGGAAGCTCTCAAAAGGAAAAAAGGTCTTAGCGTGATTATATATAGCCTATAACCATCCTCGATAAATGAGCTATACAACATTGAAAGAATTTTTCAAATCGGACCAGTAGTTTCTGAGATAACCCCCTACAACGTCACAACCTTTACCTCTTTATAATATTAGCATAGATTAGTCAACAACGCACGGGGGACGTCGGACGTAAGGCAGTGAAATATTAGTCCTAATTTTACAAAAGTGAAATTTTATTAGACGCCCTAATAAAAAATAAAATAAATGCATCAATGCACTTTAGATTGGATTTATAGTTCACTGTGTACATACATATATATCTATATTATATACATAAACTATATTTACTAATCCCAATGGTGAATTGGACTTTGGTTCTATTTTAGATATATGATAGTGATTGAAATCTACTTCAAGTCTTTTGTTAATTTACTAGCATTGGATTCGATAAAATTATATATGATACTGGCAGAATTATGGAGTTCATCAGAGGAGCAAGAACAAAAAAATAGAATATTGTATATTATATATTTATATTCTAACTATATTACAAAATATATTAACACTATATTCATTTTTTAGCTTCACCGAGTGCAACATTCTTCTGTTGTAATTTTGCAATCATCATTTTTTCCTTGGCCTCTTTACGAGCTTGCTTTTCCAATTTCTTAACTTCCTTCTCTCGTTTCGCCAACATCTCTTGGAATCTTTCATCTCGAGGGTCCAGAGTGAATCCAAAGTGTCGACGTACTTCTTCAACAAGGCGCTCTTTCCTTTCCTAGAAATTTAAAGACTATGATTAGCATGTTTTCCAACAATTATGGCTCAAGTAGTCGGATATAACATATGTCAATGTTAATTAGAATACTATTAGTAGTCCGGTGAAGCTGTTAAGACCTTGCTAGGTCAATAGCGTAGACAGTTTGAGAAAAAAAGATCCATGTTACAATGCCACACGCAATTTTTGGTTCGTAAGAACGATTAACTTATACTAACTGTACCCGCGATTTCGTCCGCGTAGAGTCATCTAAATATATTAAGTCTAATTATAATACTATTTACTCTTCTCCCGTACTCAAGTCGCGTCGTCATTAAAATTACAATGATTTCTGGGAGAATGGACCAATTTTATGTTACTCGAAGATATGCTTTATGATTTTTTTGAAGAGGTTTTATCATGAAGTCAGTACTTTAGCAATGATGCGTGTTCATAAAAACGGACAGACATTTCTAAAATTGATTGAAATGTATTTTATTAGAAACCTGCAATAATTTTTATCACAGTACTCTGCACAGACACGTGAACTTTACATTCTCAATATATATATATATAATATTATATATATATATAATAGTATTGATATAGGTACTTTGTGGGTTTAACCCTTTCACCTCAATCTCACCTGAAGTTAAATGACAATGCTGTCTCAAATAATGAACTTTTTAAGCCTAGTAGATTGCCTCTCAAAAGCTACAAATGGAACACATTTAACGATGTATGTCGACAAGTTTTTTGATGTGAAACATCTATAGGCACAGGGTAAATCTGATAGTTGGCGTGGCGACGCAAAACACGAACATTGCACTATTAACGAAATACTCAAAAACACTTGCAACTCTACATTCAAACTGTTTTGTCGGCCACTCGTTCTACTTGTGTTACGCGCCGACGATCTGGCGCCCTTTGATAAATACCGTCAAATACACCGCGCCTAGTGGAATTTTTCTATCTATGTATTTTTCTATTCTATATATGCAATAAAATAAATAAACAGTCATTATTTTATCTAACAAATGTGTAATGCTTTATCTTTTCATTATGCTATAGCTGATTCCTGTCGTAATATGTTATTTTATGCATACAACTTATAAAAAACAATTTCGATGTTTCACATCTGCCAGGCGTCCCGTGACGGCTCATTTCTTTAGTAACATTCGAGTAGTCCTACAGCTTTGTTGAGATTTCATCACAATATTTTCCTTCACTGAAAACTCTGACAAATCTGACAATGTTAATGGTGTCAATTAAAATGATAATTACAGCTAAGCATCATAATAATATCCTAAGCCTGGCTCACTGTATTTAAGGCATTAAATTTGAAACAGTTTTTAAATAAAGAAAAATATGGATCTAAGCACTGACCCAACATTAAATCAAAGGTACTCTCAACAATGAATCGTAAAGTGCCAAAATTAGTATTAGTTTAATGCATTATGAATACCAAAATTACGGGTTTGTTTTATTATGTTAATTACAACATACCAATACTGGTTTGCATTATTAAGTTAATTACAATATACCTATACGGGTTTGTCTTATTAAGTTAATTACAACATAAGTATACAATATACCTTTGCTGCTTGTGCTTCTGTTGTTTTCTTATTGATTTTATCATTCAAGTCCTTCTTCCACTGTGCTAATTTCAACATTTTTGTTGCTACATCTCTATCCCTTTCTTCTATTCTCTGTTGTTCTTCTTTCCTCCTCTGGGCTACTTTTTGCATCATCTCCTTTATTGTGAATGGATATGCCACAGATTCATATTCCAACTTCTCTTGGATATCTGCTCTTGTTGGCCAACATATACCTGTAAAAAACATAAGACTTTTGTTGTTAAATTCAATATCATTGTAAAATTGAATTAAAACAAATAGTTTCTAACTGTATTACAAAGAACTATTATACATTATTTGTATAAAACTTTAAGTATATAAAAATCCAATCCCATCATGTTTGTCCGTGATAAACTCTGAAGCTACAGAATCGATCTTTATGAAAGTAGCCAATTATGTATAATTTGGTCCAACATGAGTAATAGATTAATTTCTAAGTCGATTAATGTTTGTAATATTTATTAATCACAAATTAAATTATTGTGAATGTTGGTCATCCTTATCTATTGTAAGTTTCAACAGTCTAAAACAGATGGCGCTTTAAAGTAGTTTGCTCAGAGAAAATTTTAGGACCGACTGGCTGGGTCAGCTAGTCCATATATATAAAATGATAGAGGTCTGTCCTTTTGTAGGCATCATTAAGATCTGCTGAATAGATTGTTTCCAAATTTTTTCAATTATACTACACATTTAATTTAAAGTTATAAGAAATTGTGATTTTTAAACACACTATTGTTGAGTTGTTTGTGTTTTTTTGCTACAGAGAAGAGTTCAAAGTTGTATGCTGTTCACATACAAGAGAAGTAAATTAAATAGTAACATTGTTTGCAAGAAAAATATGTAAGAAAAGTATATTTTTTTGTGTTTTTCTTTATAGATAAATATATTTTTAATTATAATAAACAAGATTGGTATAACTCTTAGGAAGGTATTGTGGATCTTGCGGTTGAGTTATCTGGAATCTATTTAATTTATTCAGAGTTGCTAATAGCTTTACAGATGGACACGAAATTTAAAATAATTATAAAGAAATATAGGATGGAGCAACTATAAAGATCCAGAAGGTCACATGTTGAGTACAACTGTTGTAGATGGAATGGTGGGTATCAGCTTGTATTTCAATGAATAGACAACACTCTGAATATAATTCAGGTCATGTGTCTATAGACACAAAGAATACAAAAATGTATTACCATTTCTGATAATATCATTTTATAATCAAATTGTATTGGCTATTTATTATATACACAGAGTGGATGGATGGACTGTGTGAAAAACGATATGTCCATAAAAGGTGTGAATACTGAGATGACATCTGACAGGAGAGAATGGAAAAAGGATACATGTTGTGCCGACAATACTTAAGTAGAATAAGGGTAATGATGATCATGGCACAGAGTGTATGAGAAAACAGTTTGACTGCACAATTGGTGCTGAATTTTGATTATAAGTTATTGTATTATAATTTTATTATTATGTATTACACAAACAATAAGGCTGTGTTGGATTACAATCCACAACATTCAGTATAATAGAAAAGATATGTAAAATACAGCACCAATTTTACAGTTGAAATGTTTTCTTGATACATTTGGTATGTATTTAATAGCCCATACCATTTGATTATATAATGGTATTATTAGAGATATTTTGAACTAAGCATTATCTTACCATAAACAACTCTTAAATGCTTTTTACACAAAATGACAGTATAGGTTTAAAAGGCTTTGTATATAAAAATAAAAATGCAGTTATCATACTGATCTAACTGTGCCTAAACATAACAGAATATTCTTGGGTTCATAAAATATTTTGTCAATTTTTCGTATATCTCCTAACACTATTTTTTTTTGTAATGTTACATTCAGCTATAATGTTTCAATTTTAAAATTGGCTTGGCATTAGAAATTCGTATCACAAATTTAGGATTATTAAGGGTTATTTTTATAGGGGTTGGTTTCCCTTTTCAAAAGACTCCCCTGCAGAGACGCCTAGATTTTTTTCTATATGTGTTTGAAGTTACATGCAACGGAACGTCATTTTGTCTTTCAGAGGCACACTTTTAATGTTTATAATGCTATAATTTTGTTGTTTTAAACAAATTTATTATTATTTTATAATTATTCACTATTACTTTGGATAAAAAAAATCTAATATAAATTATTTGTATGTCAAACGGAATGTTTTCCACAATCTTGTATTTTTTGTTATATATCTACTGCTTAATCCAAAATTTAACTGTCTCAATCCTAAAAAAAATACAATATAAATTATTTGTATGATCATAAAGCTTCTCCACATATGAAACAGGCGAGCGAGTGAACTAGTCAGAGCAAATCCGACTAAGTCACATTAGGTTAATAGAGGAATAGTGCTGGAACAAAGTGAAGCTTTGCACTCGCCCTAGTCCTCTATGTAGGTTAGTATTGCGAACACATCAAATTCCTTGTTGTTTTAGATTAAATATTTATTTAACCACTATGAGCTTAAATGTAAATTATGAAAAATGTGTAAAAGTAAGGACGGCACTTTATTGTAATTTTTTTCTCAAGGTTTATGCTTTTCCATAAATAATTTATTCCTTGTTGCTAGATATACATTGATTCATACAAGTTACTTTTATTTACTTGAAAACTCAAGCTTTTTGTTGCAAAATTGCTTTAATTTTTTTATTTTGTTAGAAAATTTACTAAATAAATAAAATTTATTTCTTTCAACAAAATTTACACTTTTCCAGGAACCATTTCTTACTCTACTTGTATATAGACATAGTATTGTATAAACAGTTTTGTTTTAACTTAAAAATCACCAAATTGTTAGTATAAAATGTTATCAAAGCAGCAGCAGGGGAGTGGTATAGAGGGGTAATAGGCCCCCCCCACATCCATCCCATTTGGGGTGTAAGGGGTGTCGAGTAACATCATAAGACTTGAGACATCCAAGCCAACCTCACCTGCATGTGGTGCACCCTGCTGAATAACGAACGAGGCAATGGTGATAGCAGGGTGGTAGGGTTTTACAGCCCGACTGGGTCGCAACCACCATGTATATGGCGAAAAAGCCCGTCATAGTGACTCGCTTCTGTGCGTCGCGTTTCGGGATCAGCCTGTGCATATCCAGTACCGGGTGACGTGCGTCATTATGGCCGGCATGACAGCGGCGACCGACGATGGATAATCTGTCTCTCGGTGGTCGCCACTGTTTTTGGATTGTACTTGCCATCAGGTATAGTGCAGTCACTTAGTCGTGCTTCAATAAAAAAAAAAAAAACCCATCCCCAAATTTCAGGATGCGAATTTCTAATGCAACCTGCAGAAAATATGCTGTTAAAGTTTGTTAAAAAAAATACAACAATTAATTTAAAAACACAAGGAACTAAATACAAAATATAACTCTATGTTATTTATGTCTATAAATGTTGTATGTGTTTGAGTCACTGGACTAATATTTCGCACAAATAAGAAACTTACTTGGATTAACTCCACTTGAACTGCCATATTTCCCGTAGAGTTTTCGGTGATATTTCACGGTTAAATGTGCTATACACTGAGGCGTATCATAAGGCATCCGTCCATTCACCAAGTTAAAATGCGCATCCGATAAACCTGACTTATTTCTTTTCTTTTCGATCTCAAATTCTCTAGCTAAAGCATCATCGCTATCAACTACCAGAACCTGCTCATTTTGCTCAGCTACATCTGGCGTTGTAGAAAAACGATAAATGGAACTAATAATATTCTGACGAAAGCATTTTGCCCTTACACATAAATTCATTGTAGATAGAAAATCTCCGCTAGGAGTAATATTATTCTGTGTAGAAAATACACTAATGAATGATACTAGTATAAAAATATTTAGAAAATTCAATAATCAATTACTGACAAGTGACAATCAAAGGTTATATTCACAGACTATATTTGTTTGGAAAAAAAGCTCGATTCTTTGTTCCGTGCATTTCTCGGATTTTTCAGATCGATCAGTGTAAAATTTGTCCAGCTGTTTGTTCTGGTAACTAAAATGGTTCGACAGATCTTGATGATGATCTTGATAGTATTTTTACTTACAGATATTTGAAGTTATAAGTGATAACTTTGTCTATACACTTAATTCATAAAAAAAAAATTAGGTGCAGATATAATAAACTAAAGAAGCAGTGTCCAGTTTGCACTGAATAATGAACAGTTTTATGGGAGTGGAGTTTCGTATTGGAGGGTTTTGAAATTCTGCCCCACAAGTTTTTTTGTGACGAAAAGTGGTGGGAGTTAGCGTTGTGTCGGGTAGAATGTTGAGAACACCGATTAAATTTAATCCAATAACTGAAGTTAAAGCAACTTCGAGTGCAATTAATACTTGAATGGGTGATCGCCTGGGAATACCGCGTGGCGTTGACTTTTTGTTGCAGTTATATAGAATACAGAGTTTATTTTGTTATATAAGTTTTTAAAATTATTTTATATACTATTATAGTTTTTGTTTACAGTCTTACCTTATATTAAATGATGATCTTAAACCACCTATGATGGTAAACACACTAAACGTAAACCCAGGGACCGGCTCTCAAATGCAGTAGCCGAAACACATAGGTGCTCGTCGACAAATTTTCAATTTGGGTCTAGTAGCTAGCCCAGCAATCTTAGAAAAAGCTATGCTAATAAAGCCATTGCAATAAATTACTTATGTGGTACAAATAGGAAATCGACGATAATAACCGTAATACCCTAATTAATCACTTCAACTATTTCGTTGTAACCTTGTAAGAACGACCGTGTCGTCGCAATCAATTTTAATTAATATTTGTTAACAATTTCATAATTAAGTACTAGGCAAGGAACATATAACATGTGATTAGTAAATCGCAGGCCACGCACGGTTACGGCAAGCTTCCGCTATATTTCTGAAGAAGGCAAATGAAATTTAATCCTAACATTACTAAATGATAGTCTAATCGCGAGTCAAAAACAGACGCTACATCGACAAATCTCACTAGCTAAAATATTGGATTTGTTGAGTAAAATTAAATCTTTCAACATTGTTATACTTTAATTTACTTGAAGTTTTTTATAATCTTGAAATAATATTTTGAGTGCAGAAAATTACTTTTTACGTTTTACGTTACATTGTGTTTGTCGTCGTTATATTTAAATAATAGTGAATTACCTTCCGCGAACTGACAATTACTTAAAAAAAATCCTTACAACGTAATGTTCTATTTGCATATATCAATGTATCTATAAATGTAGGAACGCTTGAAAACTCAGTATAACTAAATCATACAGATCTTCAATAGAAAATATTTCCACCAACGTGTACAAAATTAAATGTTTTCTGACGTAAATGATACAGACAATCTAAATATACTATTTGATTTATTTTAATCTGTAGCAGACAGATTATATTTTCTGTACGTTTTCTTGAAGATTTGAAGTCATCATTTTTGTGATTTGTTATTTTCGTTTAGATACGGATTTCAATATTTTAATACATTCATAATGGATGATTTCGGTGATAGTTTCGTTCAACCAGAGGTAGATCCCGCAGCAGAATTTCTGGCCCGCGAACAAAACCAGCTGGCAGGTCTTGAAGATGAGTTAGAAACTAGTGCTCCGCCCCCTGTCATAACTTCGAACACCAATGGCTTTGACGATTTCGTTGGTGAGTTAAATTATTATCGTTGGAACTGCGTACAGATTTGAATACATAATTCATATTATTTTAACATGTGTTGAGAATAAAATCAATAAAATTACTCAACAAAGAGGTGTGTTCAGTTCGTTGACCTCCCTAAGGTTCAATAATTTGTCAGTATATCTTATTTGTCAATATCTTTTAATGAATACGAAAGAAACGGATGAGAGGAAATTACATGTGGCAGAGATGCGAATGTTAAGGTGGATGTGTGGTGTGACTAGAATGGATAAGATTAAGAATGAGTATATCAGAGGAAGTTTGAAAATAGCACCGGTGACAGAGAAGTTGAGAAGTAATAGGTTAGCATGGTATGGGCATGTCATGAGAAGAGATGAAAACCATGTGACTAGAAAAGTATTGAGTATGATAGTGGATGGATATAAGAGTAGAGGAAGACCGAAAAAGGTGTGGATGGATTGTGTGAAAAATGATATGTGCATAAAAGGTGTGAATACTGAGATGACATTTGATAGGAGAGAGTGGAAAAAGAAAACATGTTGTGCCGACCCTACTTAGGTGGGATAAGGGTAATGATGATGATGATGATCTTTTAATGAATAGTACAATTGTTCATATTATTGCAGCATAATATGAATTTATACTTAAGAAATAATTTAGTAATGTCTACATATTGTTACTGATATGTGACATAATAAGCATACGATATTCTCATACAATACTTGTCCAATGATTGACTGTAATTGAAATTAAGTTAATTCAAAATATTTTTATTTTTTTCAGTAATGCATCTTTTATATTATTCTTGTTGTTTTCAGAAATCCCAAGTGCAGCGGTTTATGAAACAAATGATCTACTCGATGAACCACTACAAACATCAGTGTTCAAGCAAGAAAGAGAGGAGCCAGAGAAGATTAAAATGTGGAGAGAAGAACAGAAAAAGAGATTAGAAGAGAAAGGTAATAATAACATCAATAACTGAGAAAAGGGGCTGTTCAAGTATTACATATCTAGAAGGTCTAACTTTTAGTGGTTCTCTACTATGGTGATGGCAGCCCATTGGATAACACTGCAAACCTCACATATTAGACAGGTCCCCCTAGCACTTTGTCATCAAAGATAAGCATATCAAAGACCCTCCTCCTCCATTTAGTATTTATGTAATACCTGGCTGCAAACATTAGTGATCTATACTGGAATAGGAGTTGGAACTAATAATGATCTGTTACAATATTATCAGATGCTGAAGAAGAGAGAAAGAAACAGGAGATGCTCCTAGTAGCTAAAAAAGAGCTGGAGGATTGGTATAAAGCTCACGATGAACAAATAGCCAAGACTAAAGCAGCTAATAGGTAAGATTTATATTGAGTTCACTTAAAAATTATATTCTATCATTTTCTCCTGCTTTTTCTATTGTGTTATAAGAGACTATATTATGTAATTATATCTGATAATAAATAATTATGTGGTTAATTTCTTGATATTCTGTGAAGTTTGATCTTCTAATGTAGTTAGCTAACATATCTCTCACAGTATGAGTTGCTATTTGTTTAGAAATAACTTTGTATGCTTAGTATATACACAGTTCACATAATAGACAGTTTGGAAACTCCCTATAAATGCTCGCACTGGCACACTCACACAAGCATGTGCATCGACATGACCCCTAAGTGGACCTCGTGGTGCTGTCCATAGAATTCCTTTCAAAACCTCTTATCAATATGGGTTTTTGTGTGAATATGCCGTTTTCGAGCATTTGTTAATAGTTTCCGTATTGTGTCTTATATTTATACTGTGGTATATACTTCCTTAGATGCATCATTAACTATTCTATTTCTGATTATATAACAAGCAATGTTCTATATTTTTAATTAAGTAATGCATTAATAGATTCTATTTATTTATATTAGTATATTGCTTTGCTTGTTTTTACACTATTGCTTACCACAAAAGTTATAAGCTTGGGTTTGGTGAAAAGTTATATTTGGGGTGTAAGGGGTGTGGAGTAAGATCTTAAGACTTGAGACACCAAAGCCAACCTCACCTGCACGTGGTGCACCCGGCTGATCAACCAACGAGGCAATGGCGATAGCGGGGTGGTAGGGTTTTACAGCCCGACTGGGTCGCAACGACCATGTATATGGCGAAAAAGCCCGTCATAGTGACTCGCATTTGCGCGTCGTGTTTCGGGATCAGCCTGTGCATATCGAGTACCAGACGACTTTCGTCATTATGGCCGACATGACAGCGGCGACTGACGATGACTGATCTATCTCTCGGTGGTCGCCACTGTTTTTGGAATGTACTATGCTTACCATCAGGTATAGTATAGTCACTTTGTCGTGCGTCAATACAAAAAAAAAGCTTTTTAAATTTCTTCATGTTCAATGCCTACAATAATTACATTATTTTTATTTACAAATTGTGTACCTTTTTATAAGAAATATATGTAAATGCTTAATACTTAATGGTTAATTATGAAAATATTTCTATGGTCATAACAGAATAAAGTGGTCAAATAGATTAAAAAAAAAACCAATGATTGACAAAATTTTCATAAGTAGCTTCATTAACAATGTCTAATTTAAATTTTGTTTGTATTTCTTTTGATATAGTCCAATTGCTATTTGTACTTACTTGGGTGAATTAAAAAAAATCATAATATATTTATAAAGCCTCTATTGCTTTTGAGGTTGTTGATCCACCAATATTTAATTTTTATTATATTTATACTTAGTACTTTATATAGCATTATATACAGCTTGATATGACTTTGTGTTGCATTTGCATTAGTTAATGATTTTGCATGGGGAATTATCAATATTTAATAAAATCTAAAATGGTTGCATATGTCATAAGTGTTTGCTTAAAAATAAATGTAAACCAGTAAATTTACTAATGAGATTGTATTTTCTTTCCGCTCTCAGGGAGTCTGCTAAGTGAGTATTTAGACAATCTTAAATTATGTCAGTACTAAAGGGTGATGGTAAACATTTGTTTCGATTGCATATATTAAATTGAATCATTGTCTGTTTGTAGTACAAACTTTAATTTTATTTCATAAAAATTACTTGGTTGAGGAAGCATTAATGTAACTTTCTTATTCAAAAAAAAATTTTAGATAACTATATGACATAAAACAATGAGACCCATTTTTATATATTCATTATTCATTACCTAGGCGTTATTATTAATTTTAACAAACATTAGAGATTACATCATAATAGCTACAATGGAAAAGCTAATTCATTAATATGTAAAGATTGTCAAATAAAAACTAGTCAATTAAACCTTAAGGTGGGATATCTTGATTTACTAATCCATTGTGTTCCATTAGATCAGTGTTTCCCAAACTTTTTAGGCTATGCCCCACCTTAAAAATTCTAAAATTGTTATGCCCCCCACCTATACATAATTTTTAACCTTTAAAGATTGTTTTGTTTCCTTTAGAAATATAAATGATAAATTTTAGGAAGAAATCACTATGAAATTGTTATCAAAGCATCGTAAGTAAAAACATAATGAAATACTCACTTGACTTGAGAACTCTAATTACCCAGTTAATATTTTGGTAATGTCAAATGAAACTAATAATTATTTACAACATTTTTTTAAGTGTTTGCCTTTTTTGTTAAATTTGTCACTTATATCCAGCATTCTATTTAAATAAAGTATTAAAGTCTGTCCATTCCATTTTCAAATCGCCCTCCTATCTACTACTATCAAATTAAATAACTACCAAATTGCCCCCCTGTGGGACCCCCTCACCTTGGGAAACACTGCATTAAATCAAAGTTTATCATGTTAAAACTTGATAGTCATTTGTGATCATTTTTGTCATCTTTTCAGCTTCAAAAATTTAATTTGTTAATATTTTTAATTCCTCTTATATAAGGAATGCAGAGAGGGCTCTGGCTCGAGGTTGCGAGGGTGGTGCAGCGGAGGGAGGCGAATGGGCACGTGTGGCTGAACTCTGTGACTTCGGTCCACGTCGTGGTCGAGATGTGGCCAGACTGCGCTCAATTGTGTTACAATTGAAGCAGGCAGGATCGAAGCCAAACCATCCGCCACGTACTACTAAAGTGTTAGTGTTGTAAATATATATAGACATTAGTATATACATTTGTAATTGATAAAATTCAATATAATTTGAGGGATAACCATGAAACTCATAAAACATTGATATTTTGTCATAGAGACTGTTTATATTACTTTTGGGTACCAATTTTTTAGATTATTACTGTAATTTTCAAGTAGGTAATTATATTACAAGTATCTAATGATAATTTCAATGTTTTAATAAGATGTTAAAATTCCCAGTAAATTTTTGGTGTGTCAGAATTTACTACCCATAGTCTATCTTCAATCCACTTCACTTATGCATAGTAACTGAATATATTACATAAAATGTTACTAATATTACTAAATATTGAGTCAAATAACACAAGTTTAGGAGTACAATATAAAAGCCACTACATGGCAAACTAAGATCTCACTAAAAAGTAAATCTTTTCCTGTACTTTGTCACAAGGGCATGCTGCAGTAACTGTCATTCAAATGGCTACTGTGAAAATTGGACATGTATAAATATTTGAATGTTTTGAGCAATGAAATTAGGTGCACAATATCCATCTGGCCATTATACAAGTTTTTAATGCAACAAAACATAATTACAATAGATAATATTATTGACAATTAATAACAAACAGGTGGGAAATCCCAGGCACAGTAATTTAAATCTAAAATATTTGATAAAAATACATTTTTTAAAATATAATTTTCATATTAAATTAAAACCTAAAATTGTATAATTAATACTTTTGTTGTATCGGGCCATTCAAGTATTATGTAAGCATAATTTTATAATTTCTGCCGCCCCTTCCCCCTGGTCAACAAAAGTAAGCAATGTTCTTCACCCTCCCCCATAATTATGTAAACATTTATAAGTATATTCAAATCTGTACTAATTCAGTAAATAAATATTGCTGACGTAATCATCCCTCTGACCTCCCAACCCTTATGTTATAAAAAATAAGCAAATCAAGAAATCCCCCTCCCCCCATCAGTGCTGACGTAATATTTGAATGGTTCCTATGTTGTTGTGTTAACATTATTATTTTTGTTCACAGGGCATAAATCTGTCTCATAAAGATCCTGAGAATAATATACAATCACATAAGAGAAAATTAGTACCTTATATAATCAGTCTGTGTTTAAAAATCACATTTAATTACTAATAATGGAGATAATATAAAATTTGTTCATTTATTATATGCTAAGATAGTTATGGAATGTAACTAACTACTCAGCTGTTTTTTATAAATATTTTTTTTTTATTTTATTTTCTTATGTTACAGCTAACTATTTATTAGGATTAGTGGCTACTTTGATTTATAATGATTATAGTATTATAATAAATATCATTCCAAAATTATTCTTTGTTTTATATTTGGTTTAGTTAATGTCAACAGTGAAAAAGCGAAATTAATACACTGATAACAAATACTCATGGCTCCTTAATCAGTTAGCCTCACTGTTGTCTAATGTTTATAATTTTCTACAAAATAATAATATAATTGAACTAATATAATAAATAGTCGTTTACATACAAGTGTATGTTATTTGGCTATAATTGTGCTATAAACAAATTATAAACTAGTTAAAAAATTGATAACAAATGTTATAATTGTAACTTCTTGGCTATATCTATATGTTTCCGTTTATATATTCTCTCACATAATTGTAACAAAAGATACATTAAACTTATAACTAAAAGGAATGGCCAAACACCACATGTGAGGTAGTTGCGTAACTGTTGTCCAAAAGGTTTGTTTTTATTCTTTGATATTTTGTCATAAACAATTTCTGTTCGTCTCGATATATCCATCCAATTGTACATTCCCTTTACCCTCAGATTACATTCAAATGGACATAATATATTTCCTTCTTTTAAATCTATCATAGCTTTTTCAATTCCTTCAACTAAACTGTCAACATTCGGTTCTGTTAAATATATCATTTCTTCCGGAAGCACTTCAGGTATTCCACCGACTCTGGTTGATACTACTTTCAAGCCACATGATGCTGCTTCTACAATGGCCATACAATAGGCTTCAGTTAAAGACGTATTTAAAAATATATCACCTCTGACTAATACATTTCTTACTGCATAATGCGGTACACTACCTAACAAAGTAATACAGTCTTGCAATCCCATCTTCTCTCTTACTTCTTGTAACAACCACATTTTAGGTCCATCACCACCTATTATGAACCTTAAGTTTGGATATCTAGGGCACATTTCTGCTATAACAGCGACCATTAAATCAACACCTTTCCTATACACTAGTCTTGACATTATAACTATTGTAATAACATTTTGGTCTCGCTTTGTCGGGTTTGGAGTAAATGAACAAGCATCTACAGCATTAGGTATGACTGAAACTTTATAAGCTTTAACTTTCGCTCGCAATACCGTATTTTCTTTGCCAGTGTGTGATACACAAATACAATGATCACATTCACAAAGACACAATTGAAGGTACTTATTTGTCAATACTGCTGATGTGTCAGCAAAACCAAATAAACTATGATCCGTGAATACTGTTTTGAGACCCATCAATTTACCTATAATACAAACTTCATGGCATAGAACACTAAATGCTGAATGGCCATGGACTATTTCAATACTTTCTCTGATTAAAATATATCTTATAAGAGCTATGTTGCATATCATTGTTGGGAGTACGCATTGAGCATAGAACACTCGTATCGGTAAGTAATAAACCTTAAGGCCTGCTGTTAAATAACGTATACCGATTCTGTTCTGGTATGAATGTGTTATGACTACAACTTTATGACCGCGCTTAATAAGACATTGTGAAAGATTGTAAATATGTTCCTCGACGCCACCCGTGTTTGGGTAGAAGAAATCCGAAGCCATGCATATAACATGTTCTTTTCTTTTGAAACTGTCCTGAAAATATAGGTTGGATGGAGGTTATAAACAGTCATAATAAACACTCTTAATTCTCGACACGTATAAATTTAGTACCATTTAAGACTTATAAACATTTATTAGAATTTTGCTAAATATTCACTAGAATATTTCGAGAACCTTTTTTATTTTATTTACTAAAACAACTGATAACGTTCGATTTAACTGCTTTCACTGAAAGTTTTCCTGTAGGTATTTTGAATTTTTGACAGCAATAACTGCAGAAATAAGAATACTCTTGGGGAGCAATGACTACAGATTAATAATACAGGCAATGGCGGTTGAGTTATACATTTCTCGACCGAAGCGCAGAGCTCTTAATTTATATGCGTTGTATTCATACAACACAATTTTTTTTATAAATACAAATTATATTTAACATTGAATTGATTGAGGATAAGTAAGCGCCAATTTTAAATTCGTATAATAATGTTTAAACTTTGTAAAACTTCTTAACTATATTATGCGAAAGATTGATCTTACGGCTATAGTCAGAGTGGCTAAAAACATTCACGAAGGTTACAGTTAAGTATGGTATCGCTAATTGTTCTCTTAATTTTATAAATAGTTTTTACGTAAGTACTCCTAGTCTTAAAAAGTAAAAATATTAATCTAAAAAGTGTTGTGTTATATTTCGTCTATATTTACAACATAAATAATTGTTTGTATTGTCTTTTCTCTAGGTACCTTTATCTACCAAGAAATAAATTTAATATCGTACCAAATTTCAAATTCTATATTTCCTTCTTTCATGTTTATTCACAATTTTTAACCTATTGACGATTTTTCTTCTTTACGATGAACATTTTTTATTCTCTGTGATCAACATCACTTTATATAAGGTACTCTGTGAACATCACCACAAAGTACATCATAGATAAGAAGTACATTATATTAAAAAGGCACAACAAACTTTAATGTTATAGATTTTAATAATACATAATTCAATATTGATGAACATGGAATCGGAGGAAAATAAGAGAATTGAACGAAAATTAAAAAGATTTACAGCTCGCTTGAAAAGTGCAAAAGGAATTATATGTACAAATGTTCCAGGACCCGTAAGTTTCGTAAATTCACTGAAATACATACATTTCATTTATCACAAAATATTTCAAATTCAAAAAATTACATATAAGTTTTATTTGTAACACAATTTTTTACACAGACTTCTGTAGGGGAGTAATTAAAAAAAAAAGACGAAGCAGTTTTTGTCGAAGCTATAACAGCTACACGGCAGGATTTCGGAAATAGAGATAATCACCATAGATTCGAATCCTTTGAAAACAAAACAATAACGTGTTGATAGGTTATTTTTCAATCTTCTTGTAGTTTGTAGCTGTTCTTTCAATCGAATATCTTTTGCTGAGCATGTGCAGTATACTAGCAGCTATGTTTAGGCGCCAATTAATTAAAGTTTGTCCTCTTTCTATTTACAGCCGCAACTTAACACTCAACGAGATTGGAACTAAACACTAGACCTTGAATTCAAACTGTATATGGCATGCTTATGAATTTAGGATAATTATATGAAACTTATAAGTTTGTAGTCACAGTAAAAATGTATATATAGTGTAAACTATTTAAAATGAATTTCAAGGGACTGATTATATTTTTTCGTAATAGTTTTCGTTGTATCGAAGGAAAGACATCAAATAAACAGTTTTGTCATAAATCAACTAATTTAAACGAATTTATATGTTATTGAAAGATTTTATTATAACTAATGATGTTATAACGAAATGTCATAAACTTTCATAGAGGTATCAATAAATTCCTATAAAATTAGTTTAGAATAAATTAAAACTGATATTTTTTTGAACTGACTAATGCTATTGTGTGATAAGAGTGATGATTCTTCACATCTTCACAAGATTAAGTTAAAATAAGTAGGAAGACATGAAATGATAGGTACCTGGTTAGGTACTTATCACCATGCCAGTTGCCCTAAGAAAAGAGAAAAAATATACAAGCTTATGGGAATTAGAAAAAAACAATGTAAAGAATGTTTTAGAGTACTACATATATGTTGTGTTCTAATATGTTTTCATTTAGTATTTACTTTATTTGAAGACAGCAAATTAAATATCATCAACTTAAAATTAATAATTATACTTAATAAGTAAGGAAAAAGAAAAATCCAATCGTTGGACCAACTATACAAATAAATTAAATTATACAAAAATTTTATACAAAAAAAAAATTGGATACATATGTCTAACAATTGTCAAACCCATTCGGTAAAATGTGCAGTACAGCAGTACTGCAATGCTGATTTTCAATGGGAGCCCATATGATGTTAAATGGACATTCAGTCTGTCATACTAATGTTATAGTACCAAAGTAAAAGAATAAACAAATAACATACACACACGCGCACGCATTCATGCACACACACACATACACAAACACGCGCTCACACACGCGCGCACACACACACACACACGCACACACAGACGCACGCACGCAGGCACACATAATATAATACAGTTGATCACATGAAATAGGTATAGCTACGGTAACTACAGATTCGAGTTTTTGGCGGGATCTTAGTCTGTCATGTAGTGGATTTTATATTTTATTCATAATCTTGTGTTATTGGACTCTACATTTTGTAAATTTTGTGGTGTTTTACGTAATATAGTTAGTTTATTGTGCACAAATGAAGTGAATGGAGTATGAAATTCTGAGATGCCACAAAAACTCCCAGGAAGGTTCTAACAAGGGATCCATCATCTTGTTAGAATATTGACTCACACGACACTTAATATTGAAGTGATCGCATGATGCTTGTAATATTATTGATTACTCGACAATGGCAGTAATAATCTGAAAGATTGGTTGCCAAAAATAAAGTGAAAAAAAAACTACAGATTCAAGACTAAAGTACATGCATAAGTACTGTATATATATGTTAGTGATTTAAAATGTAACAAATAATTGATTTCAGAACATAATTATTTGTAATGCTGGCCAAGCTACTGGGTTGGAAAAAGAAATAATTGTCCAATTAATCAAAGAATTTTCTTTAAATATTTCACTTCCAAAGTACATAGCATTGAAGGGAGAATCACATTCCTTCCTAGTATTTAAATGCAAAAATGCAGCTGAAACATTTCTCAAGTCAATTAATGGGAAAGCGACAATAAACCAATCTCCACTTTATTTAAGTTTTGTAGACAAAGGTATGCTTTGTTTATGCTTATAAACCATTATTTATCTATTTATATAATAAAGTAAATTTACACGCTCTTTAATTTTTAGATTTTTGTAGATAAAAATGTGGCAGTGTCTTGGAATGAGTAATAAAATGCATGTCATTCAATTTTAGAAATCTATTTATCTGCTTATATGAACATGTATTGCTATTTTTAGGGGTGTAAGGGGTTTCCAGTAACATCTTAAGAATTGAGACACCCAAGCCAACCTCACCTGCATGTGGTGCACCTTGCTGATCAACGAATGAGGCAATGGCGACAGCGGGGTGGTAGGGTTTTACAGTCCGATTGGGTCGCAACCACCATGTACATAGCGAAAAAGCCCGTCATAGTGACTCGATATTGCGCGTCGCGTTTCGGCATCAGTCTGTGCATATCCAGTACCGGGTGACTTTTATCATTATGGCCGGCATGACAGCGGCGACCGACGATGGATGATCTGTCTCTCGGTGGTCATCACTGTTTTTGGATTGTACTATGCTTACCATTAGGCATAGTGCAGTCAATTTGTCGTGCTTCAATAAAAAAAAATAATAATTAAATACTGCATCTATGATAAAACCTCTTCAAGACAATCATAAACATACATTAACATTTAATCTTCGTTTCATTAAAATTGGTTCAGTCTATGAAAAGTCATTGTACTTTTAATGATGACATGGCTTAAGTATGAGAGAAGAGTAAATGGATTTAAAATATTCACTTTATTATTATTGACCTTATTCATCCCTGTTATTTATATATTTATACTCATGCTGGTAGGGCTTTTCAAAGTCTTCCTGACTAGCTACCACCCTTAATCTCGAAGCTCCCGTTGGTACATTCCAGCAGCTACATTTGAGAACCACTCACGTTATCCTAGTATGTCTAGCATTATAGGCCTCATCATCATTTAACATCAGACAAGGTTATGTTCATAAATTAAAATCTTCATCAATTTATAATGCCGTATGTAAGCAATTCTGCCAATGTCATGTAGATACAGAGTGTTTTCTGTCTGTAAAGGAAGGAGACAGATTAAAAAATGTTACTCGAAATAGAATATAATTAATTTTTGTTCAGAGGGTTTATTGTATGTATCCCACAAACATATGTGTAGCGAAACTTGGGTACATAAGAAATAGATAATTTGTTTAAAGTTTGATTTTGTTAATTTTAATAAATAATGTCAAGATATACATCATTACAATGAAGTATTAAAAAAACTGTTTAATTATTCTTTCTTACAGTACCGAATACTGAAACAATTTGCCCATACGCTGATCCTAAAGGCCTCATTATACTAAATGATTTTATTACCGAAAAAGAAGAGCAAGATTTTTTTAAACTTTTCGATTATGCCCCTGAGAGGGATGCCAGTAAGCTCAAAAATCGGCAAGTGAGACACTATGGCTATGAATTTAGATATGGCAGTAATGATGTGGATTTAAACAGTTCATTAGAGGAAAAGATACCAACCGAATGTGATTTATTATGGGAAAGGTTGAAGGAATGTTATAGTGATCTGGGGATTCCAGACCAACTGACTGTGAACAAATATCTACCAGGGCAGGGTAAGGAGTAATCCTTGAGATTCTTTATTATTCTTCTATTAATAATGTATTCTTCTTCTGAAACAGTGGCATATTCTAATATTCCACTTTGCTTTGGATGTAATCTTCCTTATTGAATTCCACAAATTTTATGTCAGCATATTTCATAAGTCACCTTCTGTTATGGTTTTATTAAATCCTATTGGGCTATTGTTGTTTTTTTGTATACATTTTTGGTTATATATCTGAACAAAATCTCATATAATATTTAGTGATATCTGTGGCTTAAAATGTTAACACATTAATCTGGCTTCATAACATTCTTGTAGGTTCTTCATTACAGATTTATAACTTAACTACTCGGCTGTTTTTTAAGACTCTGATCTCAAAAGAGGTGGATCATGTTTTTAATAGTCCTGGGTATAATAGCGTAACTGACTAAACAAGAGTTAGAAAATACCTAACCTATATTTTGTGGTTTCTTTATGACATTTGAAGAGCTATGGATCAATGGAGTATTTGAGTCTATATCTATTTTTTTTCCTTATCTTTGGCCCACAATTTCCACAATTCTGCCAGAGTCATGTAGATTTTTAACAAATCCAATGTTTCCATATAGTGTCCAAATAAATCACAACTTTGCTTTGAGAAGACCTAAAATTAAAAATCTCCTTTCTTTAATTTGTTTCATTGCCTTTATAAAGTAGTACTTATTGGACAAGTTAGTGTTAATTAAAATTTTCTTTGTATAGGATTTAATAAATGAGAATTTGGAATTTAAGGTATACCATCACATGTTGATAAACATAGCCCATTTGGTGACACCATATTATCACTTTCTCTCGGATCCTCAGTAGTGATGGACTGGAAACATCACACAGGCAAGTATGTGCCAGTTGTTGTTCAACCAAGATCTCTCCTTATCATGAGTGATGAAGCCAGGTAAACTTATTATTATTAATATAAAAAAGTGTGTGTGTACTTATGTACATGCGTTAGAAATTATACTTCTTTGGCGTAACAAGATAAAATCTTTTCAAAAATTTTATCTTTCGCCTAATTCTATATTTGTAAAAAAACGACACTAACAGTAGAAAAAAGGTATTTAATACATTGAAAGTTTCAATACAGAAAAACACAAGTACAAAAAAACAAAATTTTGACTATAGCTAAGTTCAGGGTGTCGGTTTTTCGAGACGGTGCACGCGCGCATCTAAATAACTTCAGGGTGTCGATTTTTCGTGACGGCATGCGCGCGCATCCTAAAATTTACTCTCATCGTTTTTCCCTAACGCGTCACAAGAAATATAACTTCAAGAAGCTAAGAAAAATATGATCTAAAGTTTTAAGTTATTATGTCATGAATTAAATTTCTAACAAGCTGTGCCCACGACTTTGTCTGCGTAAAACATTATGTAAAAAAATATTAATTAATAAAGTCATTTGAATGTATTAAGTCCATTTACTTATCTACTTTTCTGTCGTACTTAAGTCGAGTCCTCATTAAATGTACAATAACTTTTGATAGAGTGAACTAATTTTAATGAAACAAAGACTAATTGTTACTTGAAGATATGTTTTATGATTTTCTTGAAAAAGGTTTATCATGAATGCAGCATTTTACCAGTGATGCGTGTTCATACAAATGGACAGACATTTCGAAAATTAATTGAAATATATTTTATTAATTATTGCTATACACTATATCAATTATTTTACGAAAATCTAAAAAGTACAGCCACTTTAGATTTACATTCTTATATGTATAGATATTATTTAATTAATAGTATCCGCTTTATGGTGACCACATTTAATGTTGAACATGTTATGAAAGTTTTTAATATTCTATTATACAACTGTTATTTGGTATGCGGAGAAAAATATCAGTACAATTTTTCCATAGGATATTGATAATCTCCAATGTATGTCTGTTTGTAATTCTTCTGTTGTGTTAATAAATCTGTCAGAATTTTCGTATGTTTACTGATTTTAATTGGTTATACTATTGGCTGATGGTGAAAAAAAAACTTTAAGAGGAAACCTTATCCAGAAAAATCGTTATTTAAGTACCAACATATGTGGGAAAACTTGTAGCAGTATGAATTTCTGAACCTCACTATTAATTTGTCAAGTACTGACATAAATCATGTCGGTATTCTCAATTGGGAAAAAGTGCTCGGCCTTGCAATGGGACACTTACAGTCTGACATTTTTTTTTTTTATTGAAGCACGACAAAGTGACTGCACTTTACCTGATGGTAAGCATAGTACAATCCAAAAACAGTGGCGATCACCGCGAGACAGATCATCCATCGTCGGTCGCCGCTGTCATGCCGGCCATAATGACGAAAGTCACCCGGTACTGGATATGCACAGGCTGATCCCGAAACGCGACGCGCAAATGCGAGTCACTATGACGGGCTTTTTCGCCATATACATGGTCGTTGCGACCCAGTCAGGCTGTAAAACCCTACCACCCCGCTATCGCCATTGCCTCGTTCGTTGATCAGCCGGGTGCACCACGTGCAGGTGAGGTTGGCTTTGGTGTCTCAAGTCTTAAGATCTTACTCCACACCCCTTACACCCCAAAAAAAATTAATTGTTAACATATTTTCATTATAGAAGGACAATAGCTTAAAATTGATTTGAGCATGTTGTTCATCAAATAATTAGTGAGACCATGTAAAACTAGCTCTAGTACATATAAAGGTCTATATATTCTAGGCGTACCATGTTAAGATGTTTTCTTTCCACATTTTTACTTAATAGATGACTGTTCTCTTACACTAACTTACGAATTTTGGTATAGTAGGAGTTGATATATTGGACTAAAATACTCATAAACGTGCAGTAAAAAAATGCCGATATGAAAATGAAGATATGAAGAAAACTGAGGGTTACATTATGTAAATCTTCTTTAGATATGATTGGCGGCATGGTATCCAACCAAGAACATGGGATCCAGTGATTGAACAACATTCAATATCAGCAGGACATATAAGGAAAGTTATAACCACAGACATGGTAACCAGAGAAACAAGGATCTCACTAACTTTTAGATGGACTAGAAGTGGTCCGTGCTTGTGCGAATATAAAACCTTTTGTGACAGCGTTGAGAAAACAAATCCAGATGAGATGGATGACACAGTCGCTTCCAAACTTGAGGAAATGCATGTTCATCGGGTAAATATTTATATTCTTCATATTTATCTCATTGGTTGAGGTTCATCTTTAAATTCATTTACTTATGTTACTTTTATTTCTCTTTTATTCACTTTGGCAACCAATTCATATTATGAAAGATTAATACTAGCAGTATTAACAGAGTAATTATTTTAAAACGTTTTACTTAAACTTAAATGTTAAACTTAATGTATACTAATATTCTGAAGCTGAAGAGTTTGTTTACTTGAACGCGCTGATCTCAGGAACTACTGGTCCGATTTGGAATTATTTCTATGTTAAATAGCTTTTTATCGAGGAAGGTTTATCGTCACGCTAAGACCAATAGGAGAAGGGCATCAATGAACAATGTTTCAAAACCGATTTTTTTTTTTTGAGAGTTTGCGTTGCGTAAACGGTAATTATTCCACGCGGACGAAGTAGCGGGCAGAAGCTGGTTATTCCCAAAAAATGGTGGTATCTGCTTAAACTTTCGACCATGTTATTCTGAGATTGTCGATTCATACTTCATGTTGCTATTTCGCATTCACTTCATACGTGCACAATAAGTAAGCTAGATTAGATGTAATGTCAATATTTTTATTCTCATTAAAAAAAAACATATTTATATGACAGATAGCGTAAGACTATAAATTAAAAATAAGAACTGGCATACTAAGATTTTGCCACAAACTTTAGGTTATGGTTGAGAATTGAGATAGCTTGGTGATATTCCAAAAGGAGATACGTTTATATCGCAGGTATATGAAGAAATCGCGGGTCATTTCAGCACGACCCGACACAAACCCTGGCCCCGAGTCGTTGAGTTCATGGAACAGGTGGCACCCGGTGCTCTGGTCATCGATCTCGGTTGTGGTAATGGAAAGAATATTCTGAAGAGGAATGATATATTCCAGGTTACTCTTGAAATGACTTCTCTCTCTCTGTGTATCCATCAATAACGAATGTAACTGTACTGTATACTTCTATAAAAATATGTTGTACTGTGTAATGTATAATGAAAAAATAAACCAGATCGAGTTTCTTGTTGGTTCTTTTCGCAGAGTGGGTTGTTTTCCGTAACGGCGGTAGTTTTGACCTTCAGAAGTGCCTTCTTAGGGCCTAAATTAAGAATTGTAGGTTTTATTAATTCTTTTCATACTCGTATATGTATGTTGCTTAGATTGCTTATAATATTTAGGTTAACTCTACAATGAGGGGCTGACCATGTATATTATGTAAGCACTGATGGAGAAGGGTGTCCTAGATTTGCTTATTTTGTGATGACATAGTGGATTCGGGGTCCTTGGTTTGTTTATTTTTGACGACATAGGGAATTGGGGGTATTAGGTTTGCTTACTTTTGATGATATAGTGTTGAAGGGGTCCTCGATTATCTTACTTTTGGTTACATATTAGACGGGGGGTCTGGGTGGTAATTACGTCAGCAATTAGGGAGAAGACGGTCTAGAAATTATATTTTTTTTTTACATAATACTAAAAAGACCCCTGAGCCTGAGTTTTCAGAACAGAAAAACGTTGAAATGAAACAATAGGACGTTTAAAATTTAATAGAAAATTTCACTTGCTTGTTGCATTTCCCCTCTTATAAATAAAGGGTATACTCTCTGGTTCGGTAGTCTAGGAGAATTGCGTATATTTAACAAATTGCCTTTTTTGACTTGGGTATTCAATTTAAAGTTTAAAATTCTAAAATAATAATAAAAAAAGTCGAAGTATCTTTGATTTTTTTCTATAAAGGCCTATATGGCAAACATATATTTTTTTAAGAAACTTCTGTTCAGAAAACTACAAAACAAACATTGTTGAACGAGTAAAAAAATCATAAAATTTACCGAAAGGGCTATTTTGAGGGATATTAAAACATGTCACAAAATTGAGGAAATAAAAAAAAAATAAACGTTTGTTATGGAATTCATTATCTATGTAAATATATTAGTGTCGTATTGTTCGTCCACAATGAACTCAAACTACTTAACCGATCTTCGTGAAAGTTGGTATAATTTGCTCCAACTTGAGAGATAGGATAATTTATATTTGTATTAATGGCCTCATTATTTTGTAATTACAAATTAAATGATTTTAATTGTTGTTATTAATTGTAAGATTCGTCTGTCTCGAACACATGGTTATCATTATATAGGAGGTAGAGCCACGCTGAAGCTATTACTGGTTTCAGCATAAATGGGTTGGCTCGTCCGGGGTAGTACCACCCCTCCCACAGAAAACCGACGTGAAGTAACAGTGATTGCAATGTTGCGTTTCGTTTAGTTAGTGAGAACACCGGAGGCACAGCTCCCCTCCCCTCGCCCCTCCTTCCCCTTACCCCTTCCCCCAAAACACAGGCTGGCAACGCACTTGCGGAGTTGCTACTCCTCTGGTGTTGAAAGTGTCCATGGATGACGGTGAACACTTAACATCAGGTGACTCGTCTGTTCCTTAGCCTCCTATAACATAAAAAAAAACATTGCGTATTAAATTAGTTTGCTGACGGAAAACTGTAGAACCAACTGTTATAGGATATCTCATAGATGACGTCATGTAGAACCAACTGTTATAGGATATCTCATAGATGACGTCATGTAGAACCAACTGTTATAGGATATCTCATATATTACGTCATGTGTTAATTTTTAATTCCTTTTTCAACTCCAGTTTATTTTTGTGTTTTATTAATTTCAACATGTAATAACTGAGCCACGACAACGTGTAGCCGAGTCAGCTAGTTATTCATAAAGTACCTGGGCGACCGAGCCTAGCTCAGTTCTTTAAAAACATTTTTAAATTTAAATAAACCGTTGGGTTTGCCTTATAAAATTAACACTTTTTTTGCAAAAAAAAATGTATTAAAAAATATTTCTCTTCTGCTGTCACTCGGATTCGAATTGGGGTTACACGGATTTTCGAAGCAACCGATGTCCATCTGAGTTACTTTTGTTTTGTACAGTGCCGTCGAAATTTACCTTTATATTCTAGCTATATTTTTTCATTGCCTGAAAACCCAATTAAAAAAAGTTTTCTACGAATAAAATCTGTGTCAGTTGGCAGGAGAGCGTAGCAGTGGTCTTTTAGAGGAATGTAAAGAACATACACGAGGAGTGAACGCTGTGGGGTGCGTACGCTTGGATATGCTTCACGCACCCCTCAGGGACTCCTGCGCAGATGTCATCATCTGCATCGCCGTCATACATCATTTAAGTACGAAGGTATGATTATTTTTTTTCTCGAACTGACTACGCTACTGACGTAGCAAGGTCTTAACAACTTCACCGGACTACTAAGGCCAGCGCTTACGGCACTCGGCCGATTTTATTTGGACAACTAGCTAGGGGTGCACGGCACACCTAGGCTTGGGCTGTTGCCTGACACATGCAATTCGCGACCTATCTGAACTAACCTAAGCTACATATTCATACTTATGTGAGTTATTGAAACATGTATGTGTAACAAGCATTCGACAACTCTTATATGTATTTGTGTTGGATAATTTTTCTAAACTATTTCAGTTCGATAAGGGAAAAATAAAATCCTTCCACTTTCGTGTGTAAGCGTGTATTGCGTGCACGTGTGTGATTGTCTATACATATAACAAGAATGTATATCCAAAATGTCCGTATTTTTTAGGCTTTTGTAAAAAAAATGTTGCAGGTGTCTACAAGAAGTAATAAAATACATTTAAATCAATTTTAGAAATGTCTGTATGTTTGTATGAACAAGGATCTCTGCTAAAATACTACGTTCATGATAAAATCTCATTGTAAAGCATATCTTCGAGTAACATTTTGTTTTATTGTAATCAGTTCGATCTATCAAAAATTTACTTTTAATGACGATGCGACTTAAGTAAGTGATAAAAGTAAATGGAGTTAGTACATTCAGATCACTATATTAATCGCTGGTTTTTGTACATAAGGTTTCACATGAACGAAGTCACGGCCGCAGCTAGTTGTCTATACAAACGAACTCTCACCAAGTATTTAGTACTAGTACTATTGCCCTGTACTAAATTTCTATTGGTGGGTAATAGCCAATACTAACAATACTTCATTTCTATTGGCTGTGTATTATTATATGACTGCCTTAAAACGGTGGCTTAGGGCTATATACACGATATATTAAGAGCTCATTATTCAGATTATTAGATAGTTTTATGTTTTTTGTTTGGTCTACGAACTGTGCTTAATCTGTGTTAACTTGCTGAAACGGTTCGTATGTAGGAAAACATACAAGAAAAAAAAACTGAAATTAAACTTACCAAAACTGACATACTCTTAAAAAAAAAGACTAAACTAATATTATCTGTATACATAAAACAAAAGTAGAAAAGAACAGTTTTAAAAATTTAATAATTTCAGTTGTAATTACTATGATAGTTAACATATCGGCAAATATTCCGCTACTATATTCAGAGTTGTGTTTTTCATTCTACAGTTTAAGTATTAACTTGTATTATTAATTCTAGATGGGTTTATCGAATTGTTGGAGTAATAAAAATGGCTTCGTACACAGTGACGTCATATTTCTAACATCTTGCTGTTGTTCCTCTGATATTCCGGTGAAGCTGTTAAGACCTTGCTAGGTCAATAGCGTAGTCAGTTCGAGAAAAAAAAAATCCTCTGATATTCAGATGTTTGTTTTTATTTTTTTATATAATAGATTCGGCGTTTGCAAGCTGTATCGACGATACACCGCTTGCTTCGTCCCAACGGTCAAGCCTTGATCACTGTTTGGGCAAAAGATCAAACTAAATCGAACTATTTATGCAAAAATAAAAGTCACAATCCAAATGAGCGTTACCAATTCACCGTCGGAAGCGTTAACTTGCCCGTTCACGAAAACCGAACGCAGTTCCAACATAAAGATCTACTCGTCCCGTGGCAGTTGAGAAAGAGGGATGATGATAAATTGGCCGCTAAGCCTGATAGCACTCTTTTGAGGTTCTACCATGTGTTCGAGGAGGGGGAACTTGAAGATCTCTGTAAAGAAGTGGGGTTGGAGGTGGTGAAGTGTTTCTACGAAGAAGGAAATTGGTGTGTCGTCTGTAGGAAATTGTAAATCTTTAGACATGTTTAACGTGTTCCGTGCCAAGCCATTATTACCCAACATATCCTTCAGGCTATTTGATGTTTTGACCAAAAATAGATTTATTATATAATATACATAGCATGACATAAGTAATTCCTTAGTTTTCTGTAATTATCAGATCGTGTACTATAGGAGGTACAAGTGGTCTAAAGATCAAGCTTAACGTGTACCACCGGTGGTACACGTGGCCTAAAGATTAAGTTTAACGTGTTTAGACACACTTAACGCGTTCCGTGCCAAGCTATTTTTACCTAACATGTCCTTTAGGCAATTTGATGTTTTGACAAAATATATGTATTATATATTATACATAGCATGACAAATAAGTCCTACTGTGTGTACTACGGGAGGTACAAGTGGGCTAAAGAAAATGTTAACGTGTACCACCGGTGGTACATGTGGCGTAAAGATTAAGTGTAACTTGTAGCACCGCTAGTACACGTGGCCTAACGATTAAATTTTACGTGTACCACCGGTGGTAAAGGTGACTTAAAGATTAAGTGTAACTTGTAGCACCGGTAGTACACGTGGCCTAACGATTAAATTTTACGTGTACCACCGGTGGTAAAGGTGTCTTAAAGATTAAGTGTAACTTGTACCATCGGAACTTAGCTCGGAAGGTGTTAAGTTGCTTATGCAAGTATTTTGGACAATGATCAAATTTGTGTAATTAAATTGTTTTCTTTTTTAAAAATATTATGTAAAAGTAGCTGAAATTCACATCAGTCTGTTTATATCCTGAATTATCTGCTAGTAAAAGCCTGTCAAAATATGTCAAACAGTTTCGGATATTAGTCAGATCAAACGGATGGACAAACAAAAATGAAAAAATAATAGATTTTTGTTATAAGTGCCTTATATATTTCATGATCATCATCAGTCAATTTTATTTATTTGTATAGTTATATAACCAAATTATCTATACAGAACTGTGTATATTTGTGCAAAACACCTGCACATATGAAGTTGTCGAACATGCAGTAGCGTGGCTGATTTAAATATATATTTTAGAAGTATGCCTCTAGATAAAATCAATGGTTGTTATAGAAATTAAAAAAAAAATTAAGTTGATAAGATATAAATGTGTATTTCATTGTTTTATATTGACATAAATAAAAGCATGCACCGTTTCCCTTCAACTTTAAGGAAGTGTATATAATACATAAGACTAACTTGAAGAGGAATATTGCAGTTTTTTTGTTTTAATTTGTTGTATAATTAATTATATAAATAAATGTAAAGAATAAAATATTTTTGAAAAGGGGTTATTTTATTTTAATTACACTTAATTATGTTCTCATTTCTGGACTGATAGCACTCGGCTAGGTATTATATTATTGTGTTGATCTGTGTTGCCAGATGGCCTTTTTCACTTTCATTTGCGAATACTGTAGTCATGAATGTGTTATCTTACATCTTGATTATTTTATGTCTATGCTGGGCTTATATCTATCATATTTTTTATTTTGTAAGTTGTCTAAAGTAGATTTATTTATTTACCAAGTTCCTCCGTGTTCTCATATTTCAATTTCTGTAGCTTATTAATTAGTATTTAAAAACAGTTGCTATTACTATAATGCCTTCTATCAAGACAAAAACTACGTAAACGAGATGTTTTTTAGTCTAAAATACATGTCTATTGCTACCTAGACACACTATAATTATTAAAAAAAATCGAGGCTGTCATACTGATTGCGGACAGAAAGTGAAAACACAAAACAATGGATTGTAAACTGTGTTCTCTTTTGAATTTTTAAATTAATTATAGAGTGAATTATTTAAATCACATAATTTGTCAATTGATTATTTGGCAATTGATTGTCATTTATTTATTTGTTTACCACCCCCCTCACAGATAACCGACGTGAAATAACAGTGTATTGTTGTGTTTCGTTCGGTCGCTAGTCTGATATAAGCCGCGAAAGCACAATACGATCGGTCACGATACGAAATAAAAAAATATCTCTTGCCAAAGAAATACCGCCTAAAAAATTTCCACTGCAAAAACAGAGACACTGGGTCATCTAACGTTCCATTTAATTCTTGTCGTCGCGTCACCTTCACAGAGTACTATCCGGTCACCTCATAATGTCGTATTTATTAGGTCTGTAGTCACGCGATTTGCGGTCCGGTTAAGCTGTTAAGACCTTACTAGGTCAATAGCGTAGTCAGTTCGAAAAAAATCGCGATGTTTCTATACTCTGTATTCGATAGGTTAGGTATGTTACAAATATTAATTAATAACGATTTTTTAAAACACTACTTTAAAATTCATCCCAATTTTTACTAGACAATGTGCATAAAACAAAGTAAATAAACATTTCAAAATCCCAAAGAGATAAGGTACAAAAATAAAACAACATTTAAATTTGAGGTAACGACTTTGTACTCTTTTTTTTAATTTACATAAAACATCGCTTCTACAAAATTAAAAAATAAACAGACTAGTATATAAAAACACTATACAAAAAATAACAAGTTTTCAACAACGGTGGCCACGGACGCGTAAAGCCTACTATTTAACATCAAACATTATTAACAACTACTGTGTTTGAACCCACAAACACACTAGATAATGTAAAATCAAATCTATTTCAATTATTCCGAATATTTTAGCATTTATTTCATCATACATCTCAATTAACAAGTTTCGAAGTTCTAGCCAGTTTAAAAAAATCAAGTGTATAAACTTCTTTTGCCATACAAACGTATATAATCTAGGAAACAGATTAGTGCCACTACTCAAGGTTTCTTATGGATGGCCTAATTTTTTTTTAATACTCGGGTGGCAAAGTGACTCCACCGTGCTTTATCATAAGCACAATACCATCATAGAATAATGACTATCATCAGAAGTGGTTAATCCTTTGCCGTCGTCGATGTGGTGTTGTTCTGAAATTATCTTGCTCTAAAATTTTTGATTCTTCATATACATACATGCAGATGTTGTAAGATTGACAATATTCCTTATTGTTCAATCGAATGTTAAAAGAAAGATTACTCTTATTGCCAATAACCTTGGAATTAATATTTGGAATGTATTGCAACACTATGGACGAATCGAAATCGTTTGCTTTGATACCGCTATGGAAGTTATTTTTGTATTCCCTTATTCAAATTCTCATTCCTTAGTTATAAATAAGTATAAGTTTCTCTATGATTGGGTATGCTATAAGATGAAATTTTCTAAATAAAATAAAACTAACAACCAGTGCTCCGAAATACTGCAAAAATGTATAGGTAATTTCGATCAATGTCTTTGTGGGTTCATACTAAATAATTCATTTCTAGATCCATTTATGGCTAAGCTTACGATATATCAACGCCTGGATTTAAATGAAGTTTCAAATCTCTTAAACGCTTTTATTTGAAGAGAAAATATAATTGGATGGTATATTTCTGCACATCAAAACTTAAGGCTTCATCAAAGTCAATTGTAACAAAGGTATCACTGATATGGTAGAGAGATCAGCCAGTACTGCATCAACGTTCTGTAGCGTGTTCACTTGGAAGATGTTCTCCTTACGGAAGCTGAGGATTGCGAGCGCCAGGAGCGGCAGTATCTCAAGGCAATCATATCCGAGGATAGCGTCCCACAGCAGTAAGAGTTGTTCCGGGGGCAGATGCCCACTGAACGCACGCATTAACCATTTGAACACTACTCTTATTCTAGAAATAAAGATTTTTATCTCTATAAGCGATTCTGTGTATTGGTTAACTGTAAAGGATTGTTATCTCCATCGGCATTTTCTGTATAATCCCACCCAAGTAAATTAAGCATCCTATAGGTGAAATGTCCTATGTACCTATAACATTTTTCCACATATTTTCTCGAGAGAATTTACGTCAAAAGTTTTTTTATGTATTGCTGATACTATTTTAATAGATATTTTCTCACCAAAATGTATCTCAATTTTATTTGTAATTACAAGTCCTATAGGCGATATGTCCTGTGTCTATAACATTACTGTAAAAGACACTTTCTTAGCAAAATCTTGTCAAATGTATTTTATAAATTAACCATCCTATAGAAGGTGAAATATTAACAAATACTCTTTCACCAGAATGAATCTATATATAAATTAAGCGGCCTATAGGCGGGTATATCCTATGAAAATATTTTAACATACACTTTCTCATCAGAATGTTGAATATCAAATCTGTATAAATGAATCATATAGTGTACTGTCGATATTTTTTTAGAAATGCTTTTCGACAGTATATGCATAAATTAATTATCTATAGGCAATACGACCTATGTACTTATGATAGTCTTTTAACACAGATATCCATTTATAAATTAAGCATCTTATAGTCGCTACGGTTTATATCTTGGTGATCATCTTTTGAAAAGTATTTACTCCACAGAATTTATATAAAATATCATAATTTACTTGTCTATGTCATTATAAATAGATACATTTTCGAAATTCTTCACATAAACTTATTGCATTGAAAACTGTGATAAGAAAAAAAAAACATGAGGATATTGATTGAAATATTTCTTACTTCGACTCCTCGTGTAAATATTTTCTATAATAGGTGGTTTATTTATTATAACTTAAAAATGCGATGTCGCATTGTCGATTAAATGTACTTTTTCAAATTACTTACGGGTTTATATTGATATTTCTAAAGTGTATCCACAAGAGAGGCTCGTTCGCTTCTAACAGTCTCTCGTACAAAAGGCACAATGAGACTATACCCTGAAAAGTTTTTGATAATGCAATCTTTGATAGAAAGTTCAATAAAAGAAAAAATAATATATATAATGAGGGTATAGTACCTGTGGATGCGTCGATATGTAATGCAACCGATGCCAGTATCTCACATAGAATGCCCGGAATGTATAGTACAGTTGAACTGGATCGTCATATAGATAACAGAACGGTGTTGCTAAAAATATATATAATGTAAAAAAAATAAACATATATATGTTGCAACTGTCAGGACGTTGTACGTTGGTGATGGTAGGTATGGCGTCAATCATAGATCACATACTCCTTGTATGTATGTATCAATAAGGTTTAGTTAGTTAAATCTTAATATATATATTTCTTGTGTGCGTGTGTATGTGACTGAACTCCTCCTAAACGACTGGACCGATTTTGATGAAATTTTTTGTGTGTGTTCGTGGAGATTCGAGAATGGTTTAGATACAGAATTGGACCCGGTAGGTGGCGTTGCGGTTGGCTTTTAGGATTTTTTTATTATCAAGGCAGAACAGCGTCTGCCGGGACCGCTAGTAGTTTATAAAAACCAAAAGGACAAACACAGAGACGCGGAATGTGATTATCTTTAAACTTTTTAAAATATAAACTTGTATCGTTGAGAGAGATTCTGAACAAATAATCCAATGATATAGTAGAATATAATCTTACCGTACATAGTAAATCCGTGGAAAGGTATGATCCCACTGGGTGGAAATACTGTGATACTCTCTGCTGACGTCTGTTTGCCTTTAATTGTGACGGTCAACGGGTTCCCAATGTTCCCTTTCAGCTGCTGCATCACTTCACAATCGCGAGAGAAGCACAACATCACCTACATCGATAGCATTATAGCTTTCTACGTGTGTATTCAAGCTATATATGAATAGACTAGGTCATAGAAACACCTTATGGTAAAGTCTTGCTTAGTTATTTCGGAATTCTATTAATTTCTCAATTTAGTTATATGCTTATAATATGTTAACCTCTCGTGACTATACCGTTAGACCACACTTAAAAAAAATCTGATTATTTCTAACCTTTTAAACTATACTAGCGTACCGCGCCGTTTTTCCCCAGATGCAATATACAAATATATTGTCATAAAAGTCTTTAAACGATTTTGAGCCATATTTGTTGTATTGATACATAAAATTTAAATTAGGTCAAAAATTAAAAGAATGCTATAAATGTAGTGTCAGAAAATTCTGATACTGCTAAAGGATTTAGGAACTTGGGATTTACTTGTATGTGCTCCTAAGTTCGCGAGATTATAAGTATCAGATTTGCATACCAGCTCTAGCCGTCTGATATAAGCTCCTATTGAATTGTGACTAGGTGAGGTAGATTTAGAAAAAATATATACAAAATCGAATTGGTAGACAGCAATTAAGATTAAGAATGCTCTTACCTGATACAGTAAATCTTCAAATACAAAATATTGGTCGTCATTTGAAGCAGTCAGCTGTACATCCTTGAATATTAATTTATCTATCATCAAGTCTACCTCTAGAACGCTCCTCCGCAATTGATAAAAGTAGGCTGATTGCTAGAATAAAGTTTTAGAATGTAGATTTTGCTCAAACAGCTGTGTGAGCATAAAATTGAGTTGCTCACTAATGCGAACGTATATTTAGGAAACTAAATAAAAAATCCATACTTGCGCTTTAACCTCGGAACCCAGAACTTGAGACCACAACTGCGCCCTTAAACACTGGGGACTGCCTTTTTTCAAATACTCCTGTATAACTGGAGCATAACCGAGAGCAGCCACCCGCTCCCCGAGGCTGATCCTCTCAGCTTCCAACGTGCTGAAACCGGCGACCGTACTCGCCATGTTTGGATTTACACCTAGCAGAGGTTCTCCATTTGTCCATTCCACGTACACTTTTCTCTACGAATACCATAATATTTAGATGATAGTGCATTCATTTCAACGACTGAAGAGTACCACAAATGTATACTGTAAGACCACTTTATGTACAATGCATTTTGATGTCGGCTTGTATATACCCCCATAATTGGATGCAAAGTCCTTATATGATTTCATTTTCAATTTAACATAGCGATGTGGACTAAAACAATCTCTTTTTTTTATGCCAAAAAGCAGCAAACAGGCGGACGGTCCATCTGATGTTAAATGATTACCGTCGCCTATGGATAACTGCAACACCAGGGGCATCGCTGTTATGTTGCCAACCTTGGGAACGTGTTTTAATCCCTTTTTGAAGAGCCCCATGTCATAACCCTGGGGGAACACCGTAACATGTAACTCATTCCACAACGCCAAAGTGCGCATAACAAAGCTTCTTGCGGTTGTTGCCATCTCATGTCATATATATGTTAGTAACTACCTTCAACTAAGGTATCAGTAAATATCAAATAAGAATGTGGTTACACTATTATATTTAAAAGGATTTGAAATAACAATAACTAAAAAGACCATTTAAGAGAAAAACGATATGATTCTTCGGTTCAGATTACATTGTTAGGACATGTTAAATAAGATTCACCAATTGATCCAATGCTTTAACTTGTAGAGGTAGATGTGCGAATTCCCATTTTGGTTCGTCTCTGAAAATAAATGCAAGTATTATATTTCTCTGAAATGGAATATGTAAATACTACGTAAAATTAACAACTCACTCTCTCGTGTAAGGAACATAACCCGATAATGTCAATAGCACTTCCAAAAAATCTTTGGGAGCATAAACAGGTCTATACTTTGATAAATCTGAAAGAAAAAAACGTATTTATGCTAATAAATATATAGTAAGCGTCACCTTAGTAACTGATAGAGAATTTTCCTGTTTCAGGAGATTCGCTTTGGAACTAAAATTTTGTGATATCAAATTAGTCTATAAAATAATCATTCGATAAACAAATTGAAGCCATGATGTCTCAGCCAATTTCTCTAAGTTGTCTTATGTATAAATGTCTTCATCATGTTAGACCACATCTTCAATTAACACCAGGAAAAATTGTGGTCAAACGATAAAAAGAACATTTTTTTTCTAGGGTTACAGAAGATCATTCATCAGACGATTATTTATAAATATATGAGTAGCTTTAAAGAAAATCCACCTAAATTATAAGTGCTTAGTTCGTTCCATTTATCTGTAAACTCTTCTTGTTCACTCTGCGAACGTATTTTTGCTAACGAAGTCTCCAAATCTGAACACATGGAGTTCAGAGATTTGTGTATTCGTTTCTCCCATTGTGCGCTTGCTTTTGACAGAGATGTTAATGGATCCAATTTCTGCAAAGTTTTAATGAAAAATTTTATTTTGTATATAATATACATCTTTCTTAATTTGGTTCTGCAATCATCGTTTTCAGATGTCTAGCTTGAGTTCTGGTAGTTCTTTTTCATTTCCACTAGAGGCTTTAACTCTAGATGTAAAATTAAGTCGCTACAGTTGTTCTACTTTTTCTCTTATTTCAAAATCATTGCTAAGGATACGTGTGAAGCGTATTTATCGGTAAAAATACAATTGTTTCAAGTAATAGCTTGAAGGCTTTATCTCAATAAAAAAAAGTTTTAGCCTGCTTTAAACACACAAAAATAATATGAAACAGTTTAGCATGTTTGTTTTATTGGAAACACATATAACTAAAACTATTTGAAACAAGCTCTTCACTCTTCTCGCTTATCTATACTATCTAATATTATAAAGAGGTAAAGTTTGTGAGTTTGTGACGTTGTGAATTGTAAGGTTGTAGGGGGTAATCTCAGGAACTACTGGTCCGATTTGAATAATTCTTTCATTGTTATATAGCCTATTTATCGAGGATGGTTATAGGCTATATATCATCACGCTAAGACCAATAGGAGCGGAGCAGCAATGAAGAATGTTTAAAAATCGGGGTGCTTTTTTCTCTGGAGAGCTTTTGCTGCATATTAGTCAGCCCAAATTAACTATGTCCACGCGAACGAAGTCGCGGCCAGAGGCTAGTATTAATAGAAAGAGGTAATATTCGCACGTAACGATTCTTCAAGACTGTTGTTATAGGTTCTGGTAGTTTCACCCTGAGCTTCCGACTGACACAGGTGCTCTCGAGGCACGGTTACTTTGGGAGCTACCTGTGTCGCATAGACCGGGAGCCTTGCCAGGGTGCCATCACTGTGGCTACGCGGAAGACACCGCGCAGCACACTTTAGTCGAATGTCCCCCTTGAAAACAGCCACGCCGCGAGCACTCTCGGCCTTCATCCGTAAGATGGTCGAAAGCGAGAACGGGTGGAGCTCCATCGCCTCATATTGCGAGGCGGTTATGTTCGCAAAGGAGGCGGTGAAGAAGGAGCAGACCAGCCAACTCCCCTCCAGCGGTTGATGATCACGGCGGCTCAGGGTCAATAATGATCTGAGGCGGCCGTAAAGAGGGCCGGGGGCGGCGGACGCGGGCACGTCCGTCGCCCTGGCAGAATTTCTGCACAGGCTCGTGTGGTTGAGGCGCATTGTGCCGATGCGCCACCCACGATCACTCAACTCTCGTCCTAAAGGTCTACGATTCTGACCCCTCGACCGCGACGAGGTTCCTGATGAGGGGCCGACTGCCGGGGAGTAGACGCACTTCTGCTCCCCGGCCAATAGGTGTGAGAAGGCACTATGGGGTTTTAGTCCGTGCAAGTCGGACATGCCCTACCCTCAGCTGCTCGGCTAGAGTGGCTATCCGTAGAGATTTCCCCATGTAAAAAAAGGTTATGGTTGTTTGATAATGGTTCTGTAAACAATTCTACGTATAAACCTTTCACTATGTAACAACACTATTAGAATTGCTATTTCACTAGAAGTTACGAATTTAAATCTTAGCGACTATATAGTTGTATTGATTTCAACATTTGAAGAACATCAAAAGAGTTGTTGCGATGGACATACGTCCTATATACATGCATATTAAATTTGATGAGTATGAATGTTTTTCTACGTAGTATTTGTAGGATCCAAGATAGAAAGTAAGAACAGACTACAATCCTGTAAAATTAGGAGTTATTACTTTGAAAGGAAGTTCTCTGGTGAGGACAGTTTGGTGTTAAAATGTTTTTTTTTTCGAACTGAATAGCGTTATTGGTTGCACAAGCCTTTACAGCTTTACTTGGCATTTAGGCGAACTCTTAAGGTATTTAGCCAAAGTTAAAAAAAATGTGTGTGTGCGATTAACACATGATAAAAGTGAAACTTTAGTAAATGGACAAAAGTATGAGATTATTATATATAACAAGGATAGGATAATTAAAAAGTTTATTTGTTTTAAAATGAAAGTATTTTGATTAATTTTAAAATATATTTTATATTGTATTTAACAATTATTACATAATTGGAACGAAGTTCCTTATCGCGCGTTGTGAAAGGGGGCTAGACGGAAAAAATTCTTACGAACAGTTGTCACGACACTTTTTGCTATAGTACGCTATTGTAAGCTGTGCGGCGTCGCATGTTTCTCTGTCTGTCTCTCTCTTTCTCTTATAGAAAGCAAGCCAGATAATTTCATTTCTATTTCGCATTGAACAGTGTGGTGTCACGACGATTATTTTTGTTGAGTGTATACACCTGACTCAACTAGTAATCCAGCACACCCGGATTCCTGATATCACAGGTCATGTGCCCTCTTTACTAGACCTTCTGTTGACGAGCCATCCAACTGGGTATGATATATCAGTCTATGTTCCTTTGGGCACATCGGATCACTGTTTTATCGTATCGTCTGTGCCACGCGCTCCTCCTCCACCAGTGTAAGAATTAAGCGCAAAGTCTGGCACTACTCGTCAGCAGACTGGGACGGAATGCGAGATTATCTTGCTTCCATTTCTTGGCGGCGACGCTGTTTTGACGGGAAAGATCCTTCAGCGATTGCTGATGCGATTGTTGACGAGATTGGATTGGCGATGGAGTATTATATTCCTTCCTCCGAGATCGTCGGTAATCGCAAAGGACGCCCTTGGTACAATCGCGAGTGTGCTGATGCTGTTAGTAAAAAGCAAGCCACGTATCGTGATTGGATCAAGGGTCGCGCTAACAAGGATCCTAATTTCAGCACCCTCAAATCAGCATATAACTCTGCTACCAAAGCTTGCAAGAGGGCCTATTCTAGAGCGGATTTCCAGTGCATTGCACGCTTAGGTCATGAACTCGTAACTCATCCAACTAACAGTCGAGTCTACTGGAGTCTGGCCAAAGCTGTGCAAGCTAATTTTTGTCGTCCAACATTCCCACCACTGAGGTACCCTAATGGGAATATAGCCTACGAGCCGCAGGAGAAAGCGACACTACTGGGCAATCTCTTTGCGGCGAATTCCTGGTTCGATGATCGAAACGTTCAACCGCCTACTATTCCTTGCTGTGGTGTCACCATGCCGGAATTACGATGTAGGTAACGTGACGTACTAAAAGAACTTCGATCACTCGATGTCCGGAAAGCTAGTTGCCCGGATGGTATCCCAGTGGTTGTTGTAAAAAAATGTGCAGCCGAGTTGACTCCTACACTTATGCGCTTATACCGCCTGTCTTACGTCCCTGGTGTTGTGCCCCGGGCTTGGAAAGAAGCCAATGTTCAACCGATTCCTAAGAAGCGGGATCGGTCGGACCCTAAGAACTACCGTCCGATTGCCGTAACCTTAGTGTTGTGCAAGATCGCGTAACGCATTATTAACACCCAGCTTGTCCGTTATCTGGAGGATCACTCGCTTATTAAAGATCGGCAATATGGCTTTCGCCAAAACCGATCAACGGGTGTTCTTTTAGCTTACGTACTGCACCGCTTGGGAGAGGCAATTGATAAGCACGGTGAGGCCCTTTTTTTTTTTTTTTTAACGTGGGGAAATCTCTTATGGATACCCACCCTCCCTGGGGAGAGGGTGGGTTATGTCCGACTCGCACGGACTAAAACCCCACGGTGTACGTCTTCCGCTATTGTTGGGGCGGCACGAGATCTCTATAGACTTCATCGTGCCGCCTCAGCGGTGTGGCCCAGTGGCAGATGTGCCGCCGCCGGGCCTCGTCTTGTAAGGAGACAGCCGGGTACACACCGGCCGTCTCCTTCTCGTCTGCCGGACCTGTGCAATGGGGAGGTGGGGCCCCAGCCCCACCCGTCCCGAGGTCCGGCTACAGTGGCGGGAGGAGGCGGTCAAACTGCCGCCTCCTCCTGCCAGTCCTTCTTTGGCGGAGAGGGCCGCTTAGCGGATCGTTCTCGCGGGCCCTCTCCGCCACCTCCTTCTGCGAGACGACTTCCTCGCAGAAGGAGGCAACTGCGTTCCAAACATCCTCGCTACCGAGCATGGCCGCGACCACGCTCAGCAGCGAGAGATCCCCTCCTACCGCCGCAGCCAGAATGCGACGTCGCTCCTCCCACGCAGCACATTCAGAAAGTGTGTGCTGCGCGGTGTCCGGTTTAACGCCGCACTCATGGCATACGGCGGTCGGCTCCCTGCGTGCTATCCGGTACAGGTACCAACCGAAGCACCCGTGCCCGGTCAGCATCTGCACCAGACGAAACGTCAAGGAGCCCCATCGTCTATTGCACCCTTCCGGCAGGACCGGGCGGACGGCGTCGATGGTATATCGACCGTACTGCGCGTCCGCCAGGTCCCGCCTCCACATTTCCATTTTTTTCTCCCTCTCAATTCTTCTCACCTCCTCTAATTCCTCGGGAGCTAGAGGCTCCCCCGTCTGTTTCTTAACCGCCGTATATCCATATACGGCGGCAAACACCTCCGCCTCCAGCTCCCAGGGAAGGGAGCCGGCTAGTACCATGGCCGCCGCTGCGGATACCGTCCGGTAACCCCGTATCACCCTCAACGCCACAGTACGCTGCGCGGCTCGCAACGCACGGATATTGGTGGCGTTGATGGCGTCCACCCATAACGGTGCCCCGTAGGCGGCCATGGAACGCACGACCCCCATATATAGGCGGCGACAGGTGGCACCCGGCCCCCACGTATTGGGGAGGAGTCTTCCGAGCGCCGCTGCCGCCCCATTTATGCGCGGTCCGAGCCCCTTGAAATGGGGCTCGAACCGCCAGCGTCCGTCCAGGCTGAAGCCCAGATATTTCATCCTGGTCCCCACCCTGACACGGACACCCTCCACAAATATGTGGGCCCCCGGAGGTGGCCCCTTCCGAGGCCCATGGAACATTAGGGCCTCGGTCTTCTCAAGGGCCACCTCGAGGCCCAGTCTTCTGATGCGCCCGACCACGAGAGTTACAGCCTCCGTGGCCAGGTGCAATAAATTATTAGTTTCCCCCCCTCGGGCTACGACTAGGGTGTCGTCCGTGTAGCAGATGAGGCGCGCTCCAGAAGGGAGCGCACGGCGGAGCACCCAGTCGTAGCCCATGTTCCACAGGAGTGGCCCTAACGCCGACCCCTGTGGAACCCCGGGCGCCGTGTTGCGCCGGACCATCCGTCCTCTGGCGTCCACGAAGACGACCTCTCTCCCGTCGAGGTACGCCTCCAGCAGCCGCCGCAGATACAAGGGCACTCCGAAATAACGGAGTGCCTCCAGTATGACACTGTGCAGCAGACTGTTGAAGGCGTTGGCGATGTCCAAGGACACCGTCAATATTCTTTCGCCCTCAGAGGTCGCCTCCGTGAAGACTATTTTCAGGAGGGTCAGGGCGTCCAGCGTGGAGCGCCCCGACCGGAAGCCGAACTGCGCGTCCGACAGGTTCGGCCCCACTTCCTCTAGGTGCCGGACGACCCGGGAGGCAACGATCCTCTCGAGATCCTTCCCGGTGTCGTCAAGCAACACGAGGGGCCGGTACGCAGACGCGCAGACCGGGGGGCGGCCCTCCTTCGCCATCAGGCACAGCCGCCCCGTCTTCCAGGGCCTCCGGAACTGCCTGAAGCACGGTGAGGCCCTGGCAGTCAGTCTCGATATTGCCAAGGTATTTGATAGGGTCTGGCACGGTGGTCTTCTTTCAAAGCTTCCGGCGTACGGATTCCTCGACAATTTATGTAAATGGCTCTCTAGCTTTCTACATGAGCGCAGAATTCGTGTCCTTGTTGAAAGATGTGATTCGCAGCTCATATCAATAAATGCTGGGGTTCCTCAAGGCTCTGTACTATCACCTACTCTGTTTCTTCTGCATATCAATGATATGTTGCCTCTAGGCCATATTCATTGCTATGCAGATGACAGCACCATCCATGAGTCCTATTACAGCAAGCCTTCTAGCGATCGGGGAGATACAGAAAAGAGACGGCAAGAACTTGTGGCTGAGCTTGACCGTCCTTGCTTCGCATTTCAAAATGGGGAACAAGTAATTTGGTTCAATTTAATGCCAACAAAACACAGGTGTGCGCGTTTTCCTGCAAAAAATCCCCATTTACCCCCATTCCAACTCTTCAGAACGTCTCGCTCGCAATGCGAGATAGCCTCAATATTTTAGGCATAGATATTCGCAGTGACCTCAATCCTAGGGATTACATTGTAAGCGTGATCTCCACTGCATCTCGGAAACTCGGAATCCTGAACAGGGTGCGACGGTTTTTCATGCCTGAACAGCTATATCTCCTTTACAAGGCACAAGTTCGGCTTTGCGTGGAATACTGTTCGCACCTTTGGGACGGTTCCGCAAAATACCTCTTGGATACCCTGGACAGGTTGCAGAGACGGGCTATCCGCATTGTGAATGATACAGATGTAATATACATATATACTGAACAAATCTGCCCTACGTATTTTTTGAAGTGAAACTTCTTTAGAATCGTTGTTAAAACGTCAGGTAAGAGACACAAATACAAAAATTAGTGATCTACAGCGAAAGAGCAAATGTCGGTGTATATGTATATTGCACACTGTTTAATACTCGCTTGTATTTGAGCATTTAATGTGTGTGAAAATATGTGAAAAGTACGTGAGCTAATACTACTGTACACTGTATGCGGCTGCGTATTACAGCTTTTTAGGAAGAAGTCAGCGTGGTGTTGTAGGTGGAGCCACGCTGAAGCAATTACTGGTTTCTGCATGAGTAGGTCGGCTCGTACGGGGTAGTACCACCCCTCTCACAGAAAACCGACGTGAAATAACAGTGCTTTCATTGTTATGTTTCGTTCGGTCAGTGAGAGCGCTGGAGGCCCACCTCCTTTCCTCTTTTCTCCTTTCCCTTTCCTTCCCCTCACTCTCTCCTATATACAGGCTGGCAATGCACTTACGACTTCCCTGATGTCGCTAATGTCTATGGACGGTGGTGATCACTTAACATCACGTAACCCACCAGTTCGTTTGCCTCCTTTGGTATAAAAATGTATATTTATAAGATATTAAAAAAAATACTGAAGATTAATTTGAGCAGCAAAAAATTAACGTCACGCAATATTCCATGCGGTCACCCATTCCAAGTACTGACCTTTTTTTTTTTAACGCGGGGAAATCCCTTATGCATACCCACCCTCCCGGGGGAGAGGATGGGTTATATCCGGCTCGCACGGACTAAAACCCCACGGTGTACCGTCAGACCGTAATTGTTAGGGCGGCAAGGGATCGTACTTGCTACTCAACCTTGTAGAGTCGTCCCAAAGCGCGCGTCCGCCAGGTCCTGCATCCACCTCCTAATTGCCCCCTCCCGCAACTCATGCCTCCTGACTTCTATCTCCCTGGGAGCCGGAGGTTCCCCACTACGTTTCCTCGACGCCGTGAATTCGTACACGGCGGCGAGAACCCCTGCCTCCAGCTCCCAAAGAAGGGAGCCGGCTTTTGTAGGTGGTAGAGCCCCGCTGAAGCTAATTTTAGTTTCAGCATGAATAGGTCGGCTCCTCCGGGGTGTTACCACCCCTCTCACAGATAACCGATATGAAATAACAGTGCTTGCATTGTTGTGTTTCGTTCGGTCAGTGAGAGAGCCGGAGGCCCACGTCCCTTTCTCTTTCCTTCTTTCCCTTTCCTTCCCCTCCCCCCGTCTCCCATATACAGGCTGGCAACGCACTTGCGACGTCCCTGATGTCGCTAGTGTCTATGGACGGTGGTGATCACTTGACATCACGTGACCTGCCAGTTCGTTTGCCTCCTTTGATATAAAAAAAAAAAAGCGTAAACGCCGCCGCCCAGGACACCGTGCGGTACGTCCGGATCGCCTTCAGTGCCACTGTGCGCTGCGCATTGCGCAGCGCGCGTTCGTTATCGGCACCAAGGGCGCCTGTCCACACCGGTGCCCCGTATGCTGCCATCGCCCGCACGACAATATTTTGAATTCCATGCACGGTTAGAAAATATAATCATACTTTATAAAAAATAAAATTCTTACGTTTTGTTTACTTTGCGTTCGTACCCAATGGAAAACAGTGTTTCTTAATTTTGTATCTAAACCCTTTTCTTTCATTGCTTGCTGTAAAGTTTGTTTGAAGTCTTCTGTTTTGACATTTGGTGATGCCACTAATTTCTGAATATAAAAGATAGGAGTTATTAATGTTTACTAATTTTCAGTTGATGATGTCGTTGCTTGCATGATTATTTATAGAAACCTTATTATGGGTCACAAGACAGTTATGTGCGTAATTTCCTATAGTCAGAATATTTACTACAGTTTAGCTTTTCAATGCACATAAATTAGATGATAATAATAACAATAATTAAATTAATAAAAGCATTCTTTAAAGGATATGTAATAGTTTATTTTTATTTCACCTCATCTATTTATACAACGGAATTTTAAAAATATTACAAATTGTGTTTAGGTTTCTGTACTTGCCTGTACATCATTATAAAATGACTTGTATATAGATAAATTTTTAATTTCTTCTGCTAACTTAATTGCTGTGGTGTGTATATCTTCTTCTTTTATATTTTCCATTATATCTATTTATTTAATATATGTATTGCTATTTTGTAAATATATAAACGTAGATGTATGTAATATGTGTTTATTGTTTTATACAAAATCATGGTTCACGTGAAAGTGAAAAGATATCGTTGCTAGGGTAACGATAGCAGCGAATACCACAGAGTACGTATGTTTAAGAGAGATACACACATATTAGTTTTATTATTACTTTCATATTGAAGTGCGTAAATGTTATTATTTCAAATCCAAGTATATTACGTAAGGCGCCAGTAATATTACAAAATGTGAAGTGAAATAACGTAAGTTTATTGATATAGAATGTAAAACAATTTATAACAGAATAATACTTGGGCTGAAAAAAATATTCCATCTATCATTATCTACAACTATCAAAGATGATCCAAATACAATTGATAACAAAATAATTATCACGCACAAGCTGTATATCTTTTTCATTTTATATCTTGATCAAACGTCATAGTTCGTACATAAATTCGACTTAAAAGAGATTAACTATTCTGTAGTATGTCACTATATGTGTGATTTACTCGGAAAATATGTCTAGGGCTGTTTTTTATGTTTCTTTTACAGGTAAAGTGAATGACATATTAAGGTATCAATTTTATTATTTAGGTATTTATGAATATACTAATCGTTTAATAATCTGACGTTTATTACGAAGTTCTTGCTGGTTTTTCTTTTCAGTGACATTTTTATTGAGTCTCTGTTCATTGATGCTATAAATATATATTTTATAAGTATTGTCCTATTATATATATGAATGTATTTTATGATCTTTTTTTGAACTAGCAACACTGTTACCTAAATAATGACATTCCGTGATGACATTTCTAGTTTTCTACAGGCAACTTTGAAACGATATTAATTTTTTCAGCTTTTTGTGTGTACCAAAAAGTATTTTTTATGATTTATTACATTTACCAACCTGTTATTAAATTAGTTTTTTTACTTTCTAACGTCTCTTAAGTATCCAAATTCATCTGTGTCTTTTAAAATAGAATTATACGCCCTTGAAAACTTATGTATAAAAATCTAAAGTCAGCATAGCAACAGTGGTCTAAAACATAATATTACAAAAGGGATAGTGCATGGCTTCTAGCAAACGGGTGCCTTTATGAGGTGAGTAATATAATTTACTATAATACGGCACGGTAACTAAGACAGAAAGGTCAACAAAGAAATAAGCCGAGTATATTAAATAGTTGCGTCTTTGTGTTCGGCCTAAATATATATATATGTGTATATATATATATACAATATATGTGGATACATATGGAATTTACAATAACTAGAAGAATAGTACGTTTACGTGACGCCGCTCAGTTTTACTTCTAATTTATGTTGTATATTCTGTTTTAATTATTAAATGCTCTCACATATATAAAATAAATGAAAATATTTAATTACAATTACACATTTTACAGGATAGGATATTGCCTTTTAATCCCTTGTGCAATATTCTCAAATTAATATTGTTTTATTAATTTATTTATTGAGTGAAAAGACATTGATATAAGTGTATACAATTTCAAGGTCTCAACACTCATTGTTCCCAACATGCCTTTTGGTTAAGTTACAATAGCTATAATATTGTATAGAATATCTTAATAAATACTATTTAAAATGACAGGTTAATAGTGTTGAAATTTCAACATGTATTTCTTAGACAGAGAATGTTAGCCAGAATCTTGTTGGTTAACCCTTTGGTTGTAGAGACAAGGCTGTGATTTGAATTTACATACCATTCTACTTTCGTGTGTATTGTTGTTATTTATTATTCACAACTTTTTGGAGTGTATTAGTTTTGTTGTGTTAATTCAATATTTGAAAGCACTTGTTTATTTATGCTTATTTTTGTGTTACAATGCCATGTTTACTAAAATGTATTTTTTAAATTTTTGTGGTATTTGTTAACACATTTTTGTTCAACCCCGGGAGACACGATATTGAGGAATATAAAGGGTATTGTTTTATTAAAAAAACATGTATATTTGTAATATACATGAGCTGGAAATACATGAAAATGCTGTTTATAAGCTATTTAAAAATAAAAATGAGTCAACATAAACTACAAACTAATTATCACATGTTGACATGAAATTTTAACAAACGTGAAATTTTGGTAAATGACAATTAATTGTAATTATAAAAGATTGCTTTTATTTTTAACTTAACACTTTGGTTAAATAAACAGGGTAAAAAATAACTCAAAAAATTCATAAACATCCAAAAACTATTAACACATTTTTATTACTTATATAGTAATAATTTTTTTTATAAATATTGTTAGTGAGAAACTAATTAATTTTAGTTTTATTATCACAACTCAAACAATACACAATAACTTGCTAAAAATCACAAAAATATTAAAACTGTCAAGTGGGAAAATATTGTTGACTTTTCTATCTTTATTTTATTAGGTCCAAAAATGATCAAGCAAATCTTGTCATACTGTAACATTACATGTTGTTGGTTACCTTAGTAACTAATTAGAAATTTCTTAAAAAGGAGACTTTTATCCAATTATATACATTTTATAATATTATAACTTAAACGTTATTTTTCATTTCATTAGTTCTATTCTTTTTATATCAGGACAGTAGCAAATAAGCATGTGGGGCCCACATGCCTGATGTAATATCAGATTCTAATATCAGATATGTCACATGCACATTGCCGACCCTTAAGTAACCTATTTATTCTCCCCTTGAAGCTCTCCATACTGAAATCCCAGGGAAAACTTCAGCAGCTCATTCCACTGTCTGAGTTCCACATTTCTAAGGATAGCAAACTGATAACGCATAATTGCAGAAGTTAGGCTGAGTTCAAACTCAAACATATTTATGAGAGGTTATCCTCAAAATATTTTAAATTACATTTCCTATGAATAAGTCATTCAATTTCCATTTAATTTATGACATCATATTTCTAAGTCTATTGTTATTATGAATAACATACCTATATAGTAATTATTTATAGGAAATATCTTTTATCAGTTTTACAAGAACTTTGTGTTAGTGTCTATAAATATTAACACAATAATAAGTTTAATAACAATAAACTTATGTTTAACAATAAGGAAGGTAAATTGTAACTTCAACTTATTGTTGTTTAAATCAAGTAAAGTTCTTTGCAATGCATAGAACCAAAGAAAATTAATTGAAAAGAGTAAATATTAATAGTAGTATCTTACGGGTAATTAACTTATACCAAAATTTTGTTGGTATTTTGAGGGGTGGTAGGGTTTTACAGCCCGACTGGGTCGCAACCACCATGTACATGGCGAAAAAGCCCGTCATAGTGACTCGCTTCTGCGCGTCGCGTTTCGGGATCAGCCTGTGCATATCCAGTACCGGGTGACTTTCGTCATCATGGCCGGCATGACAGCGGCGACCGACGATGGATTATCCGTCTCTCGATGGTCGCCACTGTTTTTGGATTGTACTATGCTTACCATCAGGCATAGTGCAGGCACTTTGTCGTGCTGCAATAAAAAAATAAATAAATAAATAACATGTAGTTTGTATCTTTAAAGATTCCTATGTATATTTACTTTGAAATTTCAATAAATTCTTACATACTTTTAATGATTAATCTTTGAAAAAACCTTAGTATACATTTTTCTGTTTATCACAAAAGTAATATGTTTTGTAAGTTCATGTAACAATATCTTTATTTTTTTTTATTTTCCTACAATTTTGATAATTAATTTATTACACTTATAAACTTCATGATACAAGTATCATACTATTATGTTCCTTATAAAGAATTCGGTATCATCAACCTCTGAATCCATATCTGACAACACATGCAATGTGTTTACTTGAAACAATTGTTGGTCGATAGTTTAATAGCAAACAAGGAATAAATCGATAGGAGTTTGTTCTTTACAATGGGTATCAGTTACCAGTGAAGCTAAAACTCTTAATAAGACTGTACCATTGCTGTACAGTGTTTTAGATTGCACCTCTGTAAATCCGCCATTCTTAATCTATGATTGGGATAAATCTGCATTTTAGAGAGTCAACCCTATCATTATCAAATCATAAAACAAAGTCTTTTGCCACATCTGTCAGTCTGTTCGCAATAAATTCAAAAACTACATAAAGGATCTTCATAGGGATTTTACCAGTAGGTAAAATGCTTCATGAGGACAGTTTAGGGGTATAATTTGTCAAAGTTTTTTTTTTATTATCAAGACAGAGCAATGTCTGCCAGTCCTTTTATTTTTAAATAATTGCGAATTACCATCTTTTGCCACATCATGACAGATGACATGTGTCAAGTGTGTGTCATTTGTGGTAGTGGAGCAGTCTATTGGACAGTCTCCTTCTTCCTACAACATTAAATTCGAAATGGCAAATACTAAAATCCTATGAATAAATCTATAAAGTCTTTATTTTATTTTACATTGTTGCTTGATATATAGCTATTTCTGCTATCATTTCATCCTACAAAAACAAGGAGCTGGTCATTAAAACATAAGTCAACATATTTTTTAACAGGTTATCATGACAGTGGCAATTAATGATGGATGTCTCTTGGTAGTCACAACTGTTTTTTATTACGTGGTTATATAAGGAGGTAACACTGAGGTCACATTAATGCACTGCAAAAAAACCACATTGACACTGTAATAAAACACCAGCACATATTTGAAACAGCTATATGTATCTGACGCGCTTGTACTACAGGAAATAATTCGTTTGGGGTCATGGCCTTGTTCACGAGGGAATACCGTCGTGAAGGGTTACCAATATATATAAACACTGAACACTGTAGTGAATAAAGTAACTTGTTTCTCGATTTCTTTACTATTATTTAATACTTTTACGTCTCAGAACTTTCTGGGATATAATAGACGTTAATAAATATAAGGTTTTACGAATTATCGATAATTCAAATAAGATTTCATATAGTAAAAAGTTGGCGTAATTTACCAATTTAATCTGTAAAATGTCAATAGGTACTGTGTCTAATATTTGGAGCTAGAATTCTATTAATAGTCTTGATAAAGATATTTATATATCTATCTCTTATCTTGCAAGAGAAAGAAATAAGATTTCACTTATTCGAAAAATTCGTAAAAGACCACTGTTTCTTTGACATATTAATTTCTTAAAAAAAAATACATATTTTAAGTCTTCTTTTATATAGATAGGTTAGCGGTCCTGGTAGACGATAGAGGTAGAAAAACCACTTATATGTGAGAATTTAAAAAAATAATATAATCGACAAATTACAAAGAATCTCATGTATAATATCTCAGTACCTGGGCGACCGAGCCTAGCTCGGTTCTTAAAAAACATTTCTAGATTAAAATAAACTGTTAGGTTTGCCTTAAAAAAATAACATTTTTTTTTTGCAAAAAAAAAAAAATATCTCTTCTGCTGTCACTCAGATTCGAACTGGGGTTAGACGGATTTTCGAAGCAACCGATTTCCGTCCGAGCTATTTTTGTTTAGACAGCGGTGGCGAAATTTACCTTTACATTCTAGCTATATTTTTTCATTGACTGAAAACTCAGCTAAAAAAGTTTTCTATGAGTAAAATCTAGCTAGATCGATTTATTGTCCCTGAAACTACCTTCTATACTAAGTTTCACGGAAATAGATGACGCCGTTTCCGAGATTCTGAATATATACAAATACAAGAATTGTTCGTTTAAAGGTATTACATATACATCTCGATAACAGTGCCGTCTACTGGATCTATAACTATGCTAAGAACAATCCAGGTAACCCTGTAAGTAAAAAAAAAATAAACCGGTTAAGTATTTTAATAACAAGAATTACAGATACACGCACATCTGAATTTTATATATCGGATTTTGAAATAATTTTAATGCAACTTCATTAATATGTGATTTTATATTATTTTACGCTGGACGTCGTTACGTAAATGCAAGTTCAATGCGATGATACTTGACAATTAGTTTATCTATGCAGTAATTAAACATAGTCATTAAAACATAGAAAGATGTTTATAAATGCACTCTTAACGTTTACTCCCCTTAACAACACAGTGGATTGCTGTAGCCCCTTTAATTTTTTGTAAGTATTCGATTTGATACTTCTGCTTAGAATTGACTAAAGAGTAACGACCACAATCAGTTACACATGTTTCGTTCCTTCACGAAACATCTCCAAATCAGCAGCCAATCAACTGGTGATTTAGTAGCAGAGTGGCAAAGTAACACCAAATCGACTACTTACAATGAATTTTCGAAAATTAGCGTCTTCATCAATCAAATATGTTTTTCTCTTTATTTCCAGATAATCGCTGAGGATGTATGCACGGTTAGATGTCGGTATAATACAGTGATTTCATAGGTAGGTTTTTAAATGTACACGTGGTGTTAGTATTTACAGTACGATGATAACTCGAAGATGGTTCCACCCGTCTTTGAATGGTGTCGAAGCGGAAGGACTTCTTATGAAGTCCGGTCATGACGGTTATTTTCTGGCCAGACCGAGCACGAGTAACAAGGGTGATTTTACTCTATCAGTCCGGAGAGGTAACGAAGTGACACACATTAAAATACAGAACAATGGCGAATTCCTCGACTTATACGGTGGTGAGAAGTTCGCGACGCTTTCGGAACTCGTACAGTATTATATGGATAATCAATGCCAGTTGCGTGAAAAGAACGGCAACATTATCAGACTGAAAACACCTCTCAACTGCGCCGAACCGACAACGGAGCGCTGGTATCATGGTCAGCTAACCGCTAAAGAAGCTGAGAGGTTGATGTTGGAGAACGGTAAGAATGGGTCGTTTCTCGTAAGGGAGTCGCAACGGCAACCGGGAGATTTTGTTCTTTCAGTGCGGACGAGGGATAGAGTGACGCACGTGATAATAAGACGGAAAGACGATAAATATGATGTCGGCGGTGGAAAACAATTTGACGATCTCGTCAGTCTGATCGAACATTACCGTAGTTTCCCCATGGTTGAAACGACAGGTGAAGTGTTGAGACTCATTCAACCCTTTAACGCTACCCGTATACAAGTTAGGCACTTTCACACTCGTGTAAAACAGCTTCAGAAAGAAAACGAAGGTCCCATCGAAAGCATGGCCTATAAACAAGGATTCTGGGAGGAATTCGAAACGTTGCAAATGATGGAAAACCTACAACTGTTTGACAGGATGGAGGGATCAAAACCTGAGAATATTAGGAAAAATAGGTACAAGAACATTATACCGTTCGACCATACACGTGTAATCCTGAAAGATATACCTCCGGATGCACCGCCGGGTTCTGATTACATAAACGCTAACTATATCAGATGTGACATGATCGATACGAGCTCCGACAATCACGACAGCTTCAGCAATACTGAGAATGGCTCATCTCTTGGTCGGGACAGTGCTTCGTCGAAATGTAAAGATAAATCGACGTCTAATTACAGCAGTGTCGTTGTTACCGAAGAAAAGTCTAATGATAAGGTACATGGTAACGGAACCCTAAAACTTCCAGCTTTTGAGCCGAGCGTCCTGCGTTCAAATCCGAATTATGTTAACACCACGATACCGAATTCAACGGCCGAAGAAACTGACGATGGTATTCAAGATGACCACGTATATAACAAGATATACATTGCCACCCAAGGTTGCCTTTCGACAACAGTATACCCTTTCTGGTCAATGATATGGCAAGAGGACGTCCGCATAATTATTATGACGACAAAGGAGATCGAGCGCGGTAAAGTTAAATGCGAACGATATTGGCCTGACTTGAACAAAACTGAGGTTATTAAAAAGTTTACAATCTTCAATGAGTTCGAAACATCGACGCCTGACTACATTTTGAGACGTTTTGTGGTAACTAAAAAGGACGAACCGAACGTAAAAAGGAGTATATTTCATTTTCATTTCACTGCGTGGCCGGATCATGGAGTTCCGTCGGAACCGGGTCGGGTTTTGAACATACTGCTCGATGTCAACTACAGATTGCAGCAGATAATGACTGGGCCTAATCCTCCCGCACAGGCCGTAGTTTGCGTTCACTGCTCAGCGGGAATAGGCCGAACGGGAACATTTATCGTGATTGATATGATATTAGATCAAATAAGGATAGAAGGTTTCAACTGTGAAATAGATATACACCGTACTGTCCAAATGGTGAGGGATCAACGGTCCGGAATGGTGCAAAACGAAGCGCAGTATAAATTTATTTACATGGCTGTTTTAGAATTTATCGAAACTGAGACACAAAGGCTGGGTTATGGGCCAGAGCCGCCTCAAGATTCGCCGCGAGCTAGGTCCATGCCTGTTCCCTTTTTATGAATTGTCCTATGGTGCAAAAAATATCAAAAGCTTTATCACGTTGGATGTAATATAAGGTGCGTAGATTTTAAAAATAATATATTCATGTAACCACATTTTAGACGTAATCTGTGGACAAAATTAATTATATAAAAGCGTATATTTTGGAAAACGATTATGGATATCAGATATAGAGTATATTATATATATAAAAGAATAAGTTTGTATCACGTAAAAACGAAAGTAAAAATGTTTGACTTTGTAAGTTCAAAATGTATCCGATTTAGATTCTTATGCGAAGACATGGAATATTTAGTGTTATCTTCAATTTCGTTTTATTGAACTGAGAAGTGAAATAATAAATTTTATCATTATATTGTACAACAATATTTCAGTTAATTATTATGACATCATTATTGATCGACGATATATCATAATTTATATAACTCAATGGTAGATGAGGTGTCTATCAAAATTAGAAAATAGTCAAAAGGGTTGGGATAATATTTTTCCAAATGAGCTGAAATTATTCAGTTACTTATTGGCGCCCATAGTATTTATTGCATTCTGTTAAAAATTTCATCATAAGGCATAAGTTCAAAATGAATTTATAAATTAATTAATTAATATTTTTCATTGTACACTAAATGACAAATATATAGTGAGCGCTATTCAATTTCTCATGTCGAATGTTAATTTTATATTCTCGTGGTAAGCTTTTTTTGTAAATAATGCTTCGTAATTCTGATATATGTTAATCCCATTTTTGTCCACCTCCATTCATGTTGAATAATTATTGACAAAAGGAATTTTTGAAAAAAAAAATGCTACGTTGAACATTTTTATTCACATCATCGAGAAAACGATCGGCTCTTTGGTTGGTTCGTTAAAGGCAATATAAATCTCAAAGATGTGTCAAATGCCAAAATTTATAGATTTTGAATTAAGCCTCATTTCATATGGTTTGGAGACATAAAAAAAAAATATTGTTTGATGTAATTTCTATGGTTGTATCGACGTGACATTGGCGAAATTATTTGCGCACAAATGTTGTCATTTTAAAAGAGTAAAAGTCTCGTATATCCTGAAATTTTTAACGAAAATCGTTTTCACTATAAAGATAAATATGTTTTTTTGACAATATTGTAGATGAAGAAATTCAATCTTGTAGCAGTTAGTATGTTTATTATTTACTTTGTCTGTCGGATTCTAGTAAAGTTGCAAATTCAGTGTCAATAATGTGGGATTATAACAATTTTGTTGTATATAGGTAAAATTTTGAAATATATTCTAAGAATTTATAAAATATCTATCATCATCAAGTTATAATTAAAGGAATTGAGAAGTTTTCTGCCTATAAAAGGTTTAAGTTTTTCAATGTTTTAATGTATTATAATTCTAAAAGTCATATTCTACAATTCTAGAATCTATACAACTGGAGAAAACATGGATTAAGTTTTAACGAAGATCATGACTTCCAATAGCATTTTTTTTCTCGAACTGACTATGCTATTGACCTAGCAAGGTCTTAACAGCTTCAACGGACTACCGCTTCCCATAGCTAATCGAATATGTTTATCAACAATGGAAAGGTTAATTGATTCACAGTCTGCTCGTTAGTGAATTAGTCTTTTACTGTTTTTATTATATCTCAATGACATAATATATAAAAGTGAACTATAAAAAGTTACACCGCTAACAGATGTTTTTTGTCATATAAAATTATACATTTCCCATCTCAATAAACATACTTGTTATAGAAATGTATGTCTTGGATAAATTTGTACATGTTTGTACATATGTTGCGCTCTGTGGTCATGTAATTGTTCTGTAGTCGACAACTCGACATCTGTCTCTACGTATATCTCATTTATCTGCAATATTAAAAACAATATAAATTTCCGGGCGTAATTTGTAAAACAAATGTAGGAATTGGGGCCAAGTCACAACATCTAAAGTAATTCAACCTTCTTTTTTCGTACTATTTTTTAAAATTTAAAGTGAAGTGAATTTTTATAGAGGATATTTGGGGAGTTTTTGGTGGGATCTTGGAATGTCATGTAGTGGTGTTTATATTTTATTCTTGTGTTACTTTGCTCTACATTGTTGGTGTTTTACGTAATATAATTTGATTATTGTGTACAACTGAAGTCGTTCGGAAATAATACCAAGGAGTATGGATTCTGACTTGCCACAAAACGCCCTGGGAATTTCTAACAAAACAGCCACCATATTATTAGTTTATTGAAATGATCGCAACTTGTAATATCATTATCTACTCGATGATGGCAGTAATAATCTATCAGAATATTAATTGCCAAAAATAAAATAAATAAAGAGAATATATATAATCTATAATAAAGAAAATAGATAAAAAGTATTAGATATTTTTAACTGTCAAGGGAAAACGATCATTTCCGTGTAAAAATTCTGGCGCGCGGTGACCTGAAAATATTTGAATACATTATTTCATGTTACACTAAAGTCAAGGGGTGACTTTAACGTGATCTCGAATCGGACAGTTAGGGAGAATGGTATAATTACATATAAATGTTATTATTTCGACAATTTGTAACTTGTTTCCAGTGAAATGTGAATGGTATTTATTAAGTTGAACGATTGTTTCTGTCCCTATTAATTAAACATAACGAAATGTATATTTGACGTTGCAGATTATTAATGTAATAACAATTTGTAGTCGTACATGCAATACCTCGTATTTAAAAGAAACAAAGTGGAGCCAGAATTATTACCATTACTTTGGTTTTCACATATGTTGGGATTCGGAGCAATAATTATATAGCTTTTTTTTAAATTTATTAATCAACCAAACATAATGAGCTTTAAAATATTAATATTAGATGTACACGGGCCACTATACAATACGTCGCAATATGGTCAGTCACGCTTATTGGCATCTCATGACGTGAAATCATAAATGTATCTTTGGCCAAAAATACCGTACAAGGCGCCTTAAAAAGTTTTTCTTTCAAAAATAAGTCGATTCACATAGGCCCGAGTCCCTGCAATGAATTCTTTAGTTGAATTGTTGAATCTAAAACTTGGGTGTATTCTAGTAGCTGCACTTGAGAACCGAACTCGCTCTTGGTCTAACGTGTTTACAGTTTTACATAATATAGTTATGTTGAGATTTTGTGAAATTATAGTCCAAAAGACGCAATGTAAAAAAATGTTTAGTTAAAATATTAAACTCAAAATGATCTACGAGCAGTCGCTCCTCCATGAAGGCATATGGTGCATAATGGGTTCTTCAAAATGTGTGCTCAAATTTTTGTGTAGTTTTTACAAGAAAAATGCAGTTAAAATTTTCATAAAAAATGTCGGGAACCCGGTAAAATTTGCCAAACAGGAATAGCGCATTTTTTTTTACCAAACTCTTCTTGTCATTTTTAAAACCATAACTGTTAATTAAACGTGTAAGTTACTTTTGAATACGAGGTTGAGTATGTAAGGCGTACGAATTGTATAATTGACAATTAATAGATATAAAGAAAAAAAAATTATTCAATGAATTAGATTTATGAAATCGTAACCAAGACAGTCCATGAAGTTGGTTACTATGGATAAGTGTTTCTAATTAGCGTTCTTTTGTACATTTTGAGAGGTAATCTTCTATGTAAGCGATATTTTATTGAATAATTTTCAAAAATAATTTTTTTTTTGTTTATTTGTAATCAATTTTTTTACAGGGAGTGCACATGTTATATATTTTTTATTCTTGTCAAAATATGAAAATCAAGGTGCTTTTATGTGAAGTTTTGGCCTGTGAGTTGGATCACAGATGGTGTGATATTTAAATATAATTTTTTGTTTGAACGCATAACTGTTAAGGTATATGTATGGTTAGCATGGTGTATTCAAGCAGTGAATATATTGTTGAAGTATATTTTAATGTATAATTTATATCGTTCGGAGGTTGTCAATTAATGTTTTATTTTCAAATTTCATGAAAATAATGTATCAAAGTTGCTCCGTTAATGTTTTTCTATATGTAACGTATATTAGGTGCTATTTAAAGAGGAAAATAAATGGACTTATAATGAAAAATGTATTTTACTGCTTGAAAACACTACGGAGAATTTATGTTGTTGGCATTTTATTTAAAAAACTATAAAGCATAAATATAATTCCAATTTATAAAGCTGGATCGAAATATCAAGGAGCCTTAAAGTCGCGCAGTCGAGGAATTGTTTTTTAATATGAAATAATACATTTGTTTATCTCGACAAGCGATGATCACTGTGAGGATTATAGGCTCGGAGTCAGAGAGAATATTATTATTTATCTGCTAAAGATATATGTTGTGTTATATTATTATGATAATGAATAAATTGTGATATTGTATTTTATTTTTCATTTATTTGGATAGCACATGATAAAATGGTTCCGGTAATGTACAATTTTTTCCTTAGGAAAATTAAGACAACACATTTGATGTACCGTAAGAATAAAGGAAAGCCCGAATTAATATCGAAAAAAAAAAATACAAATTGTCATTTCTAATATTCTTAATTTTAATATTTGCAATGCAAGGCATGTCGGCTTAGACACTAAAAACTACAATAAAGAATAACTTTATGGTAACGGTGGTTTAGGTATAACTTTACAAGAATTTGAGGCGTACTATAGGTTCTAGAAATATGCAAACTAAATCGCAGCCGAGTCTTTCTCCTACTTTTACATACAAAAGCCGAGGACAAGATTCTATAAGTAAAACAATATTTATTATATTAAAACTATGCTTTATTAATAAAAACAAATTTTAAAATACTAATCAAATTAATACATTATTTTTGTGATTTTTGATTTGGAGATTTTATCATGTTTTTATAGTTACGGAACTGTTTGATGCTATGCATAGTACTATCCAAAAATGATGATCACGACCAAGTCGGTAATCCATATGCAAGCTATTCGAATGCTGAATATACCGCGGCTGATTTCGAAACGAGACAAACTAAAAGAAAAACTGACAGGAACACCATCAGTGTGGCAGTCACGGCCTAATCGAGTACAGATTACCAACCCGCTTTATAGTACATGTACATATAAACGTGCTGATATGGCGGATGTTACATCCGATGTTTAAAAGTCCAGTATCCTGTTTATTATACAAGTCTACAAACACAAGTTACATTTTACAAGAACTTCTATATGTCGGGGCAGAGATAAAATGGCGTCCTTGTAAAAGTATGACGTCATTCATAGTGACGTCATGGTTATGATTTAATCGATCAATCGACCAACAACAATTGAATAACACGTTAATTGATACAGAAACACAACACTGGCTATAATTACGACGAATTATCCGTAGGTGTCACTAGTCCAAATGTCTGTGCGCTTATGCCCAGCATTTTTTTTTCTCAAACTGACCACGCTATTGACCTAGCAAGGTCTTAACAGCTTCACCGGACTACTAAGACGAGCGCTTAAGGCACTCAGCCGACTTAACCAACCATGTAGTCGTTTGGTCGCCTTTTAAGGTATCAAGATACCTAAACAGCCGATACCTTCAATTAATGGCGTTTAACATCGAGATAAATAATGAACAGCTGATAACTTTAACTAATAGCGTTTTAGGTCATTAGTAATACCCCCACTATAATTAATAGCACGATTTCACAGGTCAATAGTGGCTCCCCCGATATATACAAGTTCTTCTAAACCATATTTATCAGAAATATGAGCCTACAAACTCACTATATTATACATCGATAAGATAGAATTAACGGTACAATAATTAGTGAAATCAATGTTATAAATAAATCTTTTTCAAGTAATTTGATTTTGTGTGTTAATAACTAATTTTATAGACATTGCAAGCTCTCCAACTTTTACGTAGCAAGTTAAAAAGGTGCTTATGATACATAAAACCACTAATAGAAACTTCAAAAAGCACTTATATTACCAGTGACGTCACTGGTACGTTGTAGTTTACATATTTAATTTTGATAAATACATGTCTGTATAAATGCACTAATTTCTAAGAGCAAACACTTGTAAACAAGACTTGTATCTAACATCTGACGAACAGAATACATATCAGCCACAAAACAGTGTCCGAAACGGCCCAAAACTACAATATCACATCGTTACTATCATTGAAATAAAATATGAGATATCAATTGTTAGGCTAAAAATAACGTTTTTGGCGGGATTTCAGTCTGTCATGTAGTGGATTTTATATTTTATTCATAATTTTGTGTTACTTGACTCTATATTGTGTAAAGTTGGCGGTGTTTTATGCAATATGGTTAGTTTATTGTGCATAAGTTAATGGAAAATAATACCACGGAGCATGAAATTCTGAGGTGTCACAAAAACGCCCTGGAGGGTTGTCACAAGAGATCCACCATCTTGTTAGAATATTGATTGACACGACGCTTGATATTGTAATGATCGTTCGACGCTTGTAATATTATTGATTACTCGACAATGGCAGTAATAATCTGAAAGATTGATTGCTAAAAATAAAGTTAAAAAAAAAATAACGTTACGATTTTGATCGATCAGCAAACATGGTAAATTTGCGTAGGACGTCATTCGAAAAAAGTAACTTAATTATTTTATACTTAAAACCAATCTTCTAATATATTATTTCTGCCAATGTCGAGTAGGTTATTATACAACAAGTTTATGCCGATGATTTCAATGAACTGACAAAATGGTGGCCGTTTCGTTAGAACTTTCCAGGGAGTCTTTGTGACAAGTCACAATCCATGCTCTGTGGTTTTATTTCCCAACCACACGTCACAACAATCTAACTAGATCATGTAAAACACCACCAGTTTTAGAAAATATAAAGACAAATTACACAAGATTGTGAATAAAAAATAAAATCCACAATATGACATTCCAAGATCCCGCCAAAAACTCCCAAGTGACATTTGTTTAAAGATTGCTGTCAGAATAGGCGCACCTCAAAAACCACAGATATAGAAACAAAGATTCATATATATATCTATCGTATATAGAAATACATAAACCTCATAAATTATAAATCTAAAGAAACCTTTTATAACGTATTTATTGACAGCCTTAATCATCGTTGTTCACTTGAATTTCTTCAATGCCGTCACTCTCAGTGACTAATGCTCTTTCCAGTATAACACGGCCCTCTTTGTATCTGAAATATGAAAATAAGTGACGTTACAAACCTATGAACACTATCACTATTATTGGGATTTTAATCCTTAAAATGTCTTGGGTAATTAATATATAATACCTACGTAAAACTAAAAATAATAATAAATATAATTATTGTAGGAACTTACACCATTGATGATTATAAGCAGACTAAAAAAAAGTTCTGTATTCGATACGTATGTATAAATGCATATATGTATTTTGTCCGCCGATTTCCTCAAAAACTACTGATAATAGTTTTTAATATATAAATAACTTAAATGCCTTTTTAATAAAGGCATAGCAATTAGACACCGACTTAAAAATATATACATGTAATATTTGGAAGATGTGATTGGATTTTTTTTTTTAATTAAGACACAGTGTTCTGTAAAATGATATAAAAAAAACAATAAATGATAATAAATAATGTGTTATTTTACACATTTCAGTGCATGTTTTTTAGAAGGCAGTTCTGTTTTTATTGAATTCTTTTTAAGTATTCAAGTTTACGCTACTTTGTACTTCCACCTAGAATTAATTGACGGCGTCTTGTGAAAATGTGGCATCAGCAATCCAATTTCACGCGGAAATGCAAAATAACGCCCTCGTTTATCAAATATCATTCTTAAGATATTTTCTTTTCATATTAAAAAATTATAAAAGGACTTATGTATGCTAAAATACTTAAAATAATTTATTTTCTTTGAAATAAAAATTGTTCACGCACAAATTATATGATTATATTTTGTAAATTAAGTGAAATAATGTATTTTGTTAATAGTGAATTTATTATTTCAACCACATAAATAATCTTGAAATGCAAACAAAGGACACTCCTATATATTGTGTTGAATGTTATGGATAAATGAATTATTAAAAAATGTAGAAAACTTAAGCAACATTTATACAAATAGGGAAATAATGTAACCTCTGATTGTCTTCTGTGGCGAATTCATAAACCCAGCCGAGCTTAGTGCCACAGTTCTTGCAGGACACATCACGCACCATATGGCGCCCGGTCAACATGACACGATCTTGAACCTCGGAGTATACTAGGTTAACCACCTTATGGAACAAGAATGCTCTGCCTGAAAATAAAATACATTGTTTTGTTTTAATGTGACTTCCTAGATATTTATGTCTCTGAGAGTAATCTAACTTCAATATCTATATATAAACTAGCAGACCCGGCGGACGTTGTCCCGCCCGCCTTTATAATGAAAAAATACTAAAATTTAATCGCAGCGCCACCTACCCGGTCCAATTGTGAATGTAAACTATTCTCGGATTAGCATATGGGATATAACGCTTACAAAAAAATCCTCAAAATTGGTCAAGCCGTTTAGGAGTTCAGTGACATACATTACATACAGAAGAAATTTACCCCTTCTCTATTTCTCAGTTGATTTTTTTTAATTCTTTTTTGGTTTTGTAGCTATTGAGGAGCTCTTTACTGTTATCAAAAAAAAAAAATATCAGATTAGGCCCCCCTCAGCAGCGGCTCAAGCCTAGGTCCGTTCCCTCAGCGTGGAGCCCTTGAGCGTGCTGCTCGCGCGGTACAGTGACACAAAATCTTACATCACTTCGACAACATTACACATAGATTAGGCCCTCCTCGGCAGCGGCTCAAGCCTAGGTCCGTTCCCTCGGCGTGGAGCCCTTGATTGTGCTGCTCGCGCGATACAGTGACACAAAATCTTACATCACAGCAACAACACTACACATATCCCCTTCACACACATGCACGCTTACATATGAAAGTGGAAGGGTTTTATTTTTATTGTCTTCCTTATCGAACTGAAATAGTACAGAAAATTATCCGATACGAAATATCTATAAGAATTGTTGAGGTATGTATGCTTGCTACACATATATGTTTCGACAACTTATATACATATGAATAGTTAGCTGAGGTTAGCTCAGATAGGTCGCGAATTGCACATATCAGGCAACAGCTCAAGCCGAGGTGTGCCTTACATTCTTGAGCTAGTTGTCAAATAAAATCGGCTGAGTGCCTTATGTGCTGGCCTTAGTAGTCCGGTGAAGCTGTTAAGTCAGATCGAAAAAAAAAGTTATCAAAAAAGTTTTTTCTATGGTGGAAGTACAACCTCTGGACAAACACTCGTATATATAAACTATCAGCTGCTACCAAATTCATCTATATTAAATTTGTAGTTTCATAACAGATGACACCATAACTTATTTTTGTAACTCTTATTCAACATGAGTTAATGTAACACAGATGGTCCAACCAACCAATTTTTTGAAACTCAATACTTAACATTATATTTTGGCCATTTAGAATAATATTTTTATTAATTACTAGCAGGTCCGGAAGGCTTTGTCCTGTCTTGTTTTAGAAAAAACTTGGTAAATTGTATACCTAAACCCTTCCTCATGAACTGCTTCACCTACTGGTGAAAACTGCATAAAAATCCATTCAGTTCTTTTTGAGTTTATTGTGAACAGACAGACAGACGGATGTGTAAGAGGACTTTGTTTTATAATATGTTGTGATGTGTTAGATATTACCGACATCTTGCTTTCTATAGGCGGAACTATATAGTTTATAAGACAAACTTTATAAATCAAAGCAATTACCATTTACTTACAATTCTGCACAATGATATAAGTAACACCAAAATAATAAGTAATGAACAAATTTATATTATTTAAGTACATCAATTCTATATAATCAATCTTATTTATGTATCCCAAATTTGTTTAGACATGTATGTGTGTAGAGTAGCGACATCTAGCCTTTTATAGGACAAACTATGGAAGTCAAAGCAATTACTATTAATTAACTTCTGCAAAAAACTGTGCAACACAATAATATCAATTCTTATATATGTCTCATTGAAATCTATATAATAATAATTATTATTTAAGTATCTTTAATAAAATGGCGCTAGTGTTAATGTGTATCTCTCATATGTTGGTGCAGGTGTCAATGTTCCAGTTGTGTTGTTTCAGTTCTGAATATGATGAGCGGCTTCAGAGGTTGTTAGATAACACTATGTATATCTAGGCAACAAGGAATAAAGTATTTATAAAAAAGCATAAATTTTGAAAAAAAAAATTACAATAAACGTCTGTCCTTATTTTGTACACATTATTCATCAAATAATTCACATTTACGCTCATAGTGGTTAGAAATTATTTAATCAAAACGACAAGTAATTTTATATGTTCTCAATAATAACTTTTTGAATTTGCTGACTGGTTCACACGCTCCCTACATTTGCTTGCCTGTGTTATATGTGGAGAGGCCTTATGATAATACAAATAATTTATGTTATATTATTTTCTAGGGTTTAGACTGTTGAGTTTTGGATTAAACATAGTAGAAATAAAACAAAAAAATACAAGTTCCTGGAAAACATTCCATTTGTCATACAAATAATTAATATTTGATTTTATTTTCTAACATAATAGTGAACAATAATAAAACAACAATAAATGTGTATATAACAACAAAATTATAATATTAGGAACCTTAAAAATTACTCTGAAGAACTCTGAAGAAAAAGCATTTTCCATTGCACATAACTTGAAAGACACATACACATTTGAGGTGTAAGGGGTGTCGAATAACATCATAAGACTTGAGACACCCAAGACAACCTCACCTGTATGTGGTGCACCCTGCTGAATAACGAACGAGGCAATGGCGCAAGCGTGTTGGTAGGGTTTTACAGCCCGATTGGGTCGCAACCACCATGTATATGGCAAAAAAGCCCGTAATAGTGATTCGCTTCTACAGGTCGCGTTTTGGGATCAGCCTGTGCATATTCAGCTTATTGCAGACCGGCATGATAGTGGCGACGGACGATGGACAGTGTGTCTATCGGTAGTCGCTATTATTTTTGGATTGTACTCTGCTTACCATCAGGAATAGTGCAGTCACTTTGCCGTGCTACAATTAAAAAAAAAAAAGAACAAAGCCATGCATCTCTGTAAGGTTGGTTGGGTGTCTTTAGAAAGGGGGAACCAACCCCTATTAAAAATTCGTGATGTGAAATTCTAATGCCAATCCCTGCCTGTGGTTCTGCATAAATAAATTGTAATAAAAAAGCTACAAGATGATGAATAGTGCGAAAATATTCTCGATATCTAAATAACTACACACGAATTTTCTTAAAAAGAGAGTGTTGAAGTTCATTAATATCAAATCTGCTATGAGGATCTGTTATCATATAAGAATTATTTGGATTTTCTCTTTATACATATAACACTTATTCTAAACCATAAGTTAGAATCCATTATTATTATCGTTCTCTACAATATAATAAGAGCCTATAAACGAGTATCTATAAGTGAATTAATTATTTCTAGACAAAAGTTCACCATTACAGCGCTTATAAAAAGTAAAGAATGATTCTTTGTAATGACAATACATACCAGTGGCTCCAGTAAATCGAGTGCTAATCAATTGAGCACGATTCGTAAGGTTTACATCGCAAGATGCACAGGAGAATAAACGCGTGCCTCCAATATGGTCGAGAAATATTCTTCCCATTTTTGCAAAATCTTTTATTTTCAAAACAAAAACTCGTCACCTGAATGACAGTTCGACGATAAATACCACAGGTTATATAGTATTAGTTTGACAATTACCGTTCCAATAGGTCGAAAAAAAAACTCGTTACGTTGATACTGAAAGGGTATTCTTTGTGATACTTTAACAAGACTATAAAGGTTTTGACCACCATGATATCATAATTATTTCATACAAAGAATAGCTACTTCTTATCTGAGTTGAAACGACTACGAGAACCCGAGAACACATTTTGATTTTTAGCACAAACTAGCTTCCGACTCCGATTTCGTACGGATATTTTAACGTAAAAAGTGAGACCAAATCTTTCTCTGAAAATAGGACCATATAAGTAGTCCGGTGAAGCTGTTAAGACCTTGCTGGGTCAATAGTGTAATCAGTTCGAAAAAAAAGGACCATATAATGAAATAAAATAATTGAACAAATGAACGTCAATCTTTAAATTCTGACAATATTTTTGAAGATCTCCCTAGTCTTCTATTTTATATACTCTCTCAGTGTATAAAGTTTTTGATCCAATTTTTATGTAATTATTTATTTTTTTAAGAAAAAACTTTATGATGAACATTACAAACAACATAAAAAGAATAAGACAAATAGGTGGAGTCGTTCTTATTTATTATATATTTCTATAGATGGAAGATCAAATATTTTACTATTCGTTTTAACAATAACGAACATTTTTAATCAATCCAATTAATGTCAAGGGCTACATAAATATGAATATTTTTTAACCATATTTTGAAAAAAAAAAATTTTGTTCATTAGTAATGCTTCTATTAACTGTCGCGGACCCTATGCAGTTCATCTTGAGATTGCTTAATAGGTAGAGATGGTTTAAATGAACGCGAAAATTGGAAAGTAAAATTAGAGCGACGATATATATATACTTATAGGTGAATAAAATTTTCACATAACGACCGGGCTTTTTCTAATACTAATCTAAATCTATCTATGCATGCATAAGATGGTCTTAAAAGTCAACGGGTACGTATACTAACATACTAAAAGTCGAAATTGTTAATTTCAAATTGTTTATTTATCGTTTACTGCAGGCGAACATTTATGACTTTTACCAAAATAACTAGATATTACTTTTCTCACGGCAAGTCGTTTATTTTGGGACGAAGATTCACCTTCTTGATTTGGTGATTGTTTGCAATGTTCTCCAATACTTTGGCGACGAAATATTTTTCCTAATGATTGCCATTTTTGTTCCGGACTCATTTGCTTATCTTCGAAATGATCCTGGCTGACCGAAGTATGATCTCCCTAGAAAAGGAAAAGGAAGTATTTGAACAAGCCAGCCAGTGTGAAGTGTAATGTGCACTAGCTAGATATATAGACAAATGGCACTTTTATTTATTCCTTACATCGTTAGATCTTGTAGAGCGAAGTTGATTGCGAAAAAAATTGGATATAGATTTTTTCCAGGTCTTTAGGTTTTTGTACGAATTCAATTCTAAACTACCGGACCCTTCAACTGGAACTTGTTTACCCTTCTTGCTACATGTTTCTTCATTCTTTGTAAGAGTATCGTTTTCTATCTGAGACCCCTCAGGACACAACATTGTTATTTTCTTATTAAAATTTTATTACGTTTTCACAAAAAGTCTCTGAAATTTTCCTGCTTGTCAAGTGTCATGTTTTCATTTGTTACATTAATTTTCAAACATCGAAAAAATTCCCTTTTGGCTATGAAAAACTATTTATAAACTCTGTGGATAACTGTAAAAACTATAAAAATTAATTTAGTATTAATAGAAATCATTTATATACTTCGGCAACGAAAATATTTTCATCTTGAAATTTTCACAATTTAGAGATAAAAATATTATTTTGATGTTGATCTGACTTTCTGATGATAAATTGAAAATATTTATTCAGAATAGGCATGGTAAATAATTTTAAATATGTTGAGTGTGTATTAAATAATAAAATGTAGATTTACCTGCTTAATAATAAAACATTTCATTTTAGCCAAAATAAAAGTACGTTATGAGAGATCTACTATTTAACATTAAGTAAACGTATTATTATTTTCATATAATTGTGTGGATATTCAAAATAATAATAAATATAAAAATTATTTGGTAATAATTTTGGAGTAAAATACTCTACTAAACCGGTACTCTATAGTGTTGGCCGTATGGTTTAGATATCTTTGCCTTTACCAAAAATTACTCTGTTGTATGTTCCTTTTCAAAATGCCGGGAATAATGCATGTGCATTGATTGGCGCGAACACTATAAAGTTTTATACAGACCAAATCTTGTAAATATAAAGCATCGATTTCAGAAAAATGTCTACGACATCGACTATTTCTAATCAGGTAATAAATAATACACTACTTATTATATCTACTTATGATTGAATGCTAATAAAAATAAATATTGTACGTATTTTTTTTCTTTGAACAGTAAACATTAAAATTATTGAGAATTTGACTGATACGTTGTTTTATACAGAAATTAAATAACATAAATACATTTTAAACGTTAAATTTACAACTTTATCGAGACACACTGATTGTTTTTATAATATACGTTTTTATTTGAAACCATTTATCTACTTTAAAATATAAATTTTATACGTGTATTATTATATGATGATATTAAAATTAAATTATTCAATCGTGTTTTAAAATAAAGTTCAGATGTTCATTGTGTTATATTAGACCGTGATCACCATAAAGTGTAACATCCGCCATATTCGACGTCCTGCAAATGTACCTACTTAATTTTTTCGGTCGCCGCCATTTTTTTATGTATAGCGTAGTGTATTATAAAATATAGAGTAGTCATTTGTTCCTCTTCATGTTTAAGTTAATATTAAAATTGATAGTTCGTAACGATTAATAAATACAAAGCGCCCATACATGCGCTAAACGTGTGAACGTATGTGTGCACGTATATTCGTAGCTTATAACGAGAAGCTGCGAATATACGTGCACACACACGAGATAGTCAAAAGTTGTGATGTAGAGGGGACGTGACGGCATAAGAAAGCGTCATGCCGTTTGACGTGATGGCGTAGGTCAATTTTACTGTCAAAACTTACCTTGTACTAAATTTACGTAAATAAGCAATATTTTATTATAAAACAGGCGACTGCCGAATGGATAAGAGTATTTTCCAAGAATGTGACAAGCAGTTACACCAGTTCGGTGACCTTTATGAAACAGTTGACGGTCATCGCCGTTAGTACTTTATTGTACCTAAAAGATATAGTAGCCAGAGACAGTTTTAAAGAGGAAACTTTTGGAGGGCTCCGGTTAAGGATCCTGAAGCAGAGGTGCCATGATCAAATAGCGCAGTTCGTCAGTACATCGTTGATACAGGCGTTGGAAGCTTTTGACAAGGAATATGTGATTATTTTCTTTTTCTTTTCTCGAACTTGTCTTTTATATCTTGTACTCTAGTCGAAGGGAATGGATGATTGTTTGCACTGAATGTGGTATTGATTTGGAATAATCGGAGTTGATTGAAGGGAAGCGAGAAAGAGTTTCTTTACAAATTGTAACGTATTCGACTTAGTAGTGTTGTTTAAATCCTGTATAGGACCACACCTTACTTTCAACTAAGACGCAGACCATGTTATGTTCTTAAAGTAAAATAATCTGTACTGATCTTATAAATCTGAAGGGTTTGAACTACATATCCGACTTGACAAATTCTTTCAGTGTTAAATAGCTAATTTATCGAAGAAACATATCGTCAGTCGTGAAGAAGTCTTTCAAAATATATTTTTTTTCTTTTGAGAGCTTCCGAAAAGTAAACGCGGACGAAGTCGCGGGCAGAAGCTAGTTAACTAATATTTGTTTAATATTATAAAATATTGTTGTTTCCCGAGTCTGTCTGTATATCCTCATAGTTCTCTTAAACTACGGAACTGATTCTTAGGTGGTAATAATCCCCAGCTAATCACGTAATCTAATGATTTGTGCAGAACCGATATGATCCGTCTGTAATTAGAAAATCGTATGTATATTGACAGACTTACGTTTCTAAATACAGCGTAGGACAAATTTAATATACGTATTATCACTCCATATTATTATTATTATTTTTTTTTTTTAAACTGGTACGGCAAAATGACTGTACGGTACCTGATGTTAAGTACAGTACAGTCCACAGATAACGGTGACTGACGTTGTTAAATAACAACGGCAGTCATCGCCATCATGCCGACCTGCACAAGTGCCTCTTCACGCCTCGTTTGAAGGACCCCATGTCATAAGAAAAAGCAAAGTCCTCTGCCAGGTTTGTCTGTCTGTCTGTTCGCGATAAACTCGGAAACGGTTGAACAGTTTTTTAATGCGGTTTTCACCAGTAGATACAGTTATTCGTGAGAAGGGTTTAAGTATATAATCTGTCGGGTTTTTTTTATTATCAAGGCGAGACAACGTTCGCCGAGGCCGCTAGTCTATATTACTATGATAAAGAGGTATAGTTTGTGAGTTTGTGACGTTGTACGGGGTAATCTCAGGAACTACTGGTCCGATTTGAATAATTCTTTCAGTGTTATATAGCTCATTCATCGAGAGTTCTTAGCCTATGCTAAGGCTATAAAAATATCATCACGCTAAGACCAAGGAGCAGAGCATAGATGAAAAATGTTTCAAAATCGGGATTTTTTTTTTCTCCAACTGACTACGCTATTGACCTAGCAAGGTCTTAAGAGCTTCATGGGACTACTAAGGCGAGCGCTTAAGGTACTCAGCCGATTTTATTTTGGCAACTAGCTCAAGGGTACACGGCACACCTCGGCTTGGCTGTTGCCTGTTGCATGCAAAATCGCAACCTAATCTAATCTAGCTAACTATTCATATATATATGAGTTGTTAAACGTATATGTGTACCAAGCATACACCCCTCAACAACTCCTCCATATATTTATTATCGGAAAATTTGGAGTTTTTTCAGTTCGATAAGGGAAAAAAAGTAAACCCTTCCACTTTCATGTGTAAGCGTGTGGTGTGCACGTGTGTGGGGGTGATCGTGTAGTGTTGTAGCAGTGATGTATATTTGTGTGTCACCGTATCGCGCAAGCAACGCACTCAAGGGCTTCCTACTGAGGGATCGGACCTAGGCTTGAGCCGCTGCCGAGGGAGGCCTTAGCGGGTAAAAATCCTGTTAGCGTTAGCCGAGAGTAACTATTACTACGCGGACGAAGTCGCGGGCAGGGGCTAGTACATATATTAAGAGTGTAAATGTAATGTGTCTGTACTTTTTAAATTGTTATGAAAAAAATGTTGTAGGCGACTTGGAATAAGTTATAAAATACATTTTAATCATTTTTTAAATTGTCTGTCAGTCTATTTGTCCGATTACATGCATCACTGCTAAGTTCTGAGTTCACGATAAAAAAAATAGAGTTTTTCGCGGGATCTTAGTCTGTCATGTAGTGTATTTTATATTTTATTCATAATCTTGTGTTATTGGACTCAATATTTTGTAAATTTGGTGGTGTTTTACTTAATATAGTTTGTCTATTGTGCATAAGTGAAGTGAATGGAAAATAATGCCACGGAGCATGAAATTCTGAGATGCCACAAAAACTCCCAGGAAGATTCTAACAAGGGATCCACCATCTTGTTAGAATATTGACTCATACGACGCAATATTGAAGTGATCGCACGACGCTTGTAATATTATTGACTACTCGATAATGGCAGTAATAATCTGGAAGATTGATTGCCAAAATACAGTGAAAAAAAAAAACAAAAAGCATATCCTCGAGTAACATTTAGTTCTAGTTTCATTAAAATCGGCTAACTATATAAAAAGTTATTGTAATTTAAATGACGACAAGACTTAAGTACGAGAGAAAAGTATATGATAAATGAAATTAATACATTGTTGTACATTAATACATTGTTTTTTTTACATTACTTTCCACGCGGACGGAGACGCGGGCACAGCTAGTATTATACAAGATCGAGACAAGTTAAGGTTAAATAAATGTCCTCATTATATTCTTATAATAATATTAAATTTATTTTGTATTAAACTTCTGAATCTCTTATGCTTAAGTCCGAACTCAAGCCTATAAATTCAGAGGAGTCAAAAGACTATCTAAAATTTTCCATTTTAGTTGTATCAACTAGCCTTTTGCTTCTATAATGGTGACCACAGAGCTGATAATCTCATAGAATATCACATATTTGAATACACTTATAATCCAGCCGGTGTTACAATTGATATCCACTCGAAAACTATTGATAGCTCTGTGACATCCTCGAGATACACTTTCGAGAACATCAGAGAGAAGACGATACATTTGATCAACACTTGTATGCTCATGGGACAAACTTTGAATAAGTTGGATGTGTCAATAGACGACATCAGTTTGAGGCTCTATTACAACGACAGTGAGTTCATTTTTAAATAAACATTTTTGACGTGATATTTTTTGTGTCGGATTTTATGAAACGAAAACACGTAACAAAAAAAAAATAGCTATAAATGTATATATAGTATTAAGGTTTTGAAAGAACGAGACAGTATATTCTTAATGTTCTCGAAATATATACAAAGAGACGGAGAGAAAGAGAGAGAAAAACCTTATATTACAATTTAAATTAAATACAAAAGTAAATGATATACATAATGAGATCATCTAAATAAATACATACATATTATACAAACAGAGAAACAGAGAGAGTCGCGTGGAAGTGGCATAACGCTTTTTCCTTACGTGACGACAACATATAGGTACAAACGAACCACACCTCTCTATCATTCGGAGGTGAAGGAATAAATCTAACTGTAATTCCTAACGCCACTACGCCAGGAATTATTACGCCAGCCTACGATATAATGGCGATTTTAAGCTCTAAGAAATCGTCAGTTCTATATTTCCTACATACAGTAGTACTACAAAAATTTTCTCAGATTCAAATTTCCTCACGATGCTTTCTTTCACTGTCAGCCGATAGTGTTGCCAATCGAAATTAGAAAATGTGCGTAAATTCCGAAAAATTCGCTATTACAACCTGGGGTTCGAACCACTCGATCACCACGACATTTCAACAAAGGTATGTTATTCTAAAATTGGTAGAAATCAAATAATATAATCATACTAGCTGAACCGGCCACGCGTTTCCGTGGTTCAGTTATTAAAAATATAATTCAAAATTAAAGCGTGGCGCCATCTATGCGATATATATAACATTCGGTCCTACAGTTTCCTGTCAACAGACTAATTTAAAGCGCCATCTGTTGGAGACTGATGGAACCTATAATTAATAAAATAATCAACATTAATAATAATTTAATTCATAATAAAAAAAATTGAGGCCATTAATCGAAACATAAATTAAACTATCTCTCAAGTTGGACCAAATTTTACATAAATGCCAACGTTTCGTGAAGACCGGTCGAGTAGTTTCGGAGTTCATCGCGGACAAACAGTACGACACTGGATTTTTATATATATATATAGAGATATTCGTAAAGACAGTACGGGTAAAGTATTATTTGTTAACTATTTTATCCTACAAGATGCTCCCGAAGATTATCAAGCCCCAGGATATTTCCCTACTCCGGATTCAGAAGATCATCTGGTTAATAAAGTTGATACAATAAAACCAGAAAGCGTTCGAACTCCGTACCATCGGCTTAAAATGTATTCTTTCGTCAAAAACCTAGTACCGGATATCAAAGAAGCTATTGTGAGTAGACTTTTATATTGCAACCAAAAATAATCATTTTGGGGTGTAAGGGGTATCGAGTAACATCTTAAGACTTGAGACACTCAAGCCAACCTCACCTGCACGTGGTGCACCCTGCTGATCAACGAACGAGGCAATGGCGATAGTGGGGTGGTAGGGTTTTACAGCCCGACTGGGTCGCAACCACCATGTACATGGCGAAAAAGCCCGTCATAGTGATTCGCTTCTGCGCGTCGCGTTTCGGGATCAGCCTGTGCATATCCAGTACCGGGTGACTTTCGTCATTATGGCCGGCATGACAGCGGCGACCGACGATGGATGCTCTGTCTCACGGTGGTCGCCACTGTTTTTGGATTGTACTATGCTTACCATCAGGCATAGTGCAGTCACTTTGTCGTGCTTCAAAAAAAAAAAACGTAAATGCAGCTAATGATAACAACAATTCTGTAATTGTCACGCTTAGATTTATTAAATTAATGTACCAAAATAAGTTACTAACTTAACAATAGGTACTGAAAAATGGAATGTAAATAAGTGTTGTTTTAAATGTTTTTTATTTTTATTTTCTAATGATTTACGTAAAATGCTTTAAAAAAACACCATAATCCTTTATAATGTTACAAATACTATTAAAATGACTAATTTATAACTAATCAAATGTATTTAATTATTGTTAGGAGTACTAATAATTGTGGAAACCAGACTAATGTGTTAATATTTCAATTTTTTAATTATGAAACTTAAACAATATGTACTATATTTGATTTACTAAATGAAAAAGGGACACAGTTTTTTTTTAATATATCATATAGGAGGCAAATGGACAGGCGGCACACCTGATGTTAAGTGATCACCGCCGTCTATAGACACTAGCAACACCAGAGGAGTTGCAAGTGCGTTGCCAGTCTTTGTTTTGGGGAATGAAGAGGAAGGGAGAAGGGAAGGGAAAGGAGAGAGTAGGGGAGGGAAGATGGGCCTTCGGCAAGCTGTTCCATTGTTTGCAGTTCGATTGGCAGTCTTTATGACATTTTTTTCTTTGATACTAAAAAAAAAAAACAAAAAATAATCTGAGGTTTTAAATGCACTTTTGAGTCATTCATCAATTCTTCATACGTTTTTCATTACAATGTTATATTATTTATTGATTAATAAAAACAATTATTCTGCTCTTGGTTATTCGTTGTCTAATGAGATTTTAATAACATACAATCAAGCAACAGACGTTACTCGGAAAACCTCACTATACGAACAATAAATATTAGATAATAATAAATTAAATAATAATAATAAGTAAACTATGAATGCTGTCACAAATTCTAGTATGATATAAAACAACTAATTACCCAATAGCAGAATAATTGAGAACAGTTTATGACAATAACGGTTAAAAATAATAACGTTATTCATTATTGACATAAGCAGTAATTGCTACCTATGCTTTTGAACTGTGAACTTTATTAATAAATTCGCAGGTACAAAAAACTGCGTCAAAGACATCCCATGACAGTTTAAGATATGGTAAGTTGCATGGCATTTATAAGATGGCATCTAGTAAACGAGAAACCGTTATAAATTGGAAGTAAACTGGTGTTAAGTGAAATTGTGATTTGAGATGGTAATAGGTAACTAGAATGTATTAGAGAATGTCCTACCGCCATATTATGGTTCTCTTGTTTTTTTTTTTTATGTCATAAGAGGCAAACGAACAGACGGATTACCTGATGTTAAGTGATCACCGCCGTCCGTAGACCCTTGCAGCACCAGTTGGGTCGCATGTGCGTTGCCAGCCTTTGTTTGGGAGAAGAGGGTACAGGGGAGAGGAGGAGGGAGGGGCCAGGGGAGTGGAGATGGTCCTCCGCCACTCTCACAGACTGAAAGAAATGTTAGCACTGTTACTTCACTTCGGTTTTCTGTGAGAGGGTGGTACTACCCCGGGTGAGTCGACCTGTGGTATTTTCCTTCACTAAAGTTTTACAGTCGGACTTTTCGAAAGGCATCATCGCATTCTGTTGTGAAACATCTATAGGGGAGGGTAAACTGGATTGTTGCCGTGGCGAGTGCGTGAAACCTGGCGACGCGATGTCATGCGCAAGCGACGGTGCGCAATCTCTCTTGCCGCACTGAGCTCGCATATCTATAGCGTTGTTTACCACGTTACGAATTTCGATGTTTTACATCTGTCAGGCGTCACGTGACGGTTCACAATTTTTTTTTTCTTGACATTTTCGATGGTATCTTGGAATATCATGTAATGAATTTTATATCCTATTCATAATCTTGTATTATTTGGCTCTATATTTTGTAATGTTAGTGGTGTTTTACGTAATATAGTTTCGTTATTGATCACAAGTGAAGTGTATGGCAATTAATCCCATGGAGCATGGATTCCGAGATACCACATAAACTCCCCGGAAAGTTCTAACCAGACGGTTACTACTTAGTTCATTGAAATGATCGCAAGAAACTTGTAATATTTAGTAAATATTTAAATATTTAGTATTCTGACTACATAGGACATAATCTATAATCAGTGCCTGGCTGTATCTTCCTACAATAATACAGAGATGAATTTAGACTCTTGACTTATACATTGCTAGCTATAATACATGATATTTTTTCCAAAGTTACTCGATCTGATGTTGAGAAATCTGACAATAGTGACGTGGAGAAGGGCGAACGTATACTGCGATGCTTATGTAACACCCAAGATACTATCAGCTTCGATCCACAGACCTTCATTATGTGCAAGTATGTTTTCCTCATTATATCTATATGTATATGTTGCCGCAAAAGTTTCGTGCACGCTTAAGTATTATGGTATTCCGCCCTTTCTTAATATCATAGTTAATGCTTAATTTTAATATCATTAGTTAATTCGTAATTGTAATATCATTAGTTAATAATTGGCATATAAGACTGGCAGCATTGCTGGAAAGACCTGTAACCGGGGGCCTAATAAAAATGTAAACCCACGCGTCACTCTGAGAACTTGTCACTTGTCACTTGGCCTTTAACCCGGGACGCGTAGGGACTCTAGTATAAGACGCTGTTTTTATGTAATCAATATTGTATCTCAGTGGTTATTATAACTTATAGTACATCTGCATTAAAAGGGCAGCCCATATCAATTATCAGCATTTTAGTTAACTCCACCGGTAACAACAACTAACACGGACCCTCGAGGCTACAAAACGCCAAAGTATTAATGTGCAACTACCGTAATTGTGTAATGATAATCGAAATTTCTCTGTATGACGTCACTCGATAAAATTAATATAAGTACGACCGATATTTGAAGTAATGTACATTTTGCCAATATAAAACCGGCTGAGTGCCTTAAGCGCTCGCCTTAGTAGTCCGGTGAAGTTGTTACGACCTTGCTAGGTCAATAGCATAGTCAGTTCGAGAGAAAAAAAAAGAAGTAATGCACAGTCTCGCGTTGGTCATCGTGCCATTCACATCTCTATAGATATTACGAATTGTATTTTTGTATTTACTTTTATTACTAACATTCAAATTTCATATAAATATGCCTGGCAACCGCTTGTGACTTTGTTCTGTATGTAGTTTCTTTTTTAAATTAAAATTATTTTCAAAAATGGATCATAACTGTCAGACATATTTATATATTTAATTCGGTGATTAAGTAAAAAATTCGTAAAATTTTCTTGCCAAACTGAAATTTATTGATTTTCTTAACTTTGCTAATTATATTTGTTAATTGCTTGATTAAAATATATTATTTGTTTCGATTATAGGATATTAATTTAAGTTTTATAATCTTCGCTTACAAACAAAATAACGGTGTCTTTATAATAGTTTGTCATTTTGGGGGTAACGTCCATCACGAAGAAATAAAAATCGTAAAAAATTAAATCTCTCATTCCATTATCAATTTACTGTTATTTTCTAGAATCAATCTAGTTTTAGTATGATTTTTGTCCCCCGGCGGACATAGTCTCGCCCTAATAATGAAAACGCCTTAATAAAATATATGCCTAACTCTTCCTTATGAATCATTATATACTGGTGAAAGATCCGTTCATTAGTTTTTGAGTTTATAGCGAACAGATGGAATAGAATCACGTCATGAAATTGGAACTTTGTTTCCAGTTACTGCACCACTTACCAACATGCTATTTGTTACGGCATCAGACCTTCTGACACCTCGCGATACTCTACACATTGTTGCGCAACTTGTCACGATATAAATCCATCAAGGCAACTCAACGATAATGCACTTATCACACTTGGTACTAAGCAACGCGAGGTCAGTTGATGATTGTCATTTTTTATCGGAAGCGGACAAAGTAGCTGAACTTTCCATGGTGGTTACAACTGCAATAGAGATTCAGAACCATCGGCAGGCGTCAAGACTGCTGCATATACACTGACTGCTCCCGAAATATGACAAGTAAAACGAGTCACTCCTCTGACTGGTTCTTCACCATATGTTAATAACTACTGGCAACTTTGACGCCTTGCTTAGTTACTGAATATTAGCAATTCACATCAGCCTGTAAGGGACCCTGCACTCAGGGTCATAGTAGTAGACCTCAGCCAAGAAGAGACCTACTACAGATCCATGGGTCTCTCCTTAAAAAAAGTTATGGTCATAATCACCACATCAGCCCACGACGTATTACCGATTTTAGTTGGAATCCACATTGTTTCCATTGAATTGAATCCATATTGTTTCCACTACAAGAACATTTCTCAGATTCCAGATTTCCTCTCGATGTTTCCCTTCCACATCAGTCGATAGTGTTACCAATTTGATTTAGTTTTTTTCTTTGTCGAACTGACTAGGCTATTGATCTAGCAAGGTCTTAACAGCTTCACCGGAATACAGAAATAAGTAATCTAGTTTGTAAGTAGTGAGTAAGTTGGTACATGACGGGGATTGAATCTGTGGGCATTCCAAGGTTACACTGTACATTGGCTGAATCCGGAACATGACAACTCTAAGTATACCACTACAGCGGGTTTACATTTGATATGTGGTGTTCATCAGTCGAATACAATTATCATGTCCTACCAATTAGAAAACTATTAACCTGAACTACATTTTTATCCAATTTTAACACGATTTTTTTATATCATATAGGAGGCAAACGAATATGCGGGTCATTGTTGTTAAGCGATCACCGCCCTCCATAGACACTAGCAACACCAGAGGAGTCACAAGTGCGTTGCCAGCCTGTGTTTGGGGGAATGGAAGGAAAGGGAGAGGGGAAGGGAAAGGAGAGGGGAGGGGAGATGGGTCTCCGGCGCTCTTACTGACCGTACGAAACGCAACAATGCAAGCACTGTTACTTCACGTCGGTTTTCTATGAGAGGGTGGTGCTACCCCGGACGAGCCGAACCATTCATACTGAAACTAATAAAAGTTTCAGCGTGGCTGTTCCACCTACTAAAATTATTTATAATAATTATTGGATTTTTTAGCTTAATAAATACCAATAAAGATTTGTTGCCAAATGTACATAACTTGATATTCTTGTACTTACAAGAATTGCTTGCTTAAAGTTGTAAGATAAAAAAGTAAAATCTAGTTTCAAAAATTAAATCTTCTTTTAGAGCTTAGCTATATTACGTCGCGCGCTGTACTGGTGCTCTCAGGTACAAGCTGTTTCAATATCCGATTTAGTTGACAGGATTCCTATATCTAGACTCGGTGCTGCCAAATTAATGAGAAGTTTACATAATTTTGGCGTCGTCATTCGGATGCCGTCGGCCGAGTGAGTGTTTATTTTATCCCTACATCACATTATTACATAAGTTTAATTCCTCATAAATTTATTTCCCTATATAGATATTAACTGGTGGACACCCTAGACGTTGTCTCGCCCTGATAATAAAACACATCATAAACCTTCCTCATGAGTCACTTTATCTACTGGGAGAAAATCGCATGAAAATCCGTTCAGTAGCTTTTGAGTTTATCGCAAACAGACAGACGCGGTAGAGGACTTAGGGTATTCAGGTCTAACGTTGTACATGCATCACGCAAAATTCCCTGGATATTTTGTTTTTATTTCATAGAAACTTGGTTCTTATATAAACAATATCACGATGCCTTCATTGAACAAAAAGTTATCAAATTCTAAGAGACTACGAATTTCATTAGCACTACGCATTGAGCGATGTATTTTCATGCCGTGCAGAAATGGTGCAAGCGATTTGGTGCGCAATGTATAAAGTGATTCTTGAAAGACGTTTTGGTATTTAATTCATCTAAGATTTTCTTATAGTCAGGGCGGCACAACGTCTGCAGGGGCCGTTAGTTTATATAAAGATAGATTATAAATAATACTATGGGACCATTTCTTCTTTGAAACGTCATGTTAGCTCCTTTTTATACAATGTAGTTGAAAAAATCTGTGGCCACGTATCTATCTGCTTATACCCCAGGATCATTATCACGTAATATCAGATGAGTTTGTAGTAAGATTCTAAAACATATAGAATGATAGAAAAAATGTATCATTTAATTATAGTTTAGCAACGCCGCATAAAATAGTACCTGAAAAACTAAAAGAAGTGATAGATAAATACTATCAAACAGAACAAGATAAGATAGTCGAGCGCCTTCTAGCAGAATCTCTTCCTGAAAAAGAACGAGACCCAGTCGGAGACAAACTTGAACCTTTAGAAAAAACAAATCTCAGAAAAGCAACAACAGTAACAGTGGTCGCAGAGATAAACGCACCAAAAGCTATTGCAGAGGATGCGACCTTAAAGCAATATCGTGAAGCAGTGTTTTTGGACCCAAACAATGGGGATAAACTACCTCTAAGTGGTACTCATAATCCTATTCAAGATATAGAAGATCTAGGAAAGAAAGTCGTTAAACGTAAATCCTCGTCTGATCGAAAGACCGGAGTTAAATCTAAAAAGCTTAGGAGCACACATAAATAAACAGCATTTTGTGTACGTTAATTTTCCCTTCTAATTATTTTTTTGTCAATAAATATGTTGATTCAGAGATAATTTCTGTTTTATTTTATGTTCCTAGCTAATACCCAATTCCGGCTTTACGGTAAATGAAATATACGTTTAGTTAAAAAAATGAAAAGGTTCTATTGGGAACACAAAAAATTGGTTGAATAGAACCATCAATTCCGTTCCAAAATGTTCAATAGTTTTGACATGCCTCGAAAGAACTGTATTTTCATTACATGTAGATTCATATCTTCAACCATCTGATTTTCTCTGGTCAAAACTGAAGACAGTCATGCCCAAAATTGTTTAAGAGCATCTGATCACATTTTGCAATTAATTTCATACAATGCTAGTTTACAGCATTTTAAACTTAGTTTCATATATATTTCAATTGAATTAGTGATAGTATGTAACATGAAATTAGTAAACCAACAAGTATTATGCGTTTTTTATTTTCAGCAGACAAAAAAATTCAAACTTCGTTTCAAAATAATTTCAAAACATTTATTAATAACACCTAAACTATAAATAAATTGGTATACAATAATCAGTACTTATGTATTTATAAAACAACAACATTCTTCAACACATGAAGACACCACGAAACGCAGCGAAATCACCGAAATTTGTATAAACTCTTCCCCAATATTTCGGATCTCCTGTTGGATCCAACTCTTGGTTGTTAGGAGGGACGGCGGTCTTATTCATTTTGCGTAATTCAGTCAGTAATCTTTGAAGAACTTCTGGCTCCCTATTGATAAAAACAAGTCCTTTAATAAATTTATTTACAATCTTGCTTTTTTAAACTTAAGTACTGTCGTTAGAATTAGGGAGAAAATATCTTCTATTAAATTCTATTTATTTATTTTTATCTAAGACGTGTTATAATGAAGATAGTGGAAAATGAACAAGAGATCCTAAGAAGAGCTAATTTTTAAACTGTAATATTTGCTAAGTTTTCCTCCAAAACTACGAAGCGTTAGTAAAGACAGCAATTTTATTGGATCTATAACAGTACTTACTGTTGAGCTAAATTCCTCTGTTCACAAGGGTCTTCCTCTATATTAAATAGGCATGGTGATATTAGCGGCTCACACTTCACCGATTCTGAAGTCTCGCTACATTTAATGTTCGCTTTCTCTCTGTAATCAGGAAACAAGAAAATATAAGAAGAATAAATTAATGGATATGCATTTATTAGTGTAACGACGTATGATCATATACTCCATTGATAGAAGGAATGATCAAATTATAAGACTTTCTCGTAATAGCTATTGTACCTTAACTTTAAATAAAAGTAATCCCTACATTTATTAGAAATCTTGTTTTTGTTCATATTAAAGCAAATTAAAACTTTAAGTTACATTCGAAGAGATTCCTTTATAATCCATAGATGTCTAACTTATCAAGAGAAACTTGATCTTCAAAGTTACTAGTTTTTTTTTAACTTTTTTTTTATATTACACTTTTCTTCACAAAACTCACCTTAATTCTAAGATATTGTTATCAGATGGTAGAAGATTTAGATGTTTTACAATACGTCCAACGTGGCTATTGGTGAGTAAGCTTATATTATAGGAGCCTTCTCGGCCACTCGGGCCATACCACTTGTCCCAAACCCCACCGTAGTTTGTACCTGTAATATAAAATGTAATCCTAAAACCTTATTTGAACATACGTTCACTCTGATTTGCAAATGATTATTACATACATTGTGTAAAATTAGTTCTCCAACGAACTCTTACGTATCACTATTCATATCTAAATCATCAAAGGAAGTTATATCACTTAGTTTCTTTATGTAATATTCAGCAGATCAACCGTACTGCGAACTTGATTTACTTCATTTAAAGACTTATTATTTATGTGTTTTATTAAACATTATTCTAAATTAATTACATGAATAAGGTATTTATGTCTTGATGTGGGAAATGGGCACAAATCTTTATTGTTATCACTTATTAAGATAGAATATAAGCAGAATTACCTTTATGTAATTTCCACTGGTCAACAGTTATTGATGCGCTAGCCCAAATATCATCTATGTTGTGGAGAATAATATTTCTTGACGAATTATGGTCTTTTGATAATGCCTCCCATTGGTCTATACCGTCGATATTACCTAATGCACTGTAAACCACAAAACCGCATCATTATATTATTTTATTCGTAAATTATACCTTTTATAGGGAGTAAGAAATTTGCATATTGTGATTAATAATCTTAAGTGCGCACAGCAAAAGGAATAATGTATCATGGGTAATTGTTTAATGGCATTTCTCTAAGGAAAATACATTGGAACGATACTTTAAGAAACTTTTTTTAGGTAAGGTCTCTAGAGTACAGGCTCGTTCAGTGGTCTGGTAATATTACAAAAATTGCAAAAGTTATGTTTTTTTTTTAATTAGCATGACAAAAAAAACTACACTTCACTGTGAAAATACCAAGAACAACAGCTATCACTGAGAAATCTACAATCTATCAGTCATTACTGTTACATCAGTCTATCATCCCTTCGTAGGGCATTTGATGATTTGCATATTGACACTGAATATATAGCACCTGAATCCAGGACGCAACACACCAAAGCAAGGTATATAGTAAATGGTCATGTCTTACTATCCAATAAGTAATTCACATAACTTTAAAAATAACAATACTCCAATATAAAATGCAATTTAAAATTTGTGGAATGACCGTAATTAGGTTACTTATAGTACGGTACCTTACATTTCCCCCAGCCGCGCTGAATAATGTAGGTAGCCAGTCGGAGATATGTACTTTCTGTTTTGCAACACGAGCTTTTTTCTCAATAAGAGGACTCCACAAAGCAGCTACTCCACGAACACCTCCCTCCCATAACGTGTTCTTTACCTACAATTCAAAGTAACATCATTGATATCTTGGTTATTTAGGTACAAGGGTACATTAGTATCTGGCAAAGTTGGCATGGTATATACTTTTGCTCTTAAGTTGTAAATGTTTACACAAATTAATATGTCAAATGTCGAAAACATTATAGCTACCCTACAGCTCGGATCCAGTAGATGGATATAAAAGGCGTAACGCAAAAGATAGGCAGCATTCTGGCACAGGTTGTCGGACCATTCACATCTATATGCCGTGTAACATACTAAGCTAAGGATAATTACTACTTACTAAAAGCAACATAATAAAAATGATATTGTGTTTTATAATTTTGAAAAATGTATTTTAAACAGAGTATTTTTAAATATGCTTACACCTCTAAAAGGGTAATTGGAAGCAGCGTTATCATTGAATCCAGCAGCCGGTCCACCATTGTCGGTGCTGAATAATATAATCGAGTTGCTGAGAAGTCCATAGTCGTGTAAAGCTGAGAACACTTCTCCTACTGATCTGTCTAATTCTGACATAATAGCTGGAATATTAGAGATGTGCTCTGTATTAATAATAATAGTGAATGATAATAAGACATTTTATATGTAGTAAGTAGTAATTAGCAACACAACATATAACAAATACAGTCAACAGGACTAATCTATATTTATACATCAATAGTTCTGTATTTTGTATGGATTATTTTATAAATTTTCATATAATATCTGTTATAAATGATCTGATATTTAAAGTATAGTTTTTGTCGTCGTGGAAAGGTCTGGCAAATTTTTATAATAAAGTCACGAGGAAACACTTTCTTTCTGACAGTGGAAAAATCTTTAATGCTATATCCATACTTGTGTGTATTACTACGCAATTTAAATACAGTCATAATAATGCAAACGTGGTAATACATTATCCTCGTCGCCTATGAACTATCGGGCTACGTGGCGATGAACACAGCACGGTAGCTTGTCCCGCGACTTTTACGTGAAATATTATTTCAATGACAAAGGTGTTTGAACGTTTTTCTGTGACTTTATCGACATTACCTTTGAGATTAGTTTTTAGCGCGATAAGTAGTCGAAGACTTCGTACCGCAAGATTCTAAGGGAACTTGTAATAAAGTAGTAAGTTTTTTTTTATACAACCTTGTAGTTAAAAGAAACTTATATCTTCTATATTTTATAAACACAGAAAACCGAAAGTTAAATAAATATATATAAAAACAGGCACGAGTTTTTTTCAAATCACTTGTAATTTTTAAAACTCAAATTGATGGCATAATTGTTCAGTTGATAACGTTTTTGGTTGAGTTTTTCTATTATGACCCAGTAAATTCGTATTTACCAGCAAACTTTCGCCTTTGGAAGTCCTCGATATATTTTAATTTGTCAATAACATGGTCTGGTGCACGAAGTGGGTCGTTGGGGTTACCGGAGTGCACTGCAGAGTGCCCCACCATCAGGAATAAAGGCTTGGTTTTGTCATGACTTTTTATTCTCTGAAAAACAATAGTTCATTATATGTATTACTAGTTGATAACCGCAGCTTCGCCTGCGTTGTTTATTATTTTTATATCTCAAAATCGTACCATTGTTTTCGACGAAAGCTTTTAGGCGGTTTGACTTCTTTCGACATTTCCAACAATTATTGTTATATTTCAACCAATTTACACAAAATCTACCCCATCAATCACTTTATCTATTAGTCAAAATCGCATGAAAATCGATTTAGTAGTTTTTAAATTTATCGCGACATTTAAAAATAACATTTGTATTGTGTTATTAAAGATAATAACAATAATTTTCTAAAATAGATAAGAATATCAAAAATCGGAAAATAAGGGGAATAAGGGAAATAAGTATAAAAAAGAACATAGTGTGTCGTAAAAACACACGATAGAAATAGAAATCTTGTATTACAAGAATACTTTTTATATGGAAAAATACAACAAAAGCCGACAGTACGCTGTGTTTCAAGGCGGTCACCCATGCAAGTATTGACCGCACCCGACATTGTTTAACTTCGGTGATCGGACGAGAACCGGTGTTTTCAATACTCTACCCAACACAGTGTTTACTCCCACCTTTTCTCGTTACATACGAAAGTTACAGATCAGAATTTCAAAGCTCTCCAATAAGAGGTTTGACTTCAATATGGATTTCAACACAGGTTTCAAGTGGAGTTCATTAATTTTCGGTACAAATGTTCACTTTTCAATTCACAAACAGTTATAGATCAGAATTTCAAAGCTCTCTAATAAGAGGTTTGACTTCAATATGGATTTCAACACAGGTTTCAAGTAGTGTTCATTCATTTTCGGTACAAATGTTCACTTTTCAATTCACAAGTAGTGCGACAGACTTTGTATATAGGGTACCTTGATAGCTTCAGTTGTATAAACGTCGGTCGCGTATTTCTCAAACAAGTCATCTGCTCTCTCATACCCTGAAATATGTTAAATAGACAAACACTATATTGATGAAAACTGCTTTAGGCGCGTTAGGCGATTTTTTCTTGACAGGAGATAAATTTATAATTTCGCGTCATGACATGTTAGTAAGCGTGACAAATTAGTGATGCGTATTATAAGAATATGCTGTGTACATCTAATTGATATTTTGTATTGAGATTGTGCAGCCATTTATTTTTGATGAATTAATAAGCTATATAAAAAAGTATATAATCATTATTCGAATTGCCTACAAATGTAAAAGAGACTAGTGATAATAATTTCAATATCTAAATTATGAAATTTGAATAATACAAACCATAACATTAATTTACAAATTCAGAAAACAAAACAGTTTAAATTCCATTGTTTTGAAGTTTCACTTTTGTCGGTAGCTCTTATGTATAACTGCCTTGATTTTTTTTATTATCAACGATGACTATTAAAACACACGAAGAATCATCTAACATAATTCTTACATATAAAATTAGAATATAATATGATCGTCATTTTTGAAAACATAAGATGCGGGAAACATATTTTGTTCTGTACTAAATTGATTGTTTAGAACAATCACCACAGTGAAATAATGGTCACGAAGTGTAATTTCTAAAATGATCGCTCAGAACAGTCGTCAAGATTGATTTCTGAAATAATGATCGTTCAGAAGAATTACTAATTTGATTTATGACGTATTATTTATATAGTAAATTTATATAGTATATATTTTAGGTAACCATTGCTAAATATTGATGTAATAAATGAAGTACATTTTTAATTTTAATTAATAACGTAATTTGATTCGTTCCGTTATATGCAAGGATAAAAGAATCTACGTAGAACGCTATGACTATCGATAAGAGGACATTCACCTCTTTCACCCGATACGCTCAGGTGTGCCACAGGGCTCCATCCTCGCGCCCACGCTCTTGAATCTGTTCATCAGTGACCTACCTCGGTCTCGGGGGGTCGAGGTAGGTTGTTACGCTGACGATACCGTTATTTACACTTCCGGCTGGCGGTCGGACTTTCTTAGGAAGCGCATCGAAAAAGCCGTTCATACTCTCGGTGAATGGTTTCGTCGATGGCGCATAGAAGTTAATCCCGATAAGAGTACCGCAATACTCTTCGATCCCACGAAACGCGCTAATAAATTTGAGCCCATCAGGCTATACGGAATCGATATCCCTTGGGTCGAAGAGGTCAAACATCTCGGTGTTACATTAGACAGACATTTAAAGTTCAATTCACATATAGACAGAGTGCGAAACAAAGCCGCTATGGTCTTGGGTCGCCTCCATCCGTTGCTTTGTCACAAGAGTAAGATGTCCCTCAGACACAAGCTCACTTTGTATAAGACGTGTATCCGTCCCGTGATGACATATAGCTGCCCCGTTTTTGCGCATATGTCCAAAGATAACTTTGATAAGCTGCAGGTTCTCCAAAATCGTGTTTTACGTAAAGTGACCGGTGCCCCGTGGTACATCCGGAGAGTCGATCTCCATAGAGACCTAGAGATCCCTTCTATCTGGGCGTACATAAAATCCCTTACGATTAGCTATTTTGAAAAAGCCGCGAATCATACCAGTCCGTTAGTGGTATCCGCCGCAAACTATGATCACGTACCTAACACTGCGCGTTATAAAAGACATCCGCGACACATTTTTTTCGACCCTCCTGATCCAATCACGTCAGCGAACGATCAGTACCAGCCTGTCCCTCGAAACAGAGCGTGTTCACGCCCACGCCCGCGTAACCACAGATCACGCCGCTGTGGTCTGGGGGTTAGGTTTGCTCCCGCACACCCGATCAGGTCTCCCACGGCAGCGGCTGAAGCCTAGGTTCGATCCCTCGGTAGGGAGACCTTGAGTGCGTTGCTTGCGCGATACGGTGACACACAAATGTACATCACTGCTACAACACTACACGATCGCCCCCACATACGTGCACGCCTACACGCTTACACATGAAAGTGGAAGGGTTTACTTTTTTCCCCTTATTGAACTGAAAAACTCAATTTTCCGATAATAAATATATGGAGGAGTTGATGAGGCTTGTATGCTTGGTACACATATACGTTTCAGTAACTCATACATATATGAATAGTTAGCTAGGTTAGCTAAGATAGGTCGCGATTTTGCATGCAACAGGCAACAGCCAAGCCGAGGTTGTCATGCACCCTTGAGCTGGTTGCCAAAATAAAATCGGCTGAGTGCCTTAAGCGCTCGCCTTAGTAGTCCGGTGAAGCCGTTAAGACCTTGCTGGGTCAATAGCGAAGTCATTTCGAAAAAAGAAAAAAAAAGTAGTTGATTGAGATAAGAAAATAGAACGTTAACACTAACATTCACGTGATTCGGTCACGTTAATTACATAGGAATATAAATCAAGTTTAATCACTACTTATTGATTTATATGCATCACGCATCTTATTTTGATCATAGCAGGACGTGAATTGTATTAAAATATATTGACATATTCGAGATAATGATATTCTTTTGAAGTTTATTAATATTATGTATAACTTTTGTTTTGGCCTCTTTTATAACTATTATAAATGAATAAAATTATCTTAATATTCTGCATATAATAAATATTTCTTCTATAATAATAAATTTGGTAGGTAATTTAGTGTATGTAACAAATCTATATTGAAATGTATATAATGAGAACACAGTTCCTTTGAGACTCAATTATTTCAAAAGTAATGCATGTATCGGCACAGGAATATAACTATTCGATGCAAAAATTATTATTATTAGACTTATTTTTTAGAGTTCGATTGACCCTTAGCTTTTTTTAATAACTAATAATGCAGGCGGGAATCCGTCAATTACAATATAAAACTTATTATTCTTGAGATATACCTTAGTGTCGTCTTGTGTTGAATTACAGTGAAATAAAAAGCATATAAATTTCATGTGAACGATCAGAAGCGATATATATACATGTGTATAGATATTTTATATATATTTATATTTGTTACATACAGTAGTAGTTAGGTAGTGGTAGAGCCAAGCTGAAGCTATTATTGTTTTCAGCACGAATGGGTCGGCTCGTCCGGGGAAGCACCACCCTCTCACAGAAAACCGACGTGAAGTAACAGTGCTTGCATTGTTGCGTTTCGTTCGGTCAGTGAGAGAGCCGGAGTCCCACTACCCTCCCTTTCCCCTTCTTCCTTATCTTCCTGCCCCTCCCCCACTCTCCTCCCAAATACAGGTTGGCAACGTACTTGCGATTCCCCTGGTGTTGCAAGTATCTATGGATGGTGGTGATCACTTAACATCAGGTGACCTATCTGTTCATGTGCCTCCTATGATATAAAAAAAAAACACTTAATCGAGTTAATTTAACATAGTTGACGATTGATACGAATCGTCACGCCAAAAATTAGGTTTACCCTCGTCTATAGATGTTTCACATCAAAAATTAAGATTATTTCAAGCAAAGGATGACTGTTTAACCTATACACATTTATATTATTAAATACAAAAACAGCATCATAACGTAGCGACGCATGTCATGAGGACGCGTCGCCACGCTATCAGTCGGTTTGACCCGCCGCTATAGAACACATTAAAAAAAGAAAATGTTGATTCGTCATTCTTTATTATCTCTAAGCGCGTATTTCGTAGTCTGATTGAAGAAATAACTTTTTATGTTTCTTCTAGAAGATGTTTTGATTCACTATTCGGATAATCACATGCTAATTACATACTATACCTCGTCGAAAATCAAAGCCCCATGATCCTTTCTCCATATTCGTGTGGTCGTACATGTCAATCTTTCCAGTCCAAAAGCCAAGGTGAGTATCGAACCTGCGGCGATAATTTTTATTACCATTATGTAGATTTTAACATTAACTATACTGTAGTCACGGTAGTCACGTTCAAGGACTGTTTGTTATACATAAAAAAAAACACTATACCATATCTTGTGCACGTACATAATCAACTCAATTTTTATATTTGGTCTGTAACAACCCAGTAGAATTTTTATTACGTAATCCAATTAGTGACGGTTAATTTCTTAAATACCATTTTTTTCCAAGCTGACTATGCTACCTTGCATTATAGCTTCACCGGACTATCACTATACAAATTATTATAACGTCAACCTCAGAAAAAAATATTTTAGTTGTCGTGTCATCAACGTATCCTATCGTATAAAGGTATGTGCAGTTCAACAACGGTGACCGTTTATAAAGCCTCATCTTTCGACAGTGACTGCAGTTCTTGTATTAAAGTATACTTATTATAATATTGCCTTATAAATTAAAGATATTCAGACAGTAGAGTTTGTCGGTAAACTTACCCACGGTTCAAAGGTAGATGAGCTTTCGTATAGCTGCCCAGATGCCATTTACCGACAAGATGGGTCGCGTATCCCAATTCTTTCAGATACTGAGGAAGAATTTTCTCCCCAAGCGGTAGACCTCTGGGTTCCGAACCATAGATAACTCCATGTTGCATTCCTTAAAATCAATCGTGATAAATTGATACTAGAGTTTTTGGAATGGAATTCACGTAGTGGATTCTATATTTTATTCATAATCTTGTGTGATATTGGTATTGTTTTATATGATATAGTTTGGTTATAGGGTGGTGGGAATAGGCCGTCAAAGCTTGGTCAACGCTTTGACTCCCTTCACCGCCATTAATGCGGGTTTTTTCTACGGAGAGATGTGGACTGTATATTTTCTTTGTTGTTTGCGAGGGCAAGGGAATTACAGGATATATGCTCAATCGCAGGGTTCCAGGGTAATTAATCGATCGAGCTTGGTAATGGGAACATACACACTTACTTGGCAAGTCCAGTTGCCGATCTCAGCACTGCATCGGTGGAGAAACTCTTTGTCTAAGATAGCGTTCCCGGATTTCTAGCGACACATAAACTAAACACTGAAACTTATGATAATACATTTGCGTATATAACAACCACCCCGGCGCGTACGTTAATCGACGATGATTCGTGTGTTCAATAGCGGTGCGTAGTACTAGTTACTACTGCCCTCTAGCGGTATGTTAAGAAGGGAAAAGGTGTGGGGTAGGGAAGAGGAGCTACCACCCGCGCCAATAAAGTAAATAAAATAACTACCATAGGGCATAAGTGAAATAGATGGAAAATAATAACACGTAGCATGGATTCTGCCACATAAACTCCCTGAAAAGTTCTAACAAGGAAGCCACCGTCCTGTTAATTAATTAAAATGATCGCATGAAACTTGTAATAGAATACAATATCGACAATGGCAGTAATAATCTACTAGAAGTTAGGTTGCCAAAAAAAGGATATTATTTCTATGTTTTAATTCAAGTTTTATATAAAAATCAATATTCATTAAGTGTATTACACGAAATAGTACCAAGTGTACAGTCCTCGCCGCTATTTGGCAACGCTGAACAAATATTAACTTTTTCACTATATTGTGCGTGTACTCAAGGTTATATACAGAGCGGTCAATAATATTGACATGGCGTGTACGCGTGTTGCGTTCTAAAGTCAGCCGATGTATGCCCAATATTCACAGGAGCTTCTTTATATCTTTTTTTTTTCTCGAAGTGACTACGCTATTGGTCTTAATTTTTTGGCCTTTACAGCTTCACCGTACTACTAAGGCGACCGCATAAGGCACTCAGCTGATTTTATATTGGCAACCAGCTCAAGGGTGCACGGCACACCTCGGCTTGGCTGTTGCCCGTTGCATGCGAAATCGCGACCTAACTTAGCAAACCTAGCTTCTTTATATCTATAACAATCTCACTTAAATCTATATTTATTATTATGAAGAGGTAAAGTTTGTGAGATTGTGACGTTGTAGGGGGTAATCTCAGGAACTACTGGTCCGATTTGAAAAATTCTTTTAATGTTATATAGCTCATTTATCGAGGATGGTTATTGGCTATATATTATCATGCTAAGACCAAAAGGAGCGAAACACCAATGAAGAATTTTTAAAAATTGGAGATTTTTTCCTCATGAGAGCTTCCACTGCGTATTGACGTTAACCCAAACTATCTATTCCACGCGAACGAAGTCGCGGGCAGAGGCTAGTAATAAATAAAATCAAAGAGGTCTGCCCTTGTGTTCCTATAATATGTAGTCCGGTGAAGCTGTTAAGTTTTTTTTCTTTTTTTTCGAAATGTCTACGCTATTGACCCAGCAAGGTCTTAACAGCTTCACCGGACTACTAAGGCGAGAGCTTAAGGCACTCAGCCGATTAAGCTGTTAAGACCTTGCTGGGTCAATAGCGTAGTCATTTCGAAGAAAAAAAAAAGTTCCTATAATACAAAAGTACCGGATACATCTTTTTTGTTTTATCTTTTACGCGTTTGGTTTTAATTTAAAGAAAACATTGTCATGATATTTTTATTTAATGTTAGCTGATACCCGCGACTTCATCCGCGTTGTTCTGTATCTTAATTGTTTTGTTGTAATTATCTCAAAGTCATCAGGCAGCGTTTTTGACGAAAGCTCCCAAACGTCGTGATATTTTCAAATATTTCCAACAATAATTATTGTTATGTTTAAAGCAATTTATAGAACATCTTTATCATGAATCGTTCTATCTATGAATGAAAACCGTACGAAATCCCGCTTAGTATCTAGTGATTGAGTTTATCCCGAACATAAAGACACGCGCGGTGGAGGAATTTGTTTTATGTTTGTATTATTTTTACCGTATTTAAAATTTTAAGAAAGTACGATTTTTATAAGCACATCGTGTTCTGTGATCTGCGAAATGGAGTTAGAAGTGTGTGCATGCGCACTAGAGTGGAAATAAAAATATTGTAAGTGAAACATATATCTAGCTTCAGTTTTTGTACGTTTATTTTACTGTAGATAAAATGTATTATTAACAATATCAACGATAATGAAGATATGACACATAAACGACAGTAACTCCAATGACAACTTCTTGAATATAAACTTCTTGATTATAAATACAATGTTTCAATTTATTTCGTGACCTTGCGTGAGGATCATTTTATAACAATAGGAGTCACAGTCGTTTGTAAGTTCACAGGCGAATAACTATCGTGCGATATCGTTGTATATTGTTAAATAGAATAGAAGAAACTTGTTCTTCAAACTTCGGCGGTTAGTTCTCTTTATTGTTTATTATTACTGCCTTATATCGTGACTGTCTGTTTGTTCACTATAAACTCAGAAACTACTGTACGAATTTTGATGCCGTTTTCATCAGTGCATAGAGTGATTCACGGGGAAGGTTTACGTATATAATTTTTCATCATTTTTGGTAAAGAAATAACGATAATTGTTGAAAGTGTCGGAAAAAGTCAAACCGCCTGGGAACTTTCGTCGAACACGCTGCCTAATCCCTTTGAGATAAAAAGAAAAAAAACAAAAACAAAACAATTGAGGTTAATAAACGATGCCGGCGAAGTTGTAGGTAAAACCTAGTTATAAATAAAGAGAGACATAAATAAATCATAAAAGATACTTTTTAAACTGTTGAATGCAATGAAGAAACTCGATATATCATACCTGTATGAATGGGATACTTCCCAGTCATCAGTGCTGCTCTGGATGGGGTGCAGATGGGTGTCACGTAATTTTTTTGTAAAATAATCCCGGAGTAAGACATCGCGTCGATGTTCGGCGTAGGTATCTGGTTAGACCCGTGGAAGCCGACATCGTTCCAGCCCTAAACAAATAGAGTATAATGAAGTTCCGGTTAATAAAATGGAATATAATTCGACCAAAAAGTTCCATGCAGTTGACATTTGAAAACTGTTAGGTTTGCCTAATAAAATAAAATAAAATGTCTCTTCTGCTGTCATTCGGATTCGAACTGGGGTTACACGGATTTTCGAAGCAACCGATTTCCATCTGTGCTATTTTTATTTTGACAGCGCCGGCGAAATTCACCTTTATATTCTAGCTATATTTTTTCATTGCCTGAAAACTCAGTTAAAAAAGTTTTCTATGTTACATACTAGGTTTCACGGAAATAGACGACGCCGTTTCCGAGATCCTGAATATATACGAATAGAAAAATATACAAGAACTGCTCGTTTAAAAGTATTAGATTAGATTAGTATCAATAAACCGTAGCGAGAAAGTGAATTAGTAAATATTAAATCTATCGTAAAAATGTATTATTTTACAAATGTATTACTTATGAAACATAGCAGGAAGCTGTACTTAATTGTTTTGGCTCTGTCTATATTTATACAGAGTTGTAGATATATATATGGGTGACGTGTTTATTAAGGTAATTTTGTATTGAAAGTTACTTCTAGTGTATAGAATCTTACAGGTTGGCAAACCGCGGCTCGCGAGCCACGTGCGGTACCTCCACTCTTTGGTTGTGGCTCTTTATGTCAAAATGTTATGAATCTAGGTCTATGAATAAGTAATAGATACCTTTCAATCATTTTTCGAAATGTCTGTCTGTTTGTATGACCACGCATCACTGCTAAAGTACTGAGTTCATAATAAAATCACGCCAAGAAAATCATAAAGCGTATCTCCGAGTATAATTTAGTCTTTGTTTCATTAAAATGAGTCCACTCTTATCAAAAGATATTATAATTTTAATGACTACGCAGCGTAAGTACGAGATAAACGCAGATAAGTAAATGGACTAAATACATTCAGATGATTTTAGTAATCACTCTTTTGTACATAAGGTTACACGGTCACTAAGTAGCGGGTATATCTATACAATAATAAAATCATCTGTCCATCTCATCATCCATCTACTTTTCTCTCCTACTTATGTCACGTCGTCATTCAAATTACAATAAATTTTGATAGAGTGAACCGAATTTAATGAAACCAAGACTAAATGTTACTCGAGAAAATGCTTTAAAATTTTCTCGTGGCCGCAGTGCCATGTGCAGTGCAATTGAAATGTATTATTTATTCCAAGGTATATGATATAAAAAAAAAATAAAAAAAAAACCGGGAACCTTCTTTTTTCTCAAAAATCGTACGGACACATTATATTATATGTACATTACATTATATGTATAGAAGAGGAAGAATGTCCAAGAATGTCTCTATTATAAGAAAATACAAGTCTAAAAAGGCTCTTAAAAGTTTAGCTCTAAAAACTAAAAAGTCTAAAAAGGGTAATCTTGAATCCATCATATTTTAGTCTTTTGGGTGATTTTGACGCTTGTAGGTGGTAGAGCCGCGCTTTGTAGGTGGTAGAGCCATGCTGAAGCTATTATTGGTTTCAGCATGAATGGATCGGCTCGCCCGGGCAGCATCACTCTCCCACAGAAAACCGACGTGAAGCAACAGTGCTTGCATTGTTGCGTTTCGTTCGGTCAGTGAGAGCGCCGGAGACCCATCTCCCCTCCCCTCTCCTCTTCTTTCTCCTCTCTTCTAACCCCTCTCTCTTTCTCTCTACTTCCACAAACACAGGCTGGCAACGCACTTGTGACTCCTCTGGTGTTGCTAGTGTCTATGGACGGCGGTGATCGCTTAACAACAGGTGACCCGCATATTCGTTTGCCTCCTATATGATATAAAAAAAAAGATGAGTTTACAAACCACTGGTATAGGGAATTTAATTTTTATACTGCGTTGTTTAAGCGTTATGTAGACAGTGGGAGTATTGTTCTTCCGAATTAAATTAGTGAACAACAGACAAACAGGTTTATTTTGATGTCTTCTACTTCAAGCATATTACATTAAATTATATAAAAAAAGACTAGTATCTTATACCTTTAAATGACCATTTCTGGAAATTTTTATATTTGTATATATTCAGGATCTTGGAAACGGCGTCATCTATTTCCGCGAAACTTAGTATGTAGGTAGTTTCGGGGACGATAAATCGATCTAGCTAGATTTTAATTCTAGAAAACTTTTTTAACTGAGTTTTCAGGCAATGAAAAAATATAGCTAAAATATAAAGTTAAATTCGCCGCCGCTGTCGAAACAAAAATAGCTCAGATGGAAATCGGTAACTTTGAAAATCCGTATAACCACAGTTCGAATCCGAGTGACAGCAGAAAAGATATGTTTTTCAATATTTATTTATTTTTGAAAAAAAAAGAATAAGTCAAACCTAACAGTTTATTTTAATTTAAATATGTTTTTTAAAGATCCGTGACTCGGTCACCCAGGTACTATTATATTAAAGTTAAAAATAGACCGTTCAATAACAAAAAAAAAATTTTACAAAAAAAATTGAACCGACTTCGATATAAAAAACTTATAATGCACTGAAAAGTGAAAAATAAATATATCATTAATATAATCAAATTAAATAAAATATATGAATTTTTGCGCTACCTAGAAAAAAACTGGAAGTCGGTGCCAACCGAAATTTCAATGTTGTTGCTGGTAAAAAAATATATTACATTATTTATTTATTTATTATACAGATATATATCAGGACCGTGAGAGTGGACTTCGTACCTATGTCGATATGATTTTCGGTTGGCACCGACTTCCAGTTTTTTTCTAGGTAGCGCAAAAATTCATATATTTTATTTAATTTGATTATATTAATGATATATTTATTTTTCACTTTTCAGTGCATTATAAGTTTTTTATATCGAAGTCGGTTCAATTTTTTTGTAAAAATTTTTATTTTTCCATTTTTAGTGTATATAAATATATTTTACATGGTTTTAATTAATTATAAAGTAAGTAAGGTTTAGTGGTTTTATGAATCTTAATCTATTAATGCTTCCGCAACGCTTACGCTCTTACTTTGATCATAGCTCCGGTCTTTTTGATAACAGTTGTATTTATTGTGAAGTGAACAACAAATAAAGGTGAAATTCGTTCATAGTGATGGTAATTAGACTTCTAGTAGCTAGGCTAGCTAGTAGACTACCTATATATAAGCGGCTACCTGTATACTTGTAATGTTTGTAATAATACCGAGAGGTCTGAACAATAACTTAAAGAAAAATATAAAGTCGCTTACCACCATATTTCTAGATATTTTTCGAGTACATGACTTTGATTTAATTCGATACAGAAATAATTGTTCTTCAGAAGTTCATAACTTGACAAACAAACATGATATTACATCGTACTAGATCTAACTGGTCATATTAGGTTGATTGTGAACGAATTTCAGAACCTCATCTTTCCTAATGTCCGCTTCACGGGAATTGCCTCAACAGTCATAATCCCACATGTAAGTCCTCGTCAAAACGAGTCATATGTACCCAAACACAAGATAGCTGCTGTAAGCCGTTGAGGAGTTCCATTCTTCATTTTCATGATCAACTCAGGATTGACTAAATGATATTCTTATCATTACAACAGGTTGTTCCAAGTTTTCATTAAAATTAGTTTGTGGGGAAGTTCATTTATTCATATAAGCTTTATTCATCCCTTTATTTTCAACCCTTATAGTTGGATTTTTTTTATGTTCAAGAACACCATTCCCAGTTATCAAATTTCAAATAAAATTGTTGAAATCACTTTCAAGTACACGAAAATACGTAGACACGAACTGGGTGAAAATCAAATAAACGATATTTAACCCTCTTAGGGGTTGAATATTTTATTCAAATTTATATGGGACCACCTTGGAGTATAGCCAAATCAAACAAAAAAAGAATCATTAAAATCGGTTCACAATTGACGGAGATATCGATTAACATACATAAAAAAAAAAAATACATACACCCGAACATATAACCTCCTTCTTTTTCGAAGTCGGTTAAAAAGATAACGTGTGGTATACATATCTTAGACTACATTTTCACGTTAACGTCACGCGAGATTGTGCTTAGTAATCCGGTGAAGCTGTAAAGACCTTGCCAGGTCAATAGCGTAGTCAGTTCGAGAAAAAAAAAGAGATTGTGCTTAAAAGTTAAAAGCCTGAAGTTTGAAAAATCTGTATAATGTATTTAGAATATTTGTTAATTTTGTTAAATTTTATAAATATTTACCTTGAACACAACTGGTGTAATTTTTATGTAAGTTATTTAAAGAGCCCTTAGTTAAACTTAAGCTCTGTTTTTTTTATATTATAGGGTCACCTGATGGTAAGCGATCACCACCGGCCATAGACAGTAGTCCTGATTTGAAGGGAGCGAGGGAGGTGGGCCTCCGGCGCTCTCATTAACCGAACTAAACGCAACAAAGCAAGCACTGTTACCTCACGTCGGTTTTCTGTGAAAGTGTAGTGGTTCCTATTCCTTAACCCATTAATGTTGAAACCAGTAGTAGCATCAGCGTGGCCTTACCACCTGCAACACCTACCGCTGCTTTATTAGAAATATTTTTATGGAAATAATTAGGATTAAAGCTCTCTCACTCAACACTCTCAAGCTTGCCTTTGTTAAATATGTCTTTTTTATGCTCGCTGGCCGAGCCATTGTTGCTTTCTAAATGTGCTACTTTTCTGTATTATAACATAAGCGATTTGACTTTGGATTTTATTTACAACAGCGTGAACAATTTTTTGATGAATGTTCGCCATCTTGCTCTTTTGTCTCGCTTTGATTAGGTTAGATTAGACTTGCGAAAAAAAGATAACGCGAACTTGCCTCGGGCGAGTGCGGTGCATTTAGTATGAAACCTTTTTAAAACAAGTATTCAATGCGTATTCGACTTTTTTATAATAACACCGGTTGTTTTTAGAACACTGTTTTTGATTTCTACGTTCGACGAGTCACTCGTTATTTATTTGTATCGATTTCACATACATAATTAATGCAACAATAAAAACCAGCGAACATATAGGAAAAACAAGTAACCAATACCTTCCTGGTTCACTTAAATTAATGATAAAATTGAATGTGTCATCAAATTCAATTTCCTAATTAACATTCACTTTATAAGAATTTAACGATCCCGAATTAACATATAGTCTAGAATGATTAAAATTATGCGTATATAAATGTTCTAAATAATAAATGTTAAAATATAATTTTAAATGTAATTAATAATTTAATTGAATTAATAAACTGTATAAAAATGAATATAATTATTGCTCCGAGCGCCAATAGATGTGAAAAACAGACTAATGTGAATAATTTCATTATACAAATTATAAAATGTAAATATATCAGACCATAATTAAATAAAAAATTTAAAAGAGAATACAGTTATTCTATTCTGTTAAGTTTTCACTTCTGTCGACAGTCTTTATGAGTGCCTCAACTTTTTTGTTCAAACTTACTCGACACTTCTCGTTATTCTATGAGCAATTTAATTAATATCTTTACATTTATGGCCGCCTAGCTTTTGCATGTGACTCTGGTCACGTTAATAGAGATCTGGCCTATCCGGTGTCCTTGAGCTTATTCTCATAGGGCTGAGCACTTTACCAATAAGTAACGTAATAGTGTAACTGTGAAATCCCGTCAGGCCAACAGTGTTATCAGTTCGACAATAAAATCAATAATAATAGTTATTTCTGAATAAAATAACCTTGTCTATATCCCTGGCAACAGGAATGCAAAATTTTATGATGATTGTTTGTGTAATTGAAGCATGTAACGACACGAAAATCAAAAATCACAATCAAAATCACTTTATTCAATTTAGGCCCTAAGAAGGGACTTATGAGCGTCAAAACTGTCACCAGCTCGGAAAACAACCCAGTCATCAAGAAGAACCGACAAGAAACTCGATATGTTTTATCTTTTTAACATATATATATGCATATATAATACTAGCCTCTGCCCGCGACTTAGTTCGCGTGGAATAGATACACTAACACTAACACGCAGCAGTTCTCAAAAAGAAAAAACATCCCGATTTTGAAACATTTTTCATATGTGCTCCGCTCCTATTGGTCTTAGCGTGATGGTATATGGTCTATAACCCATCCTCGATAAATGAGCTATTGATAGAATTTTTCAGATCGGATCAGTAGTTCCTGAGATTACCCCCTACAACGTCACAAGCTCACTAACTTTACCTCTTTAAAATATTAGTATAGATTCCAAGATATCTGCAACAATTTTCTAGAAAAATCTAAAAATAACAGATATGTTAGATTTATATTCTCCTTATATGTAGAAATATAAATAGATAGATAATATAAAATAATATATGAAAACTTCATAATTAGAAGTTTAGTGTAAACTAATAACTTAATCCAGGGCTGTCCAAACTAGATGTGACTCAGGGCCAACAAAAATGACATTGGAGGGCCGCAAAATACTTATAAAAAAATAAAATACAGGTATAATAAGTATCATTATTTTGTTATCTACTTTTTCATTAATTTGTCTTTTACAATTCTGTCAACATCAACCTCAATACTAATATTAGATAGACGCATTGCATTTCGACTTTATAAGCTGCATTGTTGAATATGCACTTTCACAATGGTAGGTACTGCACATCATCGAGTCCATTTTTAGCCCGAAATTTGTCGGTTTGGACAGCCCTGATTTAATTTATTCACCCGATTAATAAAATCGTTTTTTTTTCTCGCACTGACTACGCTATTGACCTAGCAAGGTCTTAATAGCTTCACCGGACTACTAAAGCGAACGCTTAAGGCACTCAGCCGATTTTCTTTTGGCAACCAGCTCAAGGGTGCACGGCACACCTCGGCTTGGCTGTTGCCTGTTGCTGACCGGACACGGTTGTTTCGAGTGGTACCTGCACCCGCAGGAAGCCGACCGCCGCCTGCCATGAGTGCGGCGCTGAGGAAGATACCGCGCAACACACTCTCTCTGAGTGTGCTGCGTGGGAGGTGGAGCGCCGCACTCTGGCGGTGGTGGTAGGAGAGGATTTGTCGCTGCCGAGCGTGGTCTCGTCCATGCTCGGCAGCGAGCAGGTGTGGCGAGCAGTGGCCTCCTTTTGCGAGGAAGTCATCTTGCCAAAGGAGGCGGTGAAGAGGGCCCGCGAGGCGGATCCCCTCAGTGGCCGTCTTCGCCGACGGAGGACCGGCAGGAGGAGGCGGCGCTTTGCCCAACTCCTCCTGCCACCGTAGCCGGACCTGAGGGGATGTAGACGGGGGGCTCATCCCCTCATTGCACAGGTCCGGCGGATGGGTACACACCAGCTGCCTCTCTATACGTAGGAGCCCGGCGGCCACCTTCCGCCGGGCAGACCGTTGGGGCGGCTATCTAAGGGGAATAGCTCAGCACGATCCCTTGCCGCCCCAACACTACGGTCTGTCGGTACACCGTGGGGTTTTAGTCCGTGCAAGCCGGACATAACCCATCCTTTCCCCCGGGAGGGTGGGTATCCATAAGGGATTTCCCCACGTAAAAAAAAAGGCTGTTGCCTGTTGCATGCAAAATCGCGACCTATCTTAGCTAACCTAGCCAACTATTCATATATGTATGAGTTGCTGAAACGTATATGTGTACCAAGCATACACGCCTCAACAACATAATAAAATCGAGCAAATGAACATCCCATAACTACAAGCCTTCCTAAGGAAGTTTGACGAAACTTTAAAATAATTTCAAAAGTAAGTCAGCTTTCGAGCATTTGGGCCCGGTCCGGTAGACTATTTCCAGTAACGGTAAATCTTATTATGTATTCAAATACCGCTCGGTGACATATATATGTGTGACTTTTTACTTTATAAAATCTTTAAGTAAACGAATTATCGCACGCAAAAACTTACTGCACAATATTTAGCCGTATCCAGCTGTTTTTGATAATTATAAAAACTTATGCTAATTAATCACTTCATTAATATTCATTAATTAATTATATATTACATACATATTTACTAAAATATACCTTACATGAATGTGCAAGAAGAACGAACTGAAATCATTGTTATATATTATTTAATGTTTCATATTTTAACCATTTATTACAACCACTTGCATGTATATTTTGAGTTTTTTTATAACATATAATCCGAAATCATTATATCGTACTGCTATTCAAAGATTTGTAATTTGAAAAATGTTTTAATCAAGATTTTAACTAATCTTCTGTTAGTAAAACACTTATAACAATTTCTCTAAACTCAAGCGAGATTATCACTCTAATCCACATTTACTGAACTACCAAGAACTTCTACCTTTCTTGTCTAGCTAGAATTATTATTTTAAAGTCCATGAATAGTTTCGTATAGACTTATATATCGTATATTACTTATACTAAAAATATAACAGTTAAATTCTAGTAAACGCATATAAATAAAACGAGTACAAGGTTAAGGTTAAAAAAATTAGACTTACCAAATCGTCGGCAATGAACAATATTATGTGAGGTCTGTTCACATGAGCGGCGGCTTCGCGGAGAGTCAGAAACAAACACAAAAGAAACAACATACCTCAACAGAGCTCTCGCAACGAATGACACAACATAAATAAACCTAATACGAACTATTGGAACCGTAACGGTTTTTACTTTCATTCATAACTGTTATAGACATACATAGAATTTTTGGCGGGAATTTAGCCTGTCATGTAGTTAGTTTTGTATTTTATTCATAATTTTGTTTTATTTGTCTCTATGTTATGTAATATTGGTTGTGTTTTATTTATTTATTAAAGGACAGCTACTGTTGTTAATACGCAACACATAAATAGTCATTATATATGAACAGTGTAGGGACATTGACCTTTAAAAGCTTTATTAAGCCAGAATTTCTCGATACTTAATTTATACTTATTGCTCTAATTTGGCCAATTTAAACAATGTATTCATCTATACTAGTCTATACTAATATTATAAAGAGGTAAAGTTTGTGAGTTTGTGACGTTGTGATGTGATGTTGTAGGGGGTAATCTCAGGAACTACTGATCCGATTTGAATAATTCTTTCAGCGTTATATAGCTCATTCATCGAGAATGGTTATAGGTTATATCATCACGCTAAGACCAATAGGAGCTAAGCACAGATGAAAAATGTTTCAAAATCGGGATGTTTTTTTCCTTTTGAGAAATGCTGCGTGTTAGTGTTAGTGTATCTATTCCACGCGAACGAAGTCGCGGGCAGAGGCTACTAAATTATAATCTACTAGCGGGCCCGGCGGACGTTGATCTGCTGTTTCGATCACCCCCACACACGTGCACGCCTACACGCTTACACATGAAAGTGGAAGGGTTTACTTTTTTCCCTCATCGAACTGAAAAACTCTTAATTTTCTGATAATAAATATATGCAGTTGTTGAGGCGTGTATGCTTGGTACACATATACGTTTCAACAACTCATACATATATGAATAGTTAGCTAGGTTGGCTAAGGTAGGTCGTGCTTTTGCATGCAACAGGCAACAGCCAAGCCGAGGTGTGCCGTGCACCCTTGAGCTGGTTGCCAAAATAAAATCGGCTGAGTGCCTTAAGCGCACGCCTTAGTAGTCCGGTGAAGCTGTTAAGACCTTGCTGGGTCAATAGCGAAGACATTTCGAAAAAAAAAAAAAACAAAAGTTGATGTGCCCTGATAATAAAAAAAAAGGTTTTTTATTACAAATTATATACCTACACCTTCCTCATGTATCATTTTATCTACTGATGAAGATAGCATGAAAATCTGTTCAGTAGTTTTTGAGTTTATCGCGAGAGACAAACATCGCAGAGGACTTCTTTTATAATATGCATTGATGTGTTTTTCAGTATACAAAAGTCGTGAGGGTCTAGGAGGTTTGACAGTGATACATCATTCGTTCGAACCACGGCATGTACCAATAAATTTTTCGGGATACGCGTATGCATTTACTAATTTAAATTGGTAACACTATCGGCTGACGGTGAAGGAAGACATCTTAAGGCACCTAAACCTGAGAAATATTGTTGTAGTATTGCTGTAAGCGGGAAAACTGTGGATTTCTCAGAGTTTGAAATGGTCAATACGTCGTGGGCTGGCGTGGTGATTACGTCCATGCCTTCCTTCGGGAAGAGGCCTATGGCCCTGCAGTGAGTATTTTATCGGCTGATTTATTCTGATGTATAAGGTATATTATTGTAAAGTTTCATTAAAATCTGTTCACTAGTTTATGCGTAACAGAGCTACAAATATTCATCTGAGTTTTTGGCGGGATCTCAGTCTGTCATGTAGTGGATTTTATATTTTATTCATAATCTTGTGTTATTAGACTCTATATTTTGTAAATTTGGTGGTGTTTTGCGTAATATAGTCAGTTTATTGTGCATAAGTGAAGTGAATGGAAAATAATACCACGGAGCATGAAATTCTGAGATGCCACAGAAACTCCCTGGAAGGTTCTAACAAGGGATCCACCATCTTGTTAGAATATTGACTGACACGATGCTTATTATTGAAGTGATTGCATGATGTTTGTAATATTATTGACTACGTGACAATGGCAGTAATAATCTGAATGATTGAGTGCCAAAAATAAAGTTAAAAAAAAATATTCATCTGTTTTTTCCATGTCCGTCCATAAAAATGACATTATTTTGTGCTCTTTATTGCTAATATTGAAATTAGTAAATATACGTAATTTGAAAGATCTAGGCATGAAACAAAGAACACCTTATGAAGTTTGTCTAGATATAGAGAGGCACGTATAGGTCAAATAGATAACGCTTAATAGGTCACAGTGGGCGATATGTTTAGATATGATACATTGTAATGCGGGCGGTAACTAGTTTTAAATTCTTGCTGATTGATACTGTTGGGTTTTGTATATACATTTTTAACGTAAAACTCCCTATGGGAGGGCTTTGAAATACTGATTAAAAATTTATGCCGGATAGAGTGTAGGCAGCACCGTTCGGTCACCGAAGTCAAGCAACGTCGGGTGAGCTTTGTATTTGAATGGATGATCGTCTGGTCGTAGATCGGTGCGTGACGTTGGTTTTTTATTGCCTTTTTTTATGTTTCCCTGTAAAACAAAAGTTTAATTTCTGTCGTATGTCTTGACACGTCCTGTTTTTTATAGGTTAGTAGCAGCCGCGCGCAACTTTTTGTTTGTATCTTTGTATACGACTAGCTTTTGTTGGCGTCTTCGCTCGTCTTAATATGGATTTGGTCTAACCCCGAGGAATGGCATTTTATATATTACAATAATTTTATAAAGAAATTTATCATAAATGTTCTCTAAATAGTGAATCGGCATGAATGTTTCATATAGTATTTAATCCGTAGAAAATATAAAATATTGTATAGAACAGAGGATTCCACACTTTTTCTCATAGACCACTTTCAAAATTTAGCTGGTTCCGGTGGATACATTGCAGCTACATTTCTACTATATATTCCCAAACCTCGAAAAAAAATGTGAAGATTAGATCTTTGGAAATTTGCAAGTCCCTACACGTTGTACTGAATATGGAATATGCAAGTTTTTAAAAGTAACAGTCGCTGAGTTTCTTAAAATATTATCTGCCTACATTGATACGTGAAGTCAAGGCAACATTTTATTTCTTTGTTATCGAAAGCAGATAAATTTTCGTGAACACTCATTTTTTTCTCACACCAAAATAGACCTCCGTTAAGTCTCCTGTGGACTCTTGAGAGTCTACCTGGACCTCTTTAGGAATACTAAGGGTATATCAAATTGATAAAAGGTGTTATTTAACAAAAGAAACACAAACGATTGTTACGTAATGCAACCCGTAATATAATGCTGAACAAGACAATAGTGAGAAAGTCTGCTGTAATATTACGTGCAATAAGTACTATTGTTGTACTTTTTTTAAAATCACGCGATAGCAAAATGTAATAAATATTCTTATCAATACGGTTTGAAATGAATTGTAAAGTAATAAATTACAATGACTCATCACTAACATATGATTTGAACCGTTTTGTAACTAAATGTGAACTCTGTTGCTTGTTGTGAATGATATAACAAAGCATTATGTTTTTCCCGCGTTCGATAGCAGAGATAAAGAGGAATGTCTTGCTGCGAGCCTAGAGAAACAGTGTTCGCCTAACACTGATAACACTGACCCTTTCCATATCGGTTTAATCGAATCAGCTGCGGAGCATGTACTCGCATCTCCTCCGGCGGATACCCTAACCGCGATCACTTTCGATGAAGTTTTAGCCGCTATCAAGCTTCTCAAGCCTAGGAAGTCCCCAGGTCCCGATGGGATCAGGAACGAGGTTCTGAAATCCTTCCTGATCGCATCATAGCTCTATTGGTCTGCATCTTCAATGCGGCCATGTCCCAGGGTCACTTTCCAGCCGTCTGGAAAAAGGCCGTAGTGATAGGTATTCACAAGGCTTGCAAGAAAGCTACGCTTCCCGCTAGCTATCGCCCCATTAGTTTACTAGATATTTTAGGTAAACTTTACGAGCGGCTCCTTCTGAACCGTCTCCGTTAGTGGTATCCGCCGCAAACTATGAACCCGTACCTAACGCTGCGTGTTATAAAAGACGTCCGCGACACATTTTTACTGACCCTCCTGATTCAATCACGTCAGCGAACGATCAGTACCAGCCTGTCCCTCGAAACAGAGCGTGTTCACGCCCACGCCTGCGTAACGACAGATCACGCCGCCGTGGTCTGGGAGTTAGGTTTGCTCCCGCACACCCGATTAGGCCTCCCACGGCAGCGGCTGAAGCCTAGGTTCGATCCCTAGAGCACTTGAGTGCGTTGTTTACGCGATACGGTGACACACAAATATACATCACTGCTACAACGCTACACGATCGCCTCCACATACGTGCACGCTTACACATGAAAGTGGAAGGGTTTACTTTTTTCCCCTTATCGAACTGAAATACTCTCAATTTTCTGATAATAAATATATGGAGGAGTTGTTGAGGCGTGTATGCTTGATACACATATACGTTTCAACAACTCATACATATATGAATAGTTAGCTAGGTTAGCTAGATAAGTCGCGATTTTGCATGCAACAGGCAACAGCCAAGCCGAAGTGTGCCGTGCACCCTTGAGCTGGTTGCCAAAATAAAATCGGCTGAGTGCCTTAAGCACTCGCCTTAATAGTTCGGTGAAGCTGTTAAGACCTTGCTGGGTCAATAGCGTAGTCATTTCGAAAAAAAAATAACATTATGTGTTTTATTTACATAAATTTTTAGATGACTGGGTTATTTTTCGAGCCAGTGGTAGTTCTGACAATCAGAAGTGCCTTCTCAGGGCCTAAACTGAATATTTTTGATTTGAGTCTAGCAGCCGAAACACTGTTATATGTACTTACCGATTGACTTGAGGCATGCTTTCCAAAGTTCCACAGATATGTTAAAGACTTGGTAAATTAATATGTATTGAATTTTGCAGTGCACAGCTATACTATATGCTTATGGTATGTAGACAAAGGTTTAATGAAGTTATGGTCTACTTAAAAAAAGACACAAAATAGTTTCCACAAATACCTTTATTTCTAACATTTACAATAACTAATTAGTAATTATTTATTTATAAGAGAATTTCGAATGATAAAGTCCCTCCTTATATTTCTGGCCCTCATCTCAGCTGCTTGAAGCACCGACGATTCAACTTAGTTGACTTATGTAATTCTAGAAGAGTTTATGGCTTCCTGTTCACAGATAAAAAAATGTAAATCAAATCATAACTCGTATACTGTTAATGACATGTTATCTTGAAATAATTATATCACGTACGTTCCAAAAAGAAAATATTTGTCAAACGGCCATCTTGGTTCACCTTTCGCATGCACGATCGGATAAATAACAACGTATTGACTACATTATAAACTCATAATATAAGCTTCATTTCTCAATTTCGGTAATTCAAATTAGTGATTCATGTAATAAAAATATGTATTATTATATTTTATATTATATATATATATATATATATATATATACACACACACATTAATAATTACTTGATAAACAATTTATCTTGAGGTAATTTATGGAACCACTGAAATGATTATTAATTAATTCTCCTTGGTTTTATTGGATGTCAAAATTTTTAGGTGACAGAAGTGCCTTTACTTGTGTAAAGTTATGTAGTAAAGTTATGTTTACTTAGAATTTAAGATCTTTACCACCTGTTTTTTGTTTCAAAGTTATAATTAATTTCAATTTTTATTTACACATAAATTTTTTATGTTCATATAATAAAAGATCATGGAAAATGGAAAATAACTGAGTAGCCACGATGAAAACCTTTGTTTATAGAAGACCCAAGATATAAAAGAACTCTAATAAAGTTCAAACTTTTAAAAAAATCAATTAACTATGGTCGAATGTCGACGCCCACTAGTTATTATTATTCGGTATATTTTACACAGAAAACAATTCCAAATACATAAAACATTCATAATGTATTCAAGTCCACCAAAAATTGATTTGAAAATTTAAATCGTCTCTCCTGTAAAGTTTCGTAGATGTGACTTAGCCAGTTTTTCCTTTAGACCTTCAAAAGTATTACGTATAATACTTTTTTTTAAACTTTATTTTAGGCAATCAATCTTTTAGATTATTACTCATCACTCAAATCAATATCAAGATTGTGAATCCCTTGTTAGAACCTTCCAAGGAGTTTTTGTGGCATCTCAGAATATCATACTCCGTTTCATACTCCATAATAAACTAACTATATTACGTAAAACAACACCAAATTTACAATATATAGAGTCCAATATATATAGTCAAATAACACAAGATTATGAATAAAATATAAAATCCTATAAAATGACAGACTAAAATCCCGCCAAAAACTCCCGTATAATACTTATTTGTAAAATCAAATATAACAATAAAACAAGTATACTTACCGCTCAGCCAGATTCCTTCGTTTACGAAAACCCTATTGTCTATGTCGGATGGACAGGATGTAGCTAGCGGTACATATTCCAAGATTTTCGAAGTTATATTACGCTTGACATTTGTTATCCCTCTGTGAATAAATGTATATTAATACTAGCTTTTGTTTCTGGCTTTGTTTGCGTTAATGTAAATAAGACCTATCCTTTGGACCATGTACTTTTTATCTTAATGAAATGCACCATATGTCATTTGATGTACCCCTGACAACATTTCATGACGATTAGTCGAATATTTAAGAAGTGTAACAGACAGACTGACGGTGGCATTTATAATATTAGATGGTATATTTTAAAGCAATACATCAACTTTTTTGTTTCCCTTTTTTTCTTAAGTTTATTTTTATTCAAATTACTCAGATATTAAGTTAATACGCGCCACCAGCAATTAAGTCATTTGTAATCAGGTATTAGGGATCTATAAGAAAGGCATTACCTAATTTGGGTTCATAGTTAAGGCTGATATTTGGTAAAGGATTCCAGAAATAAAGATACTTTCTATATCTTAATATATAAACCAGTGCCATGATGTTTGTCCACGATGAACTCCAAAACTACTTCGACCAATCTTCATGAAAGTTGGCATTTATGTACAATTTGGTTAACCTTGAGATATAGGATAATTTATATTTCGATTAATGGCATATATATTTTTATTTACAAATGAAATGATAGTCAATTTTGATTATTATTGTTATTAATTGTAAGGTTCACCAGTCTCGAACAGATGGCGTTTTAAACTAGTTTGTTGACAGAAAACTGTAGAACCGACTGTTATAAACATCTCATAGATGGCGTTAATTTTGAATCTATTTTTCAATAACTGGGCCACTGCGACGTATAAACGAGTCTGCTAGCTTGTATATATAAAACAAGGACAAGGAAAGATTCCACGAATAAATGAATGAAATTTGATTCATTCTGGCTTCGTTCTACATCATTTGCTCTCGAATAGCACACGACAATCGTGTCCAACTAACATATACTAGGTGTAACACTCGCTATAGTGGCAATCCATGCTACAAGCGTTGTTGTAGGGATTTGTACTGGACTGGATAGCAGATACATATGGCGATAAACAATTAAAATAGTTTTCTTTTTGGTCCTATTTCGGGATTAGCTGGCGTATACATAGTTATCATGAGATTTGCAGGCCAGCATGGTAACGATTGTTGTTATATTATAGATTTCCTGACACCGTTTACTTAGATTTCTCTTTTTTTTATTTCAAAACCTTGCAATTACAGTTCTCATTGATTCTCCAAGTTTAAGTTTCTCAGTTTACCATTTTGTTTTAGTTTTTTGCCAAAAACTCACCTCAATTCTAACATTTCTTTGTGAGATGATAGATGATTACGTGTTACGCCGTCGTCAGTATTCTGTACCATGGTGTTTCTTGTGGATTTATGGGCTTTCGACAAAACCCCCCATTGGTCTATACCGTCGATGTTTCCTAACGCACTGGAAACCATTAATTCGTATGTTTATTGTTCTAGATCATTTGCATGTCATCAAAGAAGGTATATATGTATGGCAACCACGTGTCATGGTGACAAATATTTTAGTGTTTATACCCAATGAAAATATATACTAGACATAATTAAACTAGCCAACCCGCGCGACTTTGTCTGAGTCAAATTGGATATTACCAATTCCAATTGTATTTCCAAACGCGAAAAATCTCAAAAAAAACTTAGAACCCGATTTTAGCGACACCTACCGTGTTCACGTACGCCATATTTTAGAAGTTTTGCTAACTCAATTACATTTATTGTCATTAACTATTAAAAATATATATTTACCAAAACAAAAAGTCTATATATCTCTACAGCGGTCAAAGAAGTATAACATTACTAACAGTGAATTAATTTTCAAAATCTGATTAGTAGAATCGGGAAATACCTCGATCATTCAAACTCACAAACTTTAACTATCTGTAATAGTACTATAGATAAATGGATGTGTAGTTACTTATTATCTCCGCCGGCAGCACTAATTAAAGTGGGCAACCAGTCAGCGTTGTGTATTCTCTGTGTGGCGACGCGTGTTTTTTTCTCAATGAGAGGACTCCACAGAACAGCAGAACCTCGGGCTCCGCCCTCCCACAACTTGTCATTAACCTACGATGAAACATTCTTAATACAACGGTAATATAAATGTAAACTTGATTTAACTTCTTGCTAAAATGAACTTATAACCTGCAACCATTCTTCTATTCCATATTACCAGGCTGAAAAACGTAAACAGAACATAGTCCAGTTCATAGTGATATGTTTTCGTTATTATATGCATGATAACCGTAGGTATTAAAGAATTTCAGAAAAAATAGTTTTAGAGGAGAATACATGTTGAAAGGATTTCAAAAAATGAACTAGTGTTGGTAAAAACACTTTAAACATTTTCAATAAAATAAAAGTAGGTTTTTTGGCGGGATTTCAGTCTGTCATGTAATGGATTTTATATTTTATTCATAATCTTGTGTTACTTGACTCTATATTGTATAAAGTTGGTGGTGTTTTATGTAATATGGTTAGTTTATTATGCATAAGTGAAGTGAATGAAAAATAATACCACGGAGCATGCAATTCTGGGATTCCACAAAAACTCCATGGAAGGTTCTAACAAGGGAGCCACCATCTTGTTAGAATGTTGATTCACCCGACGCTTGATATTGAAATGATTGTTCTACGCTTGTAATATTAGTGACTACGTGACAATGGCAGTAATAATCTGAACGGTTGGTTGCCAAAAATAAAGTTAAAAAAAAAAAAAGTATAAAATACAACAATCCGCCATTAATTGAAACACCAATCAGAGCGCATGACGTCACACCTTAGTAAACTAACCGTGTCGAATGAACTTTTGTTGTGATTATGGGTTTTGTTTATTTTTCTGCATCATTTAAGGGCCGCATAGCACTCATAAAGTTCGTCGAATGCATTTTTAACACACAAATTACCTTATATTTGACTTTCCTTTTTGGGCACAGATATAATGCAATGTTTACTAAGGTGTGACGTAGCAAGCATGACACCTGAAAAAGTTTTCAGACAAAAATTTGAATACCATGAAAAAAATACAACAATTTGCGTTAAAAAGTAGGTTATTATCAAAATAATGTTTTTGTTTGTTAATAGTGTATATGTATTATATATCCACATTACGGAACGTGATTTTAAAATTAATCAACTTGCCTATTGCTTATTAAATTTAAATTATAAAAATACTGTATACAGAAAACTTAAACGCAATTAAAATAATTAATAACTTTGATAGAGTATTTAAATATTTGCTTACTTCGACAGTCGATCCACTGTTATCAGAGCTGAATAATATAATCGAGTTGTTTACAAATCCATTTTCTTGTAAAGCCGAGAAGACTTCACCCACTGATCTGTCCAACTCTGACATAATAGCTGGAATATTCAAAACACTATTATTGTATTGTATACGATGGTGTACTTCGTCTGTGTTGTTTAAGAATATATTTGAAGAAAAAAACATTTAAAAAATTTAAAGCAAAAATATACTTCACAATTTTTTTTTATAGTCTACAAAAGACTATTACTACGGAAGTGCTCTTAAAAATCGTAATTTAATAAAACTTTAATAAATGGAAATTGAATAATGTCGATATTTTTTTTTTGAGTTAAGAACCAAGTCTCGAAAAATTGTTAATGTTTTAATTGATACAACTTTTATAATTTTGTTTCCTTAAATTCTCAAATGGAAGCATCGACAATCACTGAATTCGAATCGGATTGTGGCAAAACAATATAGAACATTCACTATGGATTAAAAATTTGTTTTTTTTTTTCAAAGTGAAACTTCTTATGGCGAGGTACCGAAATTTTTTCATTACGCGTTAAACGTAACGTATGTATTTATGTGTATCTGTAATTACGTATGCCTGAGTTTAGCAGTATACCAAAATAAATAAATGTGTAGTTAGGCATTTATGTTTCGGAACTTCGTATTGTGTATATTTTATAAAAATATTTTGTAGAAGAAGTTTCATTTCTTCCGCGTGTACACACAGATACACCCAGTTTGTTTTTCGGTCTGACTAACGGCATTGGTCTGACGGGCCTTTACAGCTTCATAGAACTATATGCATTCACAAGAATTGCTAAAATAATTGGCCTAATTATTCAAAAATTAAGACACAACTTACCGCCATAATTCTGCTTTTGGCGTATGACATCATTTGAGTCAACATAGTTCGCCATCATTAAGAACATGGGTTTACTTTTGTCATGATTTTTTATTTTCTAGAAATGAAAGAAAATTAATGAACATCATAACTGCTTAAATTGTAGATAAATATAAACTATAAAGTATACATAGTTGAGATATAAATAAATATAGAATACATAATTAAAGATGCGAGTTAAAAAAAAACAAATATCAATCAGGTTAAATCAATATTGTCGGTATATTTAATATTTTTCAGCCAAAAATAGTTTTAAAATTAAAAACGAAACCCAAATTATATTAGAATCGGATCTAATAAGGTCAAATAACTTTTCGTTTATGAAATCTAAGAACAAAAATTTGGACAATCATTTTTTCTGAAGTACTACGCGACGATATAATATTGTTTCATGGTTATCCTAACTAATATTATAATAGGAAAGTATGATTGTTACATTTTCACGGCTCTACTACTCCACCGGTACGCAGGTTATTTTTCACCCTGAAAACATCTATTCCCGAGCGATAAATTAATTCTATCAGCACAGACGAAGCAGCGAGCAATAGCTAGTGAATAATATATCAAAGTTTTACGTATATTTTTATGTTTAGTGCTTTCCTAATTCGATATTAATGTACCTTCAGGATATCGGTATCAATGGATATCGATAATTTTCTATCGATATAATTGGTTTTACATTAATTAACGATATCCTGCGTCCATGATTATTGCAACATATATTTATATATATGTATATACTCTCATTCGCTAGCGGCGCTAGCTTGAATTAATGAAGTTTTGAAGTAGCACCTATTTTACCTTATTCATAGCATATCAAACAAACTCCCGGTTGAATTTATAATATTAGTTACAGAGAGTACTCACTTTAACAGCCTCAGCAGTATAGAAATCAGTTGCGTAATTCTCCAACAGGTCATCTGTTTTTTCATACTCTGAAATGTGTCACACAAGCTTATTATTTGATGTGAGCCACTATTATTCTAGTTTTACATGTGGTAAAGTGTGTTTGTGTTAAATATAATATGTATACAATTCTGTCTGTACATAACTTTTTAAAATAATTTATGATAGATACTATAATCAAGGAGACTAATAATATTCATAACTAGCAGCGCCCGCGACCTTGCCCGCGTGGATCCATTTACATATCTATTTTTCGCCCGTACTTAAGTCGCGTCGTCATTAAAATTAATATAACTTTTGGTAGCGTGCACCGATTTTAATGAAAGAAAGATTTAGTTATTTTCGAAGATACGCTTTACGATGTTCTTATTGTAGCTTTATTGTGAACTCTGTACATTCACAGTGATGCGTGTTCATAGAATCAGACAGATTCTAAAAATGATTGAAACGTATCTTATTTCTTATTCCTAGACACTGTAAAATATGTATGTGTAAATCGAAAAAGTATATACACGTTAGATTTACATTCTTATTATAACCAGATTCGGCCCCCCTCGGCGGCGGCTTAAGCCTAGGTCCGTTCCTTCGGCGTGGAGCCCTTGAGTACGCTGCTCGCGCGATACAGTGACGCGCAATCTTGCATCACTGCAACAACATTACACATTTCACCCCTACGCACGTGTACGCATAGCTTACACATAAAAGTAGAAGGGTTTTGTTTCTTTCCCTTATCGAACTGAAATAGTTTGGAAAATTATCCGATACGAAATATATATAAGAGTTGTTGAGGTACGTATGCTTGGTACACTGAGTGCCGCAAGCGCTCGCCTTAGTAGTCCGGTGAAGCTGTTAAGACCTTGCTGGGTCAATAGCGTAGTCATTTCGAAAAAAAAAAACATCATTACTTATTATATGTATAGAAAACACCTCACAAATGGTTACTTATTTTTTAATATTATATAATGGAGTGGTAGGAGCTACGGCTCAATACTATCGAAATCTAGACTGACACGGAGAGCGTAATAATACTGGGAGTGCGTAAAATAGACTGTTTATTTTTATGACTATATATGGTATTTATACAGACACGTGATATCTCATTTGTTTGTTCAATTGTTTAAACGACATTCTATTTACAATAATTCAAAAATTTCCGCTAGTCTGCCAAAGATGACATACTCGGTAGGTACAGAGTTTTTGCCGGGTCTTAGTCCGTCATCAAATGGATTGTTTATTTTATTCATAATCTCGTGTTATTTGACTCCATATTTTGTAATAATGGTGGTGTTTTACGCAATACAGCTCGGTTATTGAGATCTGAGATGCTATAAGGACTCCCTGTAAAGTCGTAACAAGGAGCCACCATCTTTTTAGAACATTGAAATTATCACAAAGCACTTGTAATATTATCTCTATTCGATAATGGTAGTGATATATCACTACTTAAAATTTAGATTATACTAGGATACATACCACCATGGATTCTTTTGTAGAATGTCATAGTATATTATTTTAAATGAAAATGTGACGTAAAAAAAAACTTTTTAACAAAAAATGAAACCGCCGAAAAAACTGAAAAGCAAAAAATAACAAACCTTTTACTTTATTCATCTTAATAACTAAGTTCTTAAAGTAATGTAAGTATACCTAAGTAATTTTAAGTCGGCGCCAATCAAGCAAATTAATTAATTACGTAAAGCGTGATGCGCGGCGGCGGCGCAGCGTGACACACCCCTTGCATGCCGAACGCTTACGAAGCAACCCGAACGGGCACACACTACACCGCTGGAGATCTCACATTGTGTTTTTAATTTGATTTGGTTATTTTTGTGAATTTAAGTAATCTAATGATCTTTGTTCATTGGTTGTTTGGCGCCGACTCAAAATTTCTTAGGTATACTTACATTAGTTTAAGAACTTAGTTATTAAGATGAATAAAGTAAAAGGTTTGTTATTTTTTGCTTTTCAGTTTTTTCGGCGGTTTCATTTTTTGTTAAAAAGTTTTTATTTTATAATTTTTTGTGGCTATGATCTTACTAATTACTACAAGCCTAATTTATTTGTAATACACAACTCAGAAGCTGAATTATAAATCATGCCCGGTTTTCTTACCCTTGGGGTTGCTTTTTTCATGTTTACATGTATATGGGATCAACTTCTGGGTATACTCTTTCAAATCAAAAGGTAATAATTTAATTCGGACTATTCTGTCTAAAGGTATGCGCGATCATAGACATAATCAGTGCGTGAATAATCAATCAGTATCGATTTTCATACTCTTAGGGTTGAAATTTTTTTCCCAAATTTAAATGGGACCAACTTCGGAGTATGCCCTTTCCAATAAAAAAAGAATGTTTAAAATCGGACTATACTGTAAGTGTAATACACAACTCAGAAGCTGAATTATAAATCATACCCCGTTTTCCTACCCTTGGGGTTGATTTTTTCATGTTTACATGTATATGGGACCAACTTCTGGGTATACTCTTTCAAATCAAAGGATAATAATTCAACTCGGACTATTCTGTCTAGAGATATGCGCGGTCATAGACATAATCAGTGCGTGAATAATCAATCATTCTTGATTTTCATACCCTTAGGGATGAAATTTTTTTCCCAAATTTAAATGGGACCAACTTCGGAGTATACCCTTTCCAATAAAAAAAGAATTATTAAAATCGGACTATACTGTAAAAAGTTATGCGTGATCATACATAAAAAAAAAAAAAAAAATATACGCGACGAATTGAGAACCTCCTCCGTTTTTTTCGTCGGTTAATAAAAATTACTCTCTATCTCTTTCATACAAGACTAAGCTTATGAAAGCGATAAAGACGGATATTGTTTTGAGATTACAAAATGCTTCAGACTGATTTCTGTACGTGTATATCATTATATATAAATCTTCTAAACATGTGTATGTGACTGAACTTCTTCTAACAGTTCCAACACTAAGTTCAACAGCTAGACAGATTTTGTATCTGTTGGATTCAAGTAATGTTTTTTTTTCTTCTTCGAATTGACTACGCTATTGGCCTTTCAAGGCCTTTTCAGCTTCACCGGACTATTCTCAAGTAGTGTCCGTATGCACAATTGAACCCGGTAAGAAGTGCTGCGGTTTGATTTTAGGATGTTTTAATCATCAAGTTAAGACGTCTGTTAGGTACCTTAGTGTTATGTATCTAATACAAAATGAATATTACACGAACCATTTTCCGTATTCATATCTCCAAACATTTCAGCTTCTTCAGTCCAAGAGCCAAGGTCATTATTGAACCTGAGGTATCAAATCACAAAAACATTGACTCGGGTATGATATACTAAAATTCTAAGATGTATTCTTCTATGGTCGCTTTGATACAAGTATAGCTTTTATATTGTACAACAGTACACTAATTGATATATATTATACTAGCCTCTGCCCGCGACTTCGTTCGCCTTCTCAAAAGGAAAACACCCCAATTTTGAATTATTTTTCATCTGTGCTCCGCTCCTATTGGTCTTAGCGTAATGATATATCGCCAATAACCATTCTCGATGAATGAGCTATATAACACTGAAAGAATTATTCAAATCGGACCAGTAGTTCCTGAGATTACCCCCTACAACCTCACAACATCACAACGTCACAAACTCACAAACTTTACCTCTTTATAATATTAGTATAGACTAGTGTAGACTATCTGCCCCAGACGCGCGTCAGTGGATCTTAGTTATTACATGTTCAATTTAAATTATGAAAACTAAATAACATGAGCCGTTATTTTGAGATCAGGTTCTTAAAAAACCGAGAGGTTAAACAAGAACTGTGCCATTATGCCTATAAGTAACGGCCGTGAGTATGATATTACAAACAAATGTACATATTACAGTTTTCCTATATACATACTGATGACTCGATGGTTTCTTCATAAGACTACGAAGACGCCATTTACCGATCAGGTGAGCTGTATACCCTAAGTCATTCAAATACTGAGGTAGAAGTTTCTCTTCCAGCGGCAGATTTCTGGGATCCGAATTATGTTGCGTACCTAAAAAAAGATAGTGTTTGTAAGAATAGGTCCATAATTGTTGCGTCTTCACTCAGAAACTGCTGAAGAGATTTTGATGCAAATTGACAATAATATAAGCTATTTTTTTTTGACAACCTCATCTTCCAGTATATTATTACTACCATGTCGAGTACGTATCTATTGATTTTACAAGTTTCTTGTGATCGTTTCAATGAACTAACAAGATGGTGGTCGCCTTATTAGAACTTTAGATGGAGTTTTTGTGGCATCTCAGAATCCATGCTTCGTGGTATTATTGCCCATCCACTTCACTTATGCACAATAATCAAACTACATTAAGTAAAACTCCAGCACTAGTAGAGGACATAGAGTTACATAACAGGAGATTATACATAAAATATAAAATCCACTACATGACATTTCAAGATCGCGCCAAAAACTCCATAGAGTTAAAATTAGACCGAATATGTCAAATGACTTGGTAGAACTCGTGTCAACTGAGAACTACCGCTGAGTGCACTGCATAAGCCATTAGAGTTCGTATTTTGATGAAGTTATGAAGGCCTGTCAGGTCAATAACGGAGTCAGTTAGACAAAAAAAAACCGTTAGAGTTATCCAACGATAGTGTGTTATCATTTATAAAGGTATATATAGGCGAAGTCGCGGGTGGCTGCTAGTTGGATTCGCTCCGTCGTCAAGTGCGCACGAGGACACCTACACCAGAGATCCGCGACACCGCTTGTCCTGCGCGACGATGCGCCGCACTAGCGCCGCTACGTCATCGAGTTCCTCGAGGCGTACGACCCTCAGCTTGCCTACTGATCCCGCCGCTGCCAGAACGAGGATCACTGCGTCTCCCTATGGACTCCGATCCCGCAGTGATACACCCACGCCGCAACCGCGGACTTTAGAGACGCCACAGAGGTCGCCTAGTGGGCCGTCAGCGCCGGCAGACGCGTACGCGAGTGATATGCTCGCTCTCGCCCAGCTGATTTCAGCTGGGGCTCTGTCGGCGGGGATGACCTGCTGGATGGCGCTGTATTTGCGCCTCCAAGAGGCCGTGCACAACGGCGAAGAACCAGCTGCCGAAGACACAGTGGCGCTTGTACGCGCCGCTCGTGGAAACCTCGACCCGCCCTTGATTCCGGACAATCAAGTAAGCCCAATCGGTAGAGCGCTGCGCCGGTAGCGCAGCGAGCCCGATGCGGAGCTCACCGTGAAATCCACGAAACCGCCACAAGGCGCAGATGCCCGATCGCCGGATCAGAAAAAGCCGAGGACGGTCGAGTCCGCGCGAAGGCTCCCGCCACGCGCTGCCTCAGAACGCTCTGTAGTGCCGGTGCCCGCCCCCGCACTAGCGCTCACCCCGTCGCAAAAGGTTGCCCGCGAGCAGACCTTAGCCGCGCCCGCGAAGCCCGCGCGTCCGTCGCGCGAGAAAACGACGCCGCCTGCTGCAAATATAGGCGTTACCGTGACGAGAACCCCGGTCGCCGCGATAGCAGCGCCACAACGGAATCCGAATACACTAGAAGGCGTTACCGAAGAGAGGACTCCGAGCACCTCGACAGTAGCGCCTAGACCGCAGCTAGAACCACATACGACGCCTCACCAACGCTTCCCGCCGATCGTCGTTGAGTACCTGCCCAGATGGACAAAGCACTTTAAACGGTTGGCGGAAATGTTAGGACGATCTCCTAATGCGCGACCATTCGGGAATGGAGTACGGTTCATTCCGACTGAGCCACTAGAGAACCACATAATCAGAGACTATCTCTTGAAACTCGAATGGGAAGAAGGGGTGAAGTGGTTCACTTACTCCACCCCCACCGAACGCAGCCTAAAGGTCGCTATCCGCGGCTTCATTGAAGATACCCACCCGTGCGAGGTCATACAAGCTCTCCATAGGAAGGGACTGCACCCGGAGCACGTGCGGGAGATAAAAGGACGTAGAGGAAGACCTGGGAGCATCTTTTTCTGCGCTCTAAAGCGAACGCCAGAAGCAATTCCAGCGATCTATGAGATCACAGAACCTACAGGTGAGAATAGAAGGGTGGCGTGGGAAGAGGGGCCCGGCACAATGCCACCGGTGCCAGCAGTTCCGGCACTCCTCCCACAACTGCCACCGCCCACTCGCATGCGTGCGATGTGGAGGTCCGCACTTCGCGCATCAATGCGCACGACCACGAGACGAACCGCCGACTTGTATTAACTGCAGGGGTGCCCACCCCTCCAACAACGCGACACTATGTCCGGTGTAGAGGAAGCGAGGAGTAAGAGGGCAAGAACCGTCGCCAGGTCAGGTGACACCAAGAAAGCGAAGAAGCTTGCTCCTCTTCCACGAAGAGACGTCGAGGAGTCAGCTGCAGAAAGCCTCATTGCACCTGCGAACGACCCTCCCTCACTGAAGTTATCGAATAAAAGAAGACCCCGCACCCGGAAGGACGCGAGTACAACCGACTCCGCCCAAAGCCGCATGTCAAGACCAGGTGGCACTTCATCCCTGTGACGCCCGCATACCTGCACCCCAACAGAAGCCGGTGACCACCGCCAGGAGGCCACGACCCGTTACCATAAGCCCAAAGAGGCAATCAAAGGACAGCCCGTCTTCACGGGCATCGCTGGACAAGCCACTGGAGGAGGCATATGCCTCGAGCAGTTCCCTTGTCTACCCTTGCAAGGGGGTAGAGTGAGATGACCAGAGCTGAGGCTGCTAGTTATATAAACAGGGGGCCTACCCAAGTTGCTTATCTACAATCACTAACGCAGATAGAAAACGAAAAAAATGTATGGAGATGACATCTGAGCGCTATATCACGTGATTTTAGTTTCAGACAGATCGTCAGATAAGTCATCTCCATACATTTTTTCGTTTTCTATTTGCGTTAGTGATTGTCGATAAGAAATTTGGGTAGCCCCCCAGATACTATTTCTGTACTTACGGTCAATGATATATTATGTTCTGTGTATTAAATCGAAGGAACTTTAATAGATCTAATGGTAATGAAGATCATAGAATTCTGAAAGTCTAGAGTGACTTTTAGCCAAAATTTACATATTTATATGTAATGTATATGTATAAATGTATATGAATATGATTTTACAATATATCATTTGTTGTCTTTCAAAGTTATTTTAGCTTATACTGCCAACAGTGTGTTGAACTGTTCCTCATGAGGTCTATATTCTTTTATATGAAACTTAAACCTCTACAGTGTTATTACAAAAAAGTGAAATACGTATTGAATACTTGCTTTAAAAATGTTACGTTTTAAATGCACCGCTCTCGCTTAATCTTTGCCATCTTGATCTTTTGTCTTGCTTTGGTTAGGTTAGGTTAGACTTGCGAAAAAATATAAAGCGAACTAGCCTCGGGCGAGCGTGGTGCATTTAGTACGAAACCTTTTTAGAGCAAGTATTTAATACCTATTTATCTTTCTTCTAATAACACCGTTATGGTTTTGGACAGTCCAGCGGTTAAGATACCTTCCTGAAATGACCCGTCCAAAAATCCATTTTCTCGTATTTTAGATAGATCAACTTCAACATATAACCAGTCAGCGTGAAAAATAGCCACTACGCAAAGTTTTCATATAAAATCTTCATCAATATTTTTGTCTGTAATGAATATAGCTACAAGTTCGAACTTATACGTAATATGATCATAAGTTTAATACAAAATAGAATTCAAATATCAGTATAGAAATCTAATATTTGTTATTTATCTTCAAGTCGCCTCGATGTTATGAATATAATGTACCTAATACATATTTATATCAAAATTTGTGTTCTGTGCATGTATTCTGAGCGGTCAAGAAGTTTGACACGGATTGTAGAACAATTTTTATGCTATTAATTTCATTATAATTTTGCAATAGTTCATTCTATTCTATATTGTCAGTCAAATCTTATTTTATTGTATAATACAGAGGAATTAGCGAACGGTTGTTAGTTTTATTTAAAATTTCACTAACAAACTTATAGACTGAGGATCGCGAAGTATGTTAGTGATAAAATTTGAATAATATTCAACGAAATGGTCCCAGTTTAAGAGTTCCGTTATGCAAATTTTAGTATTCTAAATTTTAGTAACGGAGAGTGCGTTGAAATAATTTGTAACTATTTATGAATAGAGAGCGGTGTCATTGGACTTAGCTGTTAATAAGAATATTTTTATAGTCCTAATGAACTCTTAATATTAATGTAGGTCAGAGATTCAGCATTTATAAACTCTCGACTGATCGTTAAAGAAATCTGTGTTAGGAATTCTGGATGTCTGAGTGAATGTTCTCAAAAAGCTGCTATCATTTTTTTAAAGTGAAACTTATTTCCATCGTCTTACAATTTTTCGTCCATCTATTGCATGTCGCATTACAGCCGACAAGCGGAGTAGGGTAAAGTGAAAGAGAAATCTATGGTTTAATTTAAAATGATTCTATGATTTAAATACTTATTCTACTCAGTTTTAAAATGCGTCTATCATGTGAATGCTAATATTTCGTACTTTAATACGCAGATTGAAATTAAAATTTTAAAATGGAGATCTCGTCTACTATTCCCAATATCATTTCCATTTTCCAATTGTTAAGTTACGATTAAATAGGCGATTTTAATACCCTAAATCGAACAGTTTCCGATTTTTTTAGTTAAATGTCTACGATCCAAAAAAGTTTCACAAGCATCACGGTTTCATAAAACTACACAATGTTTTTAAAATCTCATACCAGTTTGAACAGGATATTTCCCAGTCATCAGCGCTGATCTGGATGGAGCACATAGAGGCGTTGCATAATGATTCTCGATGGTAAGGCCGGAGTGTACCAAAGCATCGATATTCGGTGTATGTGTCTGGTCGGAGCCATGGACTTCCCCTTCATTCCACTTCTAAATAAATGTATTATAATTAAGTTCAAGTAAATAATAGAGGTATGTAAACGAACTTGGCAAATGATTAGTTTGACAAAGAAATAGAAATCTTGTTACAAGAAGACACATTAATCTAAAATATTGGAATTAACCAGAATTATTGAAACACATATAAACAGCTTTCTTACTGTAAAATGTATATAGAAATTTGCATAGATTAATTTAGAAATGACATGGTTTATTTTCTTTAACAAGTATGTCACTTGTAATCTACATTTTTATACTAATATAATGCTTGTTTGGGTGAACGCGCTAATCTCCGGAACTACAGGTCTGATTTGAAATATTGTTTCAGTGTTAGATAGCAAAATTTATCGAGGAAGGATATAGGATATATATCATCACGCTAAAACCAATAGGAGTGGAGAAACTATGAAGAATGTTTCAAAATCAGGATTTTTTCCTTTTGAGAGCCCAAAAGCGTTTTAACGTTAGGCGGACTTAGAAAAGCCCTACATCATAATATCAGGGTGGTGGGGCTTCTGAAAAGCCAGGATCGATAAAACATGTGCGATATATGCAACACAGTATAGACATATAATCATTAGATATAAGGTAATAACTGAATATATTGTTGGTTTATATCATAAAATAGCGAACATGCACATGTTAGGTTATTTTCATAGGCGTTTACAACGAACTTCAAAGACTACCGAAATGCTAATAAAAAACGATATTTTCCATTATCGTATACAGAAATGTGCATACTATAAGTTGAACGAAATCGCGGGCTGTGCTATACCGCTTACAAAACTAAACATAAAAATGTATATATTCGTGCCAGATTTAGTTCATGTGACAGAATTTAAAACTCATCGAAATGTATTGTTTTACCCACAAAAATTGCGCTCTAGAAAAATTTATCACTATATGCTATATGGCTAAGTTGCAAGAGCTTGCTAGGCAAATTTTAACCTGTAGAGTTTCGCGAACAGTGAAAAGTAATATAATAGAACATTACAATAGTGTCACACTCAGATATGACATTCTTTTATCAGCTGGTGTCTACTAACTAGATCACTATCACTATGCATAATGAGGCAGTCACAATGTCTTTGTTTGGTTTGTCACCTCTCGCAATCAGAGTGGTCTTTGGTTAATAGATTGTTGATCTCGTGGGAGTATTTTTAAATACCATAAGGTATAGCTCAGTTATTCTGATGAGAAAATAGTTTCAAAATTCGAAATTATAGCCATCATAAATTTTACGAAGCAAATACATCCTTATTTTTAGATTTCATTTTTACAATATTCTGCAAAGTCACTTTTGTAAGATACTAGCAGGAATTGAGTATAATTTTGTACAGTTTCAATAAAAAAAACTAATAAATGTAGCCAATTGTATGCTGTCAAACCTTCCACGTGATATAATAGTGTAATCCATTTAAATATAAGTTGAAAATACGTTTATTTAAGGCATAAATACGTCAAAACTACTAAACTCAATTTTTTGTAGAAAGCTGTAAGGCTACTTCTTTTTTGGGAATTTGACGGACATGTGCGGGTATCACTTAGTCCATACTAAACGTATTAAACATTTTCGTGTAAATAAGTTCAGTAAAAATAAAACTTACCAAATTATCCGTAAAAAAGAGTATTATGTGAGGTCTGTTGACATAGGCGTTCACTCCGTGGAGTGTCAAACATAACCACAAGATAAACGACATGTCTCACCAGTTTTCTAGCAACGAATAATACCTACTGATATATATAGGCACATATGGCATTTATATGTACGTGTGTGTGAAACTACTGAACCAGTTGTAACGGGTAAATACGTTTCTAGTTTATTTATTAAATTGTGATAACCTTATTTACCAATTGTAGAGTTTCACCGTAATCTAGAATAAAATATATCAACTTTGGATCACAAAAAACGAATAAATGAATAATAAAGCAAAAATTTGAGCACAATTTATTGTTTTTTTAATTATAATTACTAATAGGATTAGTAGTAAGGATCGTGAAATGCGACGAATAGAGATTTATTTTATCGAAATGACTACACTTTTGACCCAGCAAGGCCTTAACAGCTTCACCGGACTACGTGACGAATAGAGACTTATAAATGAAGGCTTCGACTTATCGATGGTATGGAAAAAACTAATGATATTTAACTAAAAAGCTATAGATATGTCAAAAGCGAAGCGGCAGCACCTTGTTAAAACTTGGCTAACTAACTTTTTTACCGGCTCCCCATCAATTCGCCCGTATCTAAGTCACATGTAACTATTTTTTTTTCACCACCGATATTGAGGAGATATGCCATCTCACTTCCACATTTTATCTAAGACAGTGTGGCGTTACAATATTACTTTATGTATGTGTGCGTTATCGTGCCAATTGTTTTGTTAAAATATCATGTAGGTAACGTATTTGCAGCTTTTTGGTTATAATATCATTGAAAAAAAAAAACATACTAAATCTCGTCAATATTTGTTAAACAAAAAAAAAATCTTTTGACAAATTGAGAAGAATAGGCACTGAACTGTTTTATTTTGTTGTTTCCAATATTGATTCACCCACAATGTTTTAAATAATTCGGTTACTGAAATTGTTTAAGACTCTATGATTGCGACAATATTTCTAGCTTTTTTGCTGTTTTTTTGCTCCAGTAGCCAATTCTTAAATGGAATAAAGGATATATTTTAACATGTAACATGTAGGTTTTCTGTTAATTAGTTGTTGAATATTATTTAATTACACAGGTTTATAGAGTTCATGGTAGCTGTGAATATGGGTGATAGCTTCACTTTTTGAACTTTATACTAGATTCCGCTTGTGATTATGTCTGTTATTGTATGTTTATAAATAATTATATCATATTCTCGTAACTCTCACGGCCTATAGTGCAACTTTTCCAGTTTTTTAACACTTATCGTTATCATTATTATCATCGGCCTTTAAGAAACCCACTACAGGGGCACAGGCCTCTTCCCGAAGGAAGGTATGGGCACAATCACCACGCCGGCCCGTGACGTATTGGCGTTTCAAACTCTGAGATATCCACAATTATATATTTTTCCACATACAAGAATATTTTTCATGTCCCGGTTATCTCACGCTTCCTCCACCGTCAAACAATAGAGTTACCAATTTAAATTAGCCTTATCAGATGAAATCGTAATAAATAAATAATAGCCGTATTTAATTAGACACTTAACATTATAATTTGGCAAAATTAGACAATATCTACATAGACCAGTGTTTCCCAACCGTTTTTTAGGCCATGTCCCACCTTAACATTTCAAGAATTGGTATGCACCCCCCCCCCCCATACATCATTTTTAATCTTTAAATATTATTTTGTTCCCTTAAGAAATATAAATGATACCTTTTAGGAAGAAATCACTATGAACTAGTTATCAAAACATCGTAAGTAAAATTTCAAAATATGTAATGAAAATCTTACTCGACTTGACGACTCTAATTACCCAGTTGATATTTTGGTAGCGTCAAACGAAATGCTAGCGTCACCGATATCTAGCATTGCATTTAAATAATTAAATAACCCAATGCGAAAGGGTTAAAGTCGTGTCGAGTCTATTTTGAAATTGCCGCCCTGTGGTGCGTGGGCCCCAGGTTGGGAAACACTGACATTGACTGTGGCTAAACAAAATCGGTTAAATATTTTTTGCGTGAAAGGTTAACAATAATCCATATGTCCGCAAAATCTTAATTTTTAGAATATTCATAGGAAGATTTTAGCATTCGACCGCAATAAAACCTGATAAGTAACGTTACGGAGTTTTTGGCGTGGTTTTAGTCTGTCATGTAGTGGATTTTATATTTTATTAATAATCTTGTGTTATTTGACTCTATATTTTGTAAGTTTGGTAGTGTTTTACGTAATATAATTAGTTTATTGTGCATAAGTGAAGTGAATGGAAAATAATACTATGTAGCATGAAATTCTGAGATGTCACAAAAACTCCCTGGAAGGTTCTAACAAGGGAGCCACCATCTAATTGGACCATTGAAATAATCACAGCCTGTAAAATTATAAACTACACGACAATGGCAGTAATAATCTCAAAGATTGGTTGCCAAAAATATAGCTAAAAAAAAGAATAACGTTGTAACCAAGACGGTAAGCCTAATACGAACTGGCTCTGCCGGAACACATCACAGTTGCTTGACTTTCACCTATTGACTTTACTTTCAACATGAGGAAGGTTCCGGAGTCCCTATAAGTCCTATGAACCATGGAATATACCATATATTTATTAACTCGCAAAATGCGTTTTGAAAAATTGTTCCATGCGTTAATTTAATTGTCTTAAATATTACTTTAAGAAAATTGAATTTTCGCATATAGAAAAAGATTTGAAATCTATCCAGTGGTTTTTGAGTGAAGAGTACGCACAATGGTACAATATAGGATATTTATTTATTCCGAAAAGATATGACGTTATTTCTTCAAAATATTGTTTTGTTAAATATTAATTCAGTTTACAAGGAATACATTCTTTACTTCTTATAAATATGGCTTCACAGAATGTTCTAGATTTTATAATATACATATAAAAGCGGTTTGTGTCGCTGACATTCGTATTAAATAAAAACTGTATCTGAGATGTCAACGCCCTCAATTTGAACTTAATCTATGTTGTCTATGTTAAATAATTAAAAATAATAGAAAGTGGTCGAAATTCATAATATAAGAAGGGCAAATATTTTGAAATGTAACAATATTACCTGTATTGAGTTTTATAAAATAAATCTAAAAATGTTTTCCTGTAATCTGAAAGTTTCACTTCTAACGTGTGTCTTTACGAAACACCCTGCTTCTATTTATCAAAATTTACTGAATATCTGAAAACCGCGTTATAATGGGACCATTCTGTTACTTTTATGGGCTTTATAACATTTAAATTATGAGAAAAATCATAAGTTGGGAATGTAATCTTGATACATGTAGATTGCATGGTATAAAGAGTACTCTAGATTCATTATCATTGCATATAAAACAAAGTTTGTCTGTCTGTTCGCGATAAACTCAAAATGTTCTGAACCGATTTTCATTCTGTTTTCAGCAGTAGATAAATGGATTCATGAAGAAGGTTTACGTATATAATTTGCCAAGGCTTTTTTAATAACCATTTTTTTTAATTACAACGTCCTAGGAATAAACAGAGGTATATATTTGTATTTTTTTAAACATTGCCCGAGTTTCTTTTTCATTTTGTAAGTTTTCGATTTAGATGGTAAACCCGTTTAGGTTAGCTCCTGGTTAACACCAGATGCTGAAAAATACGTATAGGTGCTTTGTGATAGATTTTCAACTTGAGGTGGCAATTCCTACCGATATGCTCAAATACTTACGGTAGGGAGTTCCGATTCTGACGCGGCCGGGAACGGTTGTGTCCGTGCTCGGAGCGATATTTCTTGATTATTCTGATACAGTGTATACAGAGTGAAGTGTTCGGCTTTCACCTTGAAGTGCCGATCCGACTGACGTGGCGCACACATGCACCGCAGCTGCGTAACACCTGGTTTCTTTTTCTCGAAATTGAGTGAGACCCTTCCTTTGTATATATTTATTGCTTTGTTTATTATATTATATTGGTACATTTATTTGTTTACTCATTAGTTTATCTATTTATTTACGTAGTCCTTTACCCTTTTAGTCGTCATTTCTTTATAACTTTATTTCAATTATTTATTTGTTTAGTTATCCATTTATTTATTTGTTCTATATCTATGGAAATTATTCACCTTGCCTGTCTCACTAACGTATTTTCTGTATTGCTTTCTCCTTCTGGTTCATTTTAAACAGCTCTCTTGATCTGCACCCGGGATAGACCCGCAATTAACCCGTTCGGCGTGCCCCCTGCCCTTAAGGCAGGGAGGTTGTTTCGCGGCCCCTCCCTCTCAGTCCACCGCGATGAACCAGATAGCATTAATAGAATTATTCCGCAGAAATCTCCTCGCGAGCGGCCTAGATCAGGAGATTATGAACACAACAATTCAGAATGTTACGTCGCAGGCCTCCGAGGGCCATTTCAATATTCCAACCGCGAACTCTTTCGCGACCTTATCGCCGCAGTCTCCTCTAGACGCGCGCGACAAAGGCCTACTAGAGGCCCCGATTCCTAGCTCCAGCTCGGAGACCGGCTCCGAGTTGGAGCTAGACATGACGGCGTCCGCCGAGCCGACCGCGACCGCAACCGAGTCCGCGATTCCCGCGCCTTCTGCGCAAACATATAAGGACGGTTATACGACCGTCTCATACAATAGGCGTCGTCCGGCTAGCCCGACGGAATCGGGCTCCGTAGGCCCGGCGAAAGTCGCGAATATAGGTGGCGCCCGTGTGCCAGCCCCGGCTATACCGGGTAGCAAACCGCGGACGAAAGGACCTAGCTCCGTCCCGCTCACTCCTTCTCAACCTGCGGGTTCCGCAGGTAGGAACCCGCGCCCCCCGCCTCCAGTCACGATTCAGGACAAGTCCCAATGGACTATGATTTCAAACAGGTTAAAGACCCTTAAGGTAAATTATACGTCCGCCCTGAGTACACCGGCGGGCATTCGCGTAAAATATCCCACGTCCGAAGAGCATCGCACTTTGATTCGATTCCTTACGGAATCGAAATTAGCATATTTCACGTTCGCTCTCGAGGAGGAGCGCCTCCTCCGTGTCGTGCTTCGCCGTGTCCCGGCCGAAATCTCGGTTGAGGACATCACTCTCTCCCTTCAGAAGAAGAAATTACACCATTACACCACATTACACCGCATGTACCACCCACGCACCCGCGCTCCCTACAATATGGTGCTTGTTCTTCTCGACCGGTCGCAGGAGGGCAAGGCCATCTTTTCGCTCACATCTGTGTGCGACCTCAACGGCGTCACCGTTGAACCCCCACGTAAGGCCCATATTCCGTCGCAGTCCCATAACTGCCAGTGTTATGGGCACTCGGCAAAGAACTGCCATCTTCGCCCCAGGTGCGTCAAGTGCCTGGGAGACCACGCCACGAAGGAGTGCGCGCGCACTCTTGGCACTCCCGATCCTCCCAGTTGTGTGCTCTGCGGTAACGCGGGTCACCTCGCGAATTATCGCGGCTTTCTCCGCGCGCCACGCACACAACGTCCCCGTCAGGTGCGGCAGGCGCCCAGGGCGCCTGTAGCCGCCGCCCGCCCTCTGCCTCCATCTCTCATGTCCGTGGAGGCCTTCTCGGGCCTGCCGGGCGCCTCCCGCGTCCCGGTAGCGCCCACGCCCATGACCTCACTGCGCTCGCCACCCTCTGTGCCGCGCGCGGCTCAACCCGGGCGGGCCCCTATGGCCCCCTGGGCCCCCCGACCTCACCCTCAGGCTTCTTCTAAGCCTCAGGCGCCGCTGCCATAGGCGGCTTATGCTTCATCATCCTCTCTCTCGGGTAAATTCGACTGGATGAAGCATTTACTCCGCGAACACGACATGAAGGAGCTCCTCGCCTTCTACGCCATCGTCGAGGTAGAAGAGGAGCTAGGTCTCCTCACCGCTCTGTCGCGCTTCCCGGCTATCGGAGCCACCATTCAGCGCATCGCCCGGTCACCCTCTTTTAAATAAGTCTTAAAATTCACGGGTCTTAATAAAGTAAAACCACGCGGTCTATGTCTCTCGTTTTTCAATGCGAGATCCCTTCGGTCACAGCGCGATCTAGTAGCTGACTTTTTGCGCGATAGACAGATTAACGTTTTCCTCATCCAGGAAACGATATTAAAACCGAGTATGCGTAATCCGAGAATCGCAAATTACTGTATAGTCAGGAACGACCGTATCACCCGCGGGGGTGGCACGTTAATCTATTTTAGGCGTTCGTTGTACTGCATGCCGTTAGATCCGCCCGCGCTAACCAATATGGAAGTGTCAGTGTGTAAATTAGGTATGACCGGTCACTCGAATATTATTTTAGCTTCCGCGTATTTGCCACCAAACAAAGAATTGCTAAGATCCGATTTGCAGGCGCTACTTAATTTAGGAGATTCAGTTATTATAGCGGGGGACCTCAATAGCGGGAACGTTATCTGGAATAGTCCGTGTACCTCTCGTAACGGAAGAATACTCGACGAACTAGGTAGGGTTCTCGCTTTTGACGTCATAGCCCCTCTGAAACCCACGCACTATCAAGATCATTGCCGACCCACAGTATTAGATATAGCTCTCTTAAAAAATATCACCCTTCCTGTACGACTCATACAAGTAGTACACGAACTTGATTCAGATCATCGCCCGGTTGTTTTACAGTTAGGTCACAATTCAGACTTCACCCCGCCGTCGGTTAGGGTGGCTGATTACGCGAAACTCGTTCAATATTTTAAAGAAAATCCGTCGTCTAGTAGTTTAGACAGGATTCCGGACGTGTTGGTGTCTAAAGCCGACGTGGATTCGGCCATCGATTCTCTGGTTGATTACCTCCAGACCGCTGTCAGGGTGACCTCGAAAGAGGTACAAGCGGCGAACGATCGCCGTTTTATACTCCCTGACGACGTGAGAGCAATGATCACGGAAAAGAACGCCGCGACTCGAGCTTACGACGCTTACCCGTCTGTAGAGAATCGCGATCGTTTACGTTTGTTACGAAAAACAGTCAAGTCTCGTATTTCTGAGATCCGGGGCGACAGGTGGGACAGACTCCTGGAGGGTCTCCAGCCTTCTCACCTATCGTACTGGACTCTAGCGCGAACTCTCAAAACAGATATGGTCACTCCAATGCCTCCTCTCGACAGAGGCCCCGGGTTGCCTTCCGCGTTCGATAGCATAGACAAAGCGGAATGCCTTGCCGCAAGCTTACAGAAACAGTGTTCGCCAAACACTGATAACACTGACCCTTTCCATAACGGATTAATCGAATCAGCTGCGGAGCATGTACTCGCGTCTCCTCCGGTGGATACCCTAACCGTGATCACTTTCGATGAAGTTGCAGGCGCAATCAAGCGTCTCAAGCCTAGGAAGTCCCCAGGTCCCGATGGGATCAGGAATGAGGTTCTGAAACTGCTTCCTGATCGCATCATAGCTCTATTGGTCTGCGTCTTCAATGCGGCCATGTCCCAGGGTCACTTTCCAGCCGCCTGGAAAAAGGCCGTAGTGATAGGTATTCACAAGCCTGGCAAGAAAGCTACGCTTCCCGTTAGCTATCGCCCCATTAGTCTGTTAGATACCTTAGGAAAACTTTACGAGCGGCTCCTTCTGAACCGTCTTCAGTTCTCGATTACAGATTTAAAATTAATACCACCTGAGCAGTTCGGATTTCGCGCCGAACACTCTTGCACGAATCAAGTACACCGCCTCACGGAGTACATTTGCTCTAAATTTAACGCCGATCCGAAACGTAAACCGAAACGCACAATTGCAGTCTTCTTCGATATCGCCAAGGCCTTCGATAAGGTCTGGCACGGAGAGCTTATCCATAAATTATGTAAATCTCGCGTACCCGATAGGTTAATTCATATTATCCGCGATTATCTCACTGATAGGACATTCCGCTTCAGAGTGGATGGTGAACTATCGCTGCCCCACCCGATACGCTCAGGTGTGCCACAGGGCTCCATACTCCCGCCCACGCTCTTCAATCTGTTCATCAGTGACCTACCTCGGTCTCGGGGGGTCGAGGTAGGTTGTTACGCTGACGATACCGTTATTTACACTTCCAGCTGGCGGTCGGACTTTCTTAGGAAGCGCATCGAAAAAGCCGTTGATACTCTCGGTGAATGGTTTCGTCGATGGCGCATAGAAGTTAATCCCGATAAGAGTGCCGCAATACTCTTCGATCCCACGAAACGTGTTAATAAATTTGAGCCCATCAGGCTATACGGAATCGATATCCTTTGGGCCGAAGAGGTCAAATATCTCGGTGTCACATTAGATAAACATTTAAAGTTCAATTCACATATAGACAGAGTGCGAAACAAAGCCGCTATGGTCTTGGGTCGCCTCCATCAGTTGCTTTGTCATAAGAGTAAGATGTCCCTCAGACACAAGCTCACTTTGTATAAGACGTGTATCCGACCCGTGATGACATATAGCTGCCCCGTTTTTGCGCATATGTCCAAAGATAGCTTTCATAAGCTGCAGGTTCTCCATAATCGTGTTTTACGTAAAGTGACCGGTGCTCCGTGGTACATTCGGAGAGTCGATCTCCATAGAGACCTAGAGATCCCTTCTATCTGGGCGTACGTAAAATCACTTACGATTAGTTATTTTGAAAAAGCTGCGAATCATCCCAATCCGTTAGTGGTATCCGCCGCAAACTATGAACCCGTACCTAACGCTGCGCGTTATAAAAGACGTCCGCGATGCATTTTTACCGACCCTCCTGATTTAATCACGTCAGCGAACGATTAGAACCAGCCTGTCCCTCGAAACAGAGCGTGCTCACGCCCACGCCCGCGTAACCACAGATCACGCCGCTGTGGTCTGGGGGTTAATTTCACTCCCGCACACCCGATTAGGCCTCCCACGGCAGCGGCTCAAGCCTAGGTTCGATCCCTCGGTAGGGAGCCCTTGAGTGCGTTGCTTGCGCGATACGGTGACACACAAATATACATCACTGCTACAACACTACACGATCATCCCCACACACGTGCACGCCTACACTCTTACACATGAAAGTGGAAGGGTTTACTTTTTCCCTCACGCAACTGAAAAACTCTCAATTTTCCGATAATAAATATATGGAGGAGTTGTTGAGGTGTTTATGCTTGGTACACATATATGTTTCAACAACTCATACATATATGAATAGTTAGCTAGGTTAGCTAAGATAGGTCGTGATATTGCATGCAACAGGCAACAGCCAAGCCGAGGTGTGCCGTGCACCATTGAGCTGGTTGCCAAAATAAAATCGGCTGAGTGCCTTAAGCGTTCGCCTTAGTAGTCCGGTGAAGCTGTTAAGACCTTGCTGGGTCAATAGCGTAGACATTTCAAAAAAAAAAAAACTTATGGTAGGGATGGCAATCTGAGATTTATTAATCTTAAAATTAATTTAAGAAATAAAAAAATCAATGAGTTTAATATATATTAAACATCGAATCGATCCAGTGAATTAATCTCTGACACTATAAAATCATGGTCTGATATTTCTGTCTAGATAAAAATATACCATACAACAATTTTTATTTAAAAAAAACTGATCTTTAAAAAAATATTAAGATAACGAGTTTTGAATAATCGATCCACTAGACCTCGATTTTACCTTTGAAACGATTCTATAGACCACGATTCGAATCGACTCAAAAATCGATTATTTTTCGGAGAATCGTCATCCCTAACTTATGATATATGAACGACAGATTGATAAAGATATGGTATACTTAAAAATATTGAAATAAAACTAGTTCCCAATAACATTTTGTTATAAATTTATTTACTGGCAACGTTTACAATAAAAACACTGTGCAAAACAGTAATTACTGATTAGAACTCATTTATTGAGAAAAGTTGTTGACAACTGTGTTTCCCCAATATTTCAGGTTTGAAGCTACGGAGGTTTCATTTCTTGACTCACTAATCCTAGAAGAACTGCTGGCTTCCTGTGATTTTGAAAATAAATTCAAAACTCTTGTTTAATCAATTTTTTTTAATATAATCATGACACTTGTGTTTGAAGTGAGAAGATAATTGTCGAATTGCCATCATGGTGCCCATTTCGCAAACAAACAGTCTTATTACATACTTTATACGTATTTGAATATATGGTTCATTTTTATACCACAGTAATTAATTTATTACAGAAAAAAAAGAAAGAAAGAGTATATAGTAATAAGTACATAGTATATGCAAATCGCAGCATTATGAAAGGGTGTCCAGCTCAATATATGATACAGTGTTATGAGAACACTTAGCGTTGATTTTCGGCTAGAACTCCATGCAAGTCATGGTGCGTAAAATAAATAAGTATGACATAACGTATATAGAGAAAATAAATAAAATATGTATAAATAGGATATATACAACATTATATTAACATATAAAAAAGCAATTGCAGGAATAGTTTTACGGTAAATCCTATCTGGGCACAAACTAAAAAGTTCGCAGCTTCTTATCTTTGCCGTACCGTGAAGCTGTGGAACAATCTCCCGGTTAGTGTATTCCCTCTTTCCTATAACATGGGGTCCTTCAAGCGTAACGTGAAGAGACATTTACGCAGGCCGGTATGACAGCGGCGACCGCCGAGGGATAGTGTGTCTCTCGGTGGTCGCCATTGTTTTTGGATTGTACTGTGCGCACCATCAGGCACAGTGCAGTCACTTTGCTGTGCTACAATAAAAAAAAAAAAAACGTAACCAAAATATATATAACACAAATTACGTGCAAAACCTTTAATTAATACATTGTAGTATTAATAAAAATCTTTTTATAATGAATTTTAAGTGTAAGTATCGCGATATATGTATGATATGTTTATTTTTAAGATTTGTTAGTTAGTATATATATACAGCTATATATTGGATAAGTATTGTTATAGTTGTGTCAAGACGGTGCGGACACGATTATCTTGTCATTTTAAACGCCGTCTATATTGTAAAATTGAAAAAGTTAAAAAAATGTACTCACCGCTCAGCCAGATTCCTGCATTCATGGGAATCCTATCCTCTACGTATAAGCATGATGAAATAATTGGCTCATAAACAGCTCCGTGAAGTTGGCCCCCCCACTTT
>JACEII010000018.1:1291438-1387844 GCA_014332785.1 Antheraea mylitta | reverse complement strand
GTTTTGATATCGAAGTCGGTTCAATTTTTTTTTGTAAAAATTTTTATATAGTCAGTTATGATTATCACATAAAAGTAAATTGTGTGTGGAACATAGACCGTAACGTAACCGTAAGAAATTAGTAACGAAGAAAATGAGACCAAACGACCTTTTGTTACTGGATTTTGTTTTTTTTTTCCATAAAAAAATTGTCCTGAAAATTGCAAACATAACACGAAAATTATACCGAAATAGGTTCAGCTGTTCGAAGTGCTTCCATTAAAGTGCTTACATACATTGAACTAATAACTTTTATTTATCTAGTGTATTCTAATAAAAATATCACTATATTGTTAGTTAACGAGGCAAGCTTTATACATATTCAGACACTCACCTTAACAGCTTCAGCGGTATAGACATCGGTCGCGTACTCTCATTCCGGTCATCTGTTCTCTCATACTCTGAAATATATTTATTTGTCTTATCTTTCTTGATACCATTATACTATTAGACACTTCAAATTAAGCGGTTAGTAAAAAAGGCGTTTACCCTTAAATACCAAATGTATTATATATTCAAGGAAGAAGAATCGAGAGTACTTAGAGTGCAATGTAAAACAACACTAAGTAACGTTAAATACCTAATATTTTGTGTGTTGTTGATGTGTTTATGTAGTATATACTAATATAATAAACAGGTAAAGTTTTTGAGTTTGTGAGGTTGTAGAGGGTGATCTCAGGAACTACTGAACCTATTTTGAAAATCATTTTACTTATATAAAACCACGTTACTTCTGAGTATCATGGGTTATACATTAAGTCGAACAATGAACATGGTCTCACATATTCAAATCCTTTCGTTGGTTTGTTGGAGTAGTTCTACAATTTCAAACAAAGCAGTGATATGTATGTATTTGAATATATACCAAAATAATCCATACCATAAGATCCTTTTTCGTTGTTCCCGTGGTGGAATTTGTCAATATTACCAGTCATAAAGCTAAGTTCACTGTCAAACCTGTGGTACAATAAAATGAACAGTCAAATATCCTAACTTATCCTGAATATAAATATATAATAATCCAGTGTCATGATGTTTGTCGATGAACTCTGTAACTACTCAATCGATCTTCATAAAAGTTGGCATTTATGTATAAATTGGTACAATCTTTCAAATTTATATTTCGATTAATGGCCTCAATATTTTTAAATTGCAAATTAAATGATTGTCAATGTTGATTATTATTATTAATTGTAAGTTTCATCAGTCTCTAATAGATGGCGCTCTAAATTAGTTTTTTAGACATAAAAACTGTAGGACCGATTGTTATAGATATCTCATCGCGCCTCGTTATAATTATCAGATTTTAATTTAATTTTCCGTTCTTTACACGACCGCTTTTAGGCAGACTCTTTGCCTCATAATACATGTGCACGTGAGTGGATTAAGCCAATGAGATCTTAGAAACAAAATAACAGTTTGCGTATAAACTTACACTTGATGCAAATGTTCTTTCATAAAGCTGCCCAAACGCCATTTACCAATAATGTGAGCATCGTAACCCAAGTCACTAAGATGTTCAGGTAGAAGTTTGCCTATACGCTGTGAGTTCCTTCTTTCTGCGTTAGGGCGCATACCTAAAAGTTTTAAATACTACTTTGAAAGAATTCCAGAAAAGTTTGATATTGTGTACATTTTTATACATTTGTACTTGATTTAACCACAATTTCATTTGGTGCCAACCAACGTTCTGACTTGAGATGGTAAACATTGAATTGGAATAAAAAAATGTACGCGGATGCTGAAGATTACTTTTGATTATTATAATTGCACTGGGTCATGATGAAAACACCCTTTTTCCGGTATGGCCTCTGCCTATGTAGGTAATTTTGCCAATACCAAGTGAAAACATCCCTCATGTTATAAAATTAACACCCTTGTATAAAATAATCAATATAAATAGTTAAGTTCGACGACACTACTGTTATTCATTAAATTTCAAAATTAAAATTAATTCTAACATTAATTGCGCTTACTTCCGTACCAGCAGCGTACACTAGCTTCGCATGGATGCAATATGTAGGCGTCAGTTGTCTAAAATAATTCATTAAACTCATAAAAGTTATGTAAGAAATTGTGTAAATTAAATTTGATTTTCTGTTGTTTAAACCGACAGTTTTTAGGCAGACAGATTATGCCACAAATCTATTAAATAGTTTATCATAATTTTGATTCAGCATGTAATAACTAACCACAGCAACACGTGGCCAGAACCTGCTAAAGTGTAAAAATAAATGATCATATATAATACCAGTATGAACAGGATATTCCCCAGTCATGAGTGCTGATCTGGATGGAGCACAGATTGGTGACGCATAGTGGTTCTCTAGTTTTAGGCCGGAATGTGCCAAAGCGTCGAGATTTGGTGTAAGCAGCTGCTCTGAGCCACGGAAAACAGCATTATTCCACCCCTGAATAGACACAATATGACTTTTATAAAATTATAAAGCTGAACCAAATTGGTTGTCAATAAATGGAAAATTATTACAAGAGTTAAATAAGATGTAAGTGCCGCAGGTTTTGTTGAAGGAAAACATTATGACGTTACTATAGCATAGTGCGCGGGCTTTTCCATACCCAACTGACTAACTACCATCCTCGAGTTCTGATGATGATATCCTCCTTGACGTGTCCGTCAACAGCGAACCTTGTTAATTTCGTGAATGAGAGCGAATGGGGCTCGTGAGAAATAAACCACATCGAGTTTCTTGCCGGTTCTTCCCGATGACTGGGTTGTTTTCCGAACCGGTGGAAGTTTTTGACGTTCATAAGTGCCTCATTAGGGCCTAAACTGGATAAAGTATTTTTGAATTTGTACATTATTTTGGCCCCTCATTGAAAATCAGCGCTGCAGTACCACCCAATTGTACTGCAGCATATAGGTGAATGGGGGTGTTATTGTTGGATTTTAATAAGCAATGTATATGTTAACTTTATCTAACTTGTTGTATGCGATGTTTTCCAACAATAAAGAATCTTTCTTTCTTCTTACCCTTTAAGAAATTAGGTTTTAAATGGAATTCGTGGAATCTATATAAATATCTTAAAATTACTATCGAAATACACACATCAAAAAAGTCTGAGCAACATGCGTGATATTACAAATTTTACCATTTATATTAATTAATTTCTAAGTATTTACTCAAACAAAGTGCGTAGGTAAGTAAACTTTTTTGTTATTGATGACATACTGGCTGGTTGTAAAAAAAAACTTGATTATGTTTTGTTTTTTCAGAAAATTCAAATGACTGCGAATTTGTTTGAATTTAAGTGCGTTTTAATTGCTACGTTTAGTCTTGATTTTACAATTTTACCAAACATTAAGTTAGAGACAAAATTGAATTGTTAGATATTCTTTACGTCATTTGATGGCAGATGAAATGCAAAGAGCTGTAGGGATGATGCAAGCGGGAAGTAATCAATCTCAGGTATGTCGACATTTTGGCATTCATAGAAGTGTTATTTGTCGTCTTTGGCAGCGCTACAATAATATAGGAGAACCCGCTGAACAGCGTCCAGGCCGTAAAAGGAGTACAACCACTCGGCAAGACCGGTACATACAACTGACTGCAAGACGCCAGCCGATGTTAACCGCTCGAGAGATAAGTTTGAGGCAACAAATTTCAAGTGGTGTTGATGTAAGTTCTCAAACTGTGCGAAATTGACTGTATGAGTACGGCCTACGAGCTCGACGCCCAATCAGGTGCCCACCGATACGTCACGGGAATCGCGCAGGTCGATATGAATGGTGTAGAGAACGTATAACATGGACCCAGGAACAATGGGATAAAATTATGTTTTCCGATGAGTCGCGATTCGGGTTTAAGCCTGATACAAGAAGGGTGCGAGTGTATCGTCGGCCCGGAAATACTGAAAGGCTCAGGTGCGTTCAGGAAGTTTATCCATACAGCGGCTCAACAGTTATGTTATGGGCGGGTATTATGAAGAACAGGCGAACTGAGCTCGTTTTTGTAAATGGAAACATGAATGCTGAAAATTACATTGAGGATATTCTCAGACCTTATGTCTACCCATTTGCAAAAACCTTTGGCTCTGATTTTAGGTTAATGCATGACAATGCGCGTTCACATACAGCTCGGCGAACCAGTGAATACTTTGCAACAGAGAACATCCGGGTATTGCCCTGGCCTGCACAATCGCCAGATCTCAACCCCATCGAGGACACATGGGACATGCTCCAGAGACGTGTTTTGAAGGACTTGGACGGAGCGACAACAACCCAACAGCTGAAGGATTTGCTACAATTCCATTGGGAGCGAATACCGCAAGATGACATAATAAGTTTCATTAATTCAATGAATAATCGTTGCCGACAAGTTTTGAATAGCAGAGGAGACCTTACTTTGTATTAGATTGTTCTATTCTTTCACAATAAATACATTTTCTTTAGAAATTTCATTTTGTAAAAAAAAGTTTAGTTTCTTATGTATCTTAGTTTCTACAGTATATTCTAATATTGTTCATTTCTGTTATTAAAAGAACTTATAAAAGACAACAGCTGTTATTTTTACATCATAGAACCCTAAAAAAACAACGTTATAATGTGAAGAACCATTCTAAAATTTTAAATTAGTACATGTTGCTTAGACTTTTTTGATGAGTGTATTTACAAAAAAGATATTGACATGTTGTAAAGAAACTGACGCCACCATTCTGAACATATTGATACCAAACCTCCAAAATGATATATCGTTCACGACAATACGTCATGATTAGCATATATGGAATTAAAAAATAAGTTGTAGTTTTGTAGTTATTATCCAAGAATGAAGTGACCCCAGTCTCCTCTACTGTACGTATATACAATACAAAATGTATAGTAAAAATTTAGAACTGGATGTCTGAACCCAGTTGTCAATATTTACGGATTATATCCGTACACTCCCTCGAAAAGAGACTTTTGCCCAAAAGTGGGACTGTTATAAGTTTGTATTATTATAATTGATTATATGTTATTATTTAATAGTCTAATACAATTACAGACAAAATAATGACTGTATTTTTTTTTCTCTAAATCTAAAGTAATATTAAAAAAGTGACGATATTTGATTGTTTGTTCTAAAGAGACGACTAACTTTAAAAATTATTTCTCATGAGTTGTATATATTTTTAAATGCTACATTAACACCAGTACGCTGCTTTGTGTAGGTGGTAGAGCCCCGCTGAAGCTATTTTTGGTTTCAGCATGAATGGGTCGGCTCCTCCGGGGTAGTACCACCCCTCTCACAGATAACTGACGTGAAATAACAGTGCTTGCATTGTTGTGTTTCGTTCGGTCAGTGAGAGAGCCGGAGACCCACGTCCCTTCCTATTTCCCTCTTTCCCTTTCCTTCCCCTCCTCCTTTCCCATATACAGGCTGGCAACGCACTTGCGACGTCCCTGATGTCACTAGTGTCTATGGACTGTGGTGATCACTTAACATCACGTGACCCACCAGTTCGTTTGCTTCCTTTGATATACAAAAAAAATTATATGTTGTTATTTAATAGTCTAATACAATTACAGACAAAATAATTACTGTATTTTTTTTTCTCTAAATCTAAATTAATATTAAAAAAGTGAAGATATTTGATTTTTTGTTCTAAATCTATCTTGTTCTTGACTAACTTTAAAAATTATTTCACATGAGCTGTATATATTTTTAAATGCTACATTAACGCCAGTAACGCTGCAAGTAAAAGTTATTATCCAAAAAATAGTAAACAGCTGTGCAACCTACCTAATATTAAATGTTCACTATATATAGTTTATAGCTGTTTATAACGAACCTCATGTATACAAGTATAACTTAAACCAATGGAATTTACATTGTATTTTTAAATGAATTAAATTGTGAATTATTTGTATTTCATAATGTGTAAATTAAAATTATTCTTATCAGTCTCTCTTTACATGTATTGATACTCCGAATAATAATTAAATACTTTTTATACAGTTTATTAATTTATCAAAAATATGATGGGTGGCACAATTCCAGTGCAAAATATCAATATTACATTTACACATGCTGCTATACTACGCATCGTCAGTCTGACGCAAGCCGTGCATGCGCAATACGGTCTTACTAACATGGTCATGCTTACTAACATGCCATGACGCGAAATTATAAATGTATCTCCTGTCAAACGAATAGCGCTCAACACACCTAAAGAAGTTCCCACTTAAATAAACTTTTTTTTATTTTTGATCTGACTACGCTATTGACCCAGTAAGGTCTTAACAGATTCACTGGGCTACTAAGGCGAGCGCTTAAGGCACTCAGCGGTAACGCACTCAAGGGCTCCCTGCCGAGGGATCGAACCTAGACTTGAGCCACTGCCGAGGGGTGCCCAATCTGGTGTGCTGGAGCGAAATTTACCCCCAGACCACGGCGGCGTGATCTGTGGTTACGCAGGCATGGGCGAGAACACGCTCTGTTTGGAGAGACAGGCTGGTACTGATCGTTCACTGCCGTTATTTCATCAGGATTTAAAATATGTCGCGGACGTCTATAATAATGCGCAGCGTTAAGTCCGGGTTCATAGTTTGCGGCGGATACCACTAACGGACTGGGATGATTCGGGGCTTTTTCAAAATAACTAGTCGTAAGTGATTTTACGCTGGTGAAAACCGCATGAAATCCGTTCAGTAGTTTTTGAGTTTATGGCGATCAGACAGACAGACGCTGTAGGAGGCTAGTTTAGTTGACCACACGAATTAAGTACGAAAGAAAGGTAGATAAGTAAATGAACTTTTATGTTCAGGTGATTTTACTAATCTTGTAGTCCGGTGAAGTTGTTAAGACCTTGCTAGGTCAACAGCCTAGTCAGTTCCAGAAAAAAAAAATACTAATCACTGTTTTTTTACAATAGTATCCACGCCGACGGAGTCGTGGACAGGCCTAGTGGTAAATCTATACTAATAAAGAAGTAAAGTTTGTGACGTTGTAGGAAGTAATCTCAAGAACTATTTATACTACTATAATTCCTATATATACTATAATTACTATAATTCCTATTTATGTCTCATTAAAATATATATAATTATAATAATTCTCATTTATGTATCTATACCTAATATTATAAAGAGGTAAAGTTTGTGAGTTTGTTACGTTGTGGCGTTGTAGGAGGTAATCTCAGGAACTACTGGTCCGATTTAAATAATTCTTTCAGTGTTATATAGCTCATTCGTCGAATAGTTATAGGCTATATATCATCACGCTAAGGCCAAAAGGAACGGAGCACAGTTGAAAAATGATTCAAAATCGGGATATTTTTTTCGTTTTGAGAGCTTCTGCCGTGTGTTAGCCCAGAGTAACTACTACTACGCGGACGAAGTCGCGGACAAGGGCTTGTAAAATGAATAAATATATTCCAATAAATTAGTTTCGACAATCTTCATGTAACCAGAATTTAATTAGAATGAAACTTTCCGTGATTACGCTCTCATTCTTTTGTATTTAGCTAATATTATCAGGTCATTGGACCTAACATGACACGACGGACTTGAGGTCAAACTTACAAAGTTCAGTAATAAATCGAATGCTATATATTATATACTTTATTTGTATTTTATGGAAAAAAATATATATAAAGACTTTATTACGTAGCATAAGTTGTGCTGAAGGAATTAAAAGAAAGGAGAAATGTAATATAAAAATCATTGTTGTACCTGCAAACATTTTTATGGTTAAATTGTACCTATATAATTTGTACATACGTTGAGGCACATACATACAGCTTCCGAGAGTGGTAAAAGAAATCAGGTGGTAGAGCCAAGCTGAAGCTATTATCGTTTTCAGCACGAATGGGTCGGCTCGTCCGGGGAAGCACCACCCTCTCACAGAAAACCGACGTGAAGTAACTGTGCTTGCGTTGTTGCGTTTTGTTCGGTCAGTGACAGAGCCGGGGACCCACCTACCCTCCCCTTCCCTTTCCTCCTTCCCTTCCTGCCCATCCCCCACCCTCCTCCCAAATACAGGTTGGCAACGCATTTGCGACTCCGCTCTGGTGTTGCGAGTATCTATGGACGGTGGTGATCACTTAATATCAGGTGACCTGTTCGTTTGCCTCGTATGATATAAAAACAAAAAACTGGTTTCAGCATGAATGGGTCAGCTCGTTCAGGGTACTACCACCAGACACACAGAAACATTGACGTAAAGTAACAATGCTTGCTTTGTTGCGCTTCGTTCGGCTAGTGAGCGCCGGGGGCCCACCTCCCTCTCCTTAGGTCAAGTAATCGAGGTTTATGATTTCCAAAATATAAGTGATATATTACGCCAAAATCTCAAGAAATTTTGTACAATATTTTATCAGCATTTAAAATTCGTTACTAAAAAGTTGGATAATTTTACCGGTCGGTTTTTGTAGGCACAGCGATGATAAAATTGTAAAGATAACAATAAATATGTTATAAATAATAATATAAAACTCACTTTTGCTCACATAACAGTAGATTTAGTGTATAACTTGGATGAATAGTATACTATGTATTTTCCTGTAGCCCTAATGTGTATCTACACATTTCAAGTTAATGTGTGAAATAGTAACACATCCGAATTAATAATATTATTTGTAGTCCGGTGAAGCTGTTAAGACCTTGGTAGGTCAATAGCGTAGTCAGATCGAGAAAAAAATATATATTAGTTGGGATCTTACATCCAAAACAACGCAACGATGAGACTATTCAGCTCTTAGTTTAACTCTAGTTTGGATTTGTATTCTCTCCTTCAAGAAATAGGTACTATTGCGTATAAAAGTGCAAAGCGATACGCTTTTTTATACAACTATGTAATATTTACTAGTGTTATCTTAAAGGCAACTCATAGCCACTTTTATTCAAAAACCGAAATTTTACAAGAAAATTACCATGATTGTTTGATTCTCCCTTAGTTTATTATTATTACATTATTTCACGCGAATAATACAGTTTTGAAATCTTTTACGTCACTCCTCCGTGACCAAGTGATTTTTAACACTCTTCAATAACTTCTTCTTGTATTTTAGTTGGTTCCTTTTATCCAAAAAATGAGTTTACTATTTCTGAGGGAACAGGTCAAAACTAAATGAAGACGAGAGAAGCCGTACGCAAAATCTGGATAGGAAGGAAACTTGTGTCGTTAACCTTTGTGATAGTTAAAAATTTAACTTATCTCAAATGTCAACGCACTTTGTTTAGACTTCACTTGATTATTATATATTTAGCTTGGCTGATCAGCAAACGGTCAATATTTTTACTTTATTATTTTTTGCCCTTTATAGATTTTATCGTTTCTCCTTCTCCCCTGATTTTAAATATCGATGTTGTCTCAGATGGTAAGATAGTTAAATCTAAACGAGAACTGGCTCTGAAATGCAGCTTCTAGAATAACTATAGGCTGCCTCGTAACAGATTTTCAACTGGACAGAGGTAATTAGTCATGCGGGCATAGAAAAAGTTATACCATTGTGCATGGTTTCATCTTGTTTTGCGAGAATTTCAATCTACGTCGATCGACAGCGTCCAAAAACACTAACTACTTAGCCATCATCGCTTATTGATGTAAAAATGATAAAAAATAGTGGATTATTTGCGAATTTTTTTTAACCATAATGGTATTGGGTTTTCGATGTGGATCAAAGTTAGGGTAACTTACAGCACATCTTACCAATATCTGATACTCACCTTATTTATCTGATTCCATTTTTTTCTCGAACTGACTACGCTATTGTTCTAGCAAGGTCTTAACAGCTTCACCGGAGTACATTTACACTTACACACTCTATAGTAGAATTTCAAGACAAACTACTTAACAAAAAGTAGATAATATGTGCGTTTTAGTACATATTTTGTAAAATTTGTATGAGTATTCCAAAATGTTTTTAAATACCTAATTTTAAGGTCATTACAATATATTGAAATTAAAATGGAAAGGTATTAATTTATTTTCACAAAAAATAAAACTACGTTGTTTATCAATAATTAAAACTTTATTAAAAAATCACAGTAAATAAATTACCTTTTGGATTAACATTTTACTTGATGTTAACTGACAGTATTTGGTATACCAAGTATACCACCTTATGAGGTACTAAGCCGAGAGTCTGGTTCTTAAATGCAGCTGCCAGTTTCCAGTTTTGTAGGTGGTAGAGCCACGCTGAAGCTATTACTGGTTTTACCATTAATGGGTCGGCTCACTCAGAGTAGTACCACCCTCGCACAGAAAAACAACGTGAAGTAACAGTGTTTGCATTGTTGCGTTTTGTTCGGTTAGTGAGAGTGCCGGAGGCCCACATCCTCTACCCTCAACCCTCCCTCCTTTCCACCCCCTCTCCCCTTCCCCCAAACACAGGCTGGCAACGCACTGTGGTAGGGTTTTACAGCCCGACTGGGTCGAAACCACCATGTATATGGCGAAAAAGCCCGTCATAGTGACTCGCTTCTGCGGGTCGCGTTTCTGGATCAGCCTGTGCATATCCAGTACCGGGTGACTTTCGTCATTATGGCCGGCATGACAGCGGCGACTGGCGATGGATAATCCGTCTATCGGTGGTTGCCGATGTTTCTGGATTGTACTAAGCTTAACATCAGACATAGTGCAGTCACTTTGTCGTGCTCCAATAAAAAAAAAAACTCGCGACTCCCCTGGTATTGCAAGTGTCTATGGACGGCAGTGATCACTTAACATCAGGTGACTCGTCTGTTCGTTTGCCGCCTATAACATAAAAAAAACACCTATACATGCTTGGCTATAGATTATCCACTTGTGTGTGGTGCTAACAAACTCAGGCTCATTGCAGCAAACGATATGGATTAAAGCGGTGTCCAAAGGAGACAACATAGATCCATCGTATCAAAATAATGACATCTTAATTCAGAAAAAAAAATCCTTACAAAACAAATCGCATTAGTAACAAGGGACCAATATTAATAACCTAGTCGACCGTTTCAAAATTGTGTAAAACGTAGATAAAATTTTAAAAAAATTGAGCGATAGCAAAAGATAGGACTTAGAATGACGTGTAGAAGAAATTATATTTACAAAAAGGATTGAAGATATGTTAATAGCGTTAGCAAAAGAAATCACACATTTTATCTATTACTTTGCAGGGAATAGATAAGTCAAAAACTGGACATGGTGGGAAGTAATGAGTGACGAAGTAGTTATCGGTAGACATTATATTTGCAGAAGCAATGGAAGGTGTAAGGGGTGTCGAGTAACATCTTAAGACTTGAGACACCCAAGCCAATCTCACCTGCACGTGGTGCACCCTGCTGATCAACGAACAAGGCAATGGCGAAAGCGGGGTGGTAGGGTTTTACAGCCCGACTGGGTCGCAACCACCATGTACATGGCGAAAAAGCCCGTCATAGTGACTCGCTTTTGCGCGTTGCGTTTCGGGTTCAGCCTATGCATATCCAGTACCGGGCGACTTTCGTCATTATGGCCGGCATGACAGCGGCGACCGACGATGGTTGATCTGTCTCTCGGTGGTCGCCACTGTTTTTTTGGATTGTACTATGCTTACCATCAAGCATAATGCAGTCAATTTGTCGTGCTTCAATAAAAAAAATATGTTAATAGAGTTAGTAAAATCAATCCCATGTATTTTAATTTAATTTATTAGTTTTTTGGTAATAGAGACCCAAATAGTGGGCGGAGTTAAAATTAGCAAGTCCCAACAAAATTTTATTAAAGATACACAGGAAGAAATGAAAGGTATGTTAGTAGGGTTAGTAAAGGAAATACATTTAGTTCATTGTATTTATTAGCAAAATTACAATATAGTACAATAATACCTGCATGAAACACTTCATTCTTTAATTCAATGTCTTCTTTCAAGACTCGTTATATTTCAGTCCTCGTGGGCCTTCTGATAACACTACTTTCACCTTCTCTATGCCATCTCCCATCTCTTGAGGGAGAGTTACATCGAGAATCGTCTTCATCATCGATCACTCCTATTCCTTTACCCTCATCAGATTCCTGTACGCAATTATGAATTTTTAGCATCTTGACTAAATTTTATAGATGTCAATTTCTACTTCACATTCTATACCTTGTTATAATTTACAAGTCTTTAGGACAACCTTAGACTGTAATTAATAAGCAATTTGGTGATATGAAATGACACGGGGCACAACACACGTAGCATCTCACACCAGTGGACGATCATATAATAATTACTGATATTAAGAGAAAATCTAAATAATTTGGGATTAGTATCTATACTATAATAAAACTGTAATAAGTCGAAATCTGTATACTATTTTTTGAAAATTTTAATCAGGGTAGATTATGTTATATCGATATAGAAGGCAAAAATAATCTTTTTACAATTTTTGTCTGTCTGTCTGTCTGTCCCTATGAACACGCATCACTCTGAAAGTACTGAACCAATCTTGACGAAACTTGACATAGTGATAACTAATATTACGAGATTACATCAAATATACTTTTTATCTCATAAAACGCAAAGAGTTCTCCAGGATTAAGGGCAAGGGCTAGTGAAGTATATTTAGAAGACATTGTTTGCATGTATTTCTTCGTACTGCAGTGAAATTAGAAGAGATATTTATAGATACCCCTTTGTAATCTTTTTCTTTCAAAAGTAAAAAAAAAAACAATTATGAGTTGGACAATAATATGAGCGGAAAAAAATCAAAATTCGTCAATACATCATTGTTCGCTATCCGTTCGGGAGCTGGTGTCTCGAGCGTCGCTTTACTGAAATTGGTCCGAGTGCTCCTCTCCATTTTACTTTTTAAATGTTCTCTTGCTTCCGATTTCGAATGTCGCCTATCATTTTTCGTAACGCCTTCATTCTTTTTTGTCTTTGCATCTGAATCCTGCATGAATTTTTAAAAATGATTTTGCTATTTTACTACTGCTACTTTTCACTTCATTCATATTCCATATTTAGAAAGAAAGAAAGAAAGAAATTGTTTATTGTTGGAACAATACAAAAACTTAAATTAAACAAACTAATTAGACAAAATATAGTGAAATACATGTTAAAAATTAAGAAAAAATAAAGCCCAACAATTGGCAAGCCCATTCAGCCATATGTGCAGTACAGCAGTAGTACCGCAGCGCTGATTTTCGATGGGAGCCATTGTGATGATAAGCGGGCGTTCAGTCGGTTATGATTAATATTAGAAAAAATAATTAAAGACCAAATCTAATAAGTATCAAAATAACAAGTATCACAGGCATACATAACATGTCACAGACATTCAGGTTAAATTGATATACGTATAGCTACTGTAACTACAAATATCAAGACTAAGCTTATATAATTTTCTAATATAATTTCTTCTAACCACAAAACCTACCGAATATTGAGACCTAAAATTACATAACTTCATGTGTTATTAGTTTTATGTGACCAATGTGTTTTCACGATCCACTTTATTCTTATCATCTAATTTAATTTACTTTGGAAATGGAATTCTCAAAAACCGTTTGTTAATGCCCTTCTACGTTATATAAGGAACTCGGGTGTAAAATTGAAAGCTCATTTACGTTTTATATATGAGAAACGCGAGTGTAAAATCGAAAGCTCATCTACGTTATAATAGGTCTTTACCTATGAAATTGCCGTTCTGCAGTACTGGCCACTTCAAATCAAAATAATTTTTGTTTGGCTAAGAATTCTAATTTCAAATAAATTTTATTTTAAAAACATGGAATTCTTTTTCCAAAAGTAGTCATTTGTTTATTGGTTAGTGTTACATTTTCATCGCATTTCATTCTTTTTTGTCATCATGGATACGTTAAAAATTCGAGTAATTATGGAATATGAGTACCGTCGTGGCAGCAACGCGGCACAAGCGGCACGCAACATCAACGACGTTTACGGAGCTAACACTACAAACCAACGCACCATCTGTTATTGGTTTGCTCGCTTCCGTTCTGGAAATTTCGACTTGAAAAATGAACCTCGCGGTCGTCCGAAGACTTTCGTCGACAATGACGAATTAAAGGCAATTGTGGAAGCTGATGATACACAATCTACGGCTGAATTAGCAGTAGCTTTCGACATTAGCGTCAAAACAATATTGGTTCGTTTGCGTCAAATTAGCAAGGTAAAAAAGGTTAACAAATGGGTGCTCCACGAACTCAATGATCGCCAGCGCGAAATACGCATCGAGACGTGCCTTGACTGCTCAACAGACACACAAATGAAGGAATTTTGAACCGCATTGTTACCTGCGATGAAAAATGGATTCTATCTGATAACCGCAAGCGTTCAGCAAGTTAGTTGAATCCTGGTTCAGCACCTAAACAATGCCTTTAGAACTTACCCCTAGAAAAGTGATGGCCATTATTTGGTGGTCTAGCGCCGGTGTGATTCATTACAGCTTCTTACCAAACGGGGTGAGCATTACTGCAGATGTGTACTGTGAAGAACTGAACACAGTGATGGAGAAGCTCTGGCACATCTCCAACCAGCATTGGTCAATCGCCTGTCTCCTCTGCTCCTGCACGACAACGCGCGACCTCATATTGAACAGCAGACGGTCTCCAAGTTGCAAGAACTGGGGTTGGAAGTTCTCCGTCATCCACCCTACTCACCAGACCTTGCACCTACAGACTACTACTTTTTCCAGAATTTGGATAACTCCTTGGCAGGAAAAAAATTCAATACCCGAAAGGCAGTACAAAATGCCTTTGAAGAATTTGTTACCTCCCGTTCAACTGATTTCTTTAAGAAGGGCATCAATAAACTGCCACTGGGTTGGCAAAGATGCATTGATTGCATGGTTAATTACTTTGATTAATACAAATAAAAAATACATGAAAAAAAAATCGTTTAAATTTTTTCATACAAAACGGCAATGTCATAGGTAAAGACCTAATATAATGAACTCGGGTGCAAAATTAAAAGTTCACTTACGTTATATGTATGAGGGACTCGGATGCAAAACTGAAAGCTCATCTACATTATATAATGAACTCGGGTGCAAAATTGTATGTGTCTTATATTCACTAAACTGTGCGTTGTCTATCAGTATCAAGAATTTTAAACACAATTTTACTGTACGATGGAGTACACGCGATTAATTCGGGTTTTGTCTAACTTACCGACTTATTCCCGGACCACATGTAAGTGGCTAGACCGATGGAGATAAACGATCCAACAATGACACCGGCGTACAACCAAGGGTTCACTCCCCATTGCTTTTGTCCCCCCTCCAATAATTTGTTCTGGAACGTAACTGTCCTTATTCATTACCAAAATTAAAGCTGATTATTCATAAGACTTAAATTAATATTTGCTTCGATAGATCTATCACTTACCGCGAAAGTTATTTTCTCTCCATGATATACAAAGAATTCTCTATTACAAAGCCGGTTTCTTTTGGAGATTTATGTTCAACTAAATCGTGATGAAATGGTTATAAAACGTCACGGTATCTCTCTCTTATAGTTTGGGATTCGCGATTTGGTATTAATCAGGGTATTTCACCTCCAAAAGACTTGCAGCTAAGCATAACAGCGATGACTGCCAATGGGGTGTAAGGGGTGTCAAATAACATCATAAGAATTGAGACACCCAAGCCAACCTCACCTGCACGTGGTGCACCCTGCTGAATAACGAACGAGGCAATGGCGCAAGTGGGGTGGTAGGGTTTTACAGCCCGACTGGGTCGCAACCACCATTTATATGGCGAAAAAGCCCGTAATAGTGATTCGCTTCTGCGGGTCGCGTTTCGGGATCAGCCTTTGCATATCCAGCTTTTTACAGGCCGGCATGATAGTGGCGACCAGCGATGGATAGTGTGTCAATCGGTGGTCGCTATTATTTTTTGATTGCACTGTGCTTACCATCAGGCATAGTGCAGTCATTTTGCCGTGCTACAATAAAAAAAAAATCTATCAATATTCGCTGTTCTTTTTAGATTCCACTTCGCTTACTATTACATACAGAGCAGCCGCTTTGGCACAAAAAAATGCAACACAACACAATGAAATGCAGTACAATTTAAATTATGCAATAAAATGATAGCACTTACCTCTGTGATGATTCCTTCGGGTTCCGATTTCTCAGAATTTTCTTTATTTACAATGTTTGATTTATATCCAGTATCATGATCTACTTCTTCGCTAACATCTTTGTCCACTTTTTCAGAGGTTTCTTTATCTACAATATTTGATTTATATCGAGTATCATGGTCCACTTCCTCATTGACTTCTCTTTCCGTCTCCACTTCTGTTTCTTCTTTATCATTCGTCCATCTTCTGTCCGCTTTCTCTTGGTTCTTCGTTCTTATGGATTCCTTGTTTGCATCGGTATTTTTTATTCCCACATTTAAATTCTGCGTGATTGACATTTTCACCTCAGAAATATATACAGTTATATTGTAAAGATTATAAGACCTTACTATTGACCAGGCGTCGGTACTAATGACATACTATTGACCTACGCTGAATTATTATTGACTAGACTCGTTGAAGGTGTCAACAACTAGGTACAAGAAATTCTTACATGTCTATAATTGAAATTGTACCATAGTATCTGTTCTTTAAGCTAATTTTTAGTTTGTCTTGATCGACTGAATAGTTGAATAATAATAATGACGACATTATAGTCAAGACTTTTGTATTATAACATAATTAAATATTTCATTAATATAATTAAAAATATATAATATAATTATAATATAATATAATTAAATATTTTTGTATTATAAGCAGCTAAATTTTGAATTTATCATTTTTATCAAATCTGTGGACTTTACGACTTACCGATTTAGGTCCGCAACATATATAGGTGATGAGACCGATAAATACAAATGAACCCAGAACGACGCCTGCATACATCAGTCTACGCACCTGCAGATATTCCTGTAATGAATAGTTTTGCTACATACCAGCTACTTACAGCGACTATTCACTGTGATTCTTTACACTCATCATATCAATCTGTAAAAGACCCACTGCAGTGCCATAGACCCGAAGGAAGGCATCAGTATAAACACCACGCCAGCCTACGACATATTAAAACACCAAGAAATTCACAGCTCTATCTATATTTCCCCATAACTTATGGTGGAACCATAAGAACAGTTCTCAGGTTCGGGTTTCCTCATGATGATTTCCTTCATCGTCAGCTGATAAAAATTTAAATTAGTTAATGCACGCAGATTTTTGAAGAATCTTATCTTTTTTAAATATAATGTTTTTCTGTATTTTTTTTATCGAAGCACCACATAGTGACTGCACTATGCCTGATGTTAAGCACAGTACAATCCAAAAACATCGGCAACCACCGAGAGACAAATTATCCATATCCGGTCGCCGCTGTCATGCCGGCCATAATGACGAAAGTCACCCGGTACTGGATATGCACAGGCTGATCCCGAAACGCGACACGCAGAAGCGAGTCACTATGACGGGCTGTTTCGCAATATACATGGTGGTTGCGACCCAGTCGGGCTGTAAAACCCTACCACCCCGCTTTCGCCATTGCCTCGTTCGTTATTCAGCAGGGTGCACCACGTGCAGGTGAGGTTGGCTTGGGTGTCTCAATTCTTAAGATGTTACTCGACACCCCTTACATACGTAAAAGTCTCACTTTTATCGTATGTCGTTACGACACAACCTGTTTTTAATACTCTTGTTATAGGTATATGAATGAATGTTCACAACAAACATACGACTTACATTATTAGAGGTGATCAGTTCCATCTCGGGAATTTCGTAGTCATCTTTTTTAGACTTGTACTGAATTTTCAGTTGCATCTCCTCTTTGTCATCATCTTCTGTTTCTGTTATCGCCTCAAGCTTTCCCATAAAGACGATTGTCAACCGTTGTTATCGTAAAAATAAATTACACAATAAACGAATGGGTTTAAAAGACAGAGCACAAGTTGCACACACTCAAAGTCACGATAAGAACAACAATATATTCATTTATTTGCCGTGTAATTGTTACAGATTGAAATATACATTTTTTATACATCGTAGGATCATGCCACGAACAGTTAGGTCACCTGATGTTAAGCGATCACCACCGTCTATAAACACCAGCACCATCAGAGGAATCGCAAGTACATTACTAGCTTATGCTGGTGGGAAAGGGAGGGAAGGGGATGAGAGGGAATGGGGAGGGAGGGAAGGTGAAGGGAGAGAGGGTCTCAGACTCTCTCACTGACCGACCGACTTTTTTTTTTATATATCATAGGAGGCAAACGAACAGATGAGTCACCTGATGTTAGGTGATCACCACCGTCCATAGACACTTGCAACACCAGGGGAGTCACAAGTGCGTTGCCAGCCTGTGTTTGGGAGGAGGGCGGGAGGAACAGGAAGGGAAGGAGGGAGGGGAAGGAGAGGGTAGGTGGGTCTCCGGCTCTCTCACTGACCGAACTAAACGCAACAATGCAAGCACTGTTACTTCACGTCGGTTTTCTGTGAGACGGTGGTGCTTCCCCGGACGAGCCGACCCATTCGTGCTGAAAACAATAATAGCTTCAGCTTGGCTCTACCAATAAATGCAACAATGCGAGCACTGATACTTCACTTCGGTGTTTCTGTGTATCGGGTGGTTCTACCAGGGGCAAGCCAACCCTGCTGATGCTGAAATCAGTAATAGCTTCAACGTGGCTCTACCACCTACTAAAATACATATATACGATACAAAGTAGCTAACTACGAAACAATAGAATAATTAACAGCTTTTAACTACATGTGATTGTAAAATAACACAACAGCTTAATTAATTATTGAGATAACTATATGATTAAAATTTAAGAACTAGTTATGTACTTTTAAAGTAAACAAGCTGAATGTCAAAACAGTAGCGATATTTATGAAAGATACTCTGCAATCGATTCTCGTCCTAAATTGATTAAAAAATAAGTTCTTAATATTTGACCTTATTATATAAAAAATACAAAAATTATACATAATCTTCTACACTTTTAGGTTAAATCGCAGTGTGACCGTCGGGTGATTTCACTTGTACTTGAGAAGGAATGTCGGAACGTCAAGAATAACACAAATGGGTTTATTGTCCGTTTCATTAAAGAATGTTATTAAATTAGTCGCCCACTGTAGCTTTCGACATCTGTCAATGCACTTAGATTGTGTTTTTTTATCTTTATTTTTGGCAATCAATCATTCAGATTATTACTGCTATTGTCACGTAGTCAATAATATTACAAGCATCGTGCAATCACTTCAATAATAAGTGTCGTGTCAGTCAATATTCTAACAAGATGGTGGATCCCTTGTTAAACCTTCCAGGGTTTTTTTGTGGCATCTCAGAATTTCATGCTCCGTGGTATTATTTTCCATCCACTTCACTTATGCACAATAAACTAACTATATTACGCAAAACACCACCAAATTTACAAAATATAGAGTCTAATAACACAAGATTATGAATAAAGTATAAAATCCACTACATGACAGACTGAGATCCCGCCAAAAACTCTAGATTGTGTTTATACTTTTGAGAGTCTTACCACAAACTTTAAATTAGGTTTTCTTGGTTGTTTATTAGTATTCGTCTTGATATTATCATTTTAAATGTTAAATGTGACCATGAAGTTTCATATCCTAGAATACTGCGAGCGTTTAAACTTTCACTTGGTAGAGAATATATGAATAAAATGCGAATCAATTCGCAAATAGGGAAGCGAAATTTCTCTTTGCCCTCAGAAAACCTTCGTTATGATGGTGATTATCTATCTCATATGCGCAAGATCACGATTGTAATAAACTTGTTAATTTAAGGTCTTTCAAATTTTTAGTCTAAAAAAATTATCAAAGAATGATACTTTTGATAAACTGTTTTAGGATTGAATTACCTCTGGTGAATATCTCATATTAAAAATATGAATATTTCAATTCCATGACCAAGTGGGAAATGGGGACTCCACTTTAAGTTAAAAAAAAATACTTACCGAACTCTTGGATATTCCGGGACGTTTGAGAGCGAATGTCTGCTTAACCCACTGCTGGGCAATAGCGGGATCGTCTGTTATAAGCACGTTGTCAAACAGAATCATTGGAGTCATCGCCCATAGCACAAAACCAACAGAGTACTGTATAACCAGAGACTACATTATACAACTAGCATATAATTTCATTTTACATATGTATCTATTAAACACTAGTTGTGCCCGTGAGTTGGTCCTCAAGGAACTTTGCGTCAAACACAGTGATTAATAATTTCATCTCAATTTCAAAGACCATTTACGTATCTACTTTTCTCTCGTACTTAAGTCACGGCGTCAATTAAATTACAATAACTTTTGATAAAACGAACCGATTTTACCTTTAACAGTGATGCATGATCAAAGAAACATTTCTAAAAATGATTGAAATGTATTTTATTTGTTTATTTATTACTTGCAATATATTTTTTTTAGTATCTAAAAGTACAGACATATTAGATTAACATTCTTAGTATATATATAGATAAATTACCACCAGAGAATAGCAATGTACTCACGATTGGCAACATTGGAATAAATCGAATCTTCTTGAAGCAGTCAATGTACGTTGTCGATGTAGCGCTCTCCATACACTAATATTAACAAAGTTAACTTCATTAAAACGAATGCAAATATATTATTAAATACATAATTCTACATTTAGTATCATTGACTTCATATATTTACAATCAACAGATCAACAGATTTTTTTTAAATTTTTATTGCTTTTGACTATAATCTCATCTGACTTAGATTATTTATATTTTATATTTGCCAACATCCTGAAATAACACTGAAAACATTTTTCAAATCAGACCAGTATTTCCTGAGATTAGCGCGTCCAGTAGTATCGATTTATATTCAACTTAAACTATATATCAAATTTAAAATAGGCGTGAAAATAATACTAGAGAGGTATCCACAATGGGATTAGAATTTTTTACAATATACCTAATTACTATCATAAAAAATATACCTTTTCTCTTTCAGCCCGTTTGTCTGATTCGCTTAAATTAGGGTCATCTTTCACACCCAAAGTGAAGTCCTCGGGAAAGGACTCATAAACGATTATTTGGTTGTCGATTAATATCATGTAGGAGTTGTCAGGTCGAATGATCAGTGTGTACAGGTGAGGCTCCTTGTCGCTGTAGATTTGTTCAAGTCCCTCGCTGTTGTCATATAATTAAATTAGTCTGCTATTTGTTATTTAAATATTTTTTAGTACTTGCGCACTAACGCCACGGCAGCGTCTTTGTTTCGTAAGTATAAAATTAGTTTCCTCTTTTTTTATTCAAAAAAATCTATGTTTTATTTATCTATCTTTTATTTTAACTATTAGTTACATAATTCTTCCTTATTTAAAAAATATTTCAATAATTCGATTCAAGCATTATTCGCAAACCCTTCATAATAAAGATAAAATCTTAGGTGACGTATTTTTTATACCTATCCATTACGCCAACATACATACCTAAGTTTCTTAGTATATTTTTTCTCTATAGTACTGTTCTTAGGATTCTTGTAGCGAAAAATAAAATGCAGGTCGTTACTGTTCCCACACTTGTCTGGCCCAAACTTTATAGTATAAGGGGATTGATTGTTGAGATTGCGCAGTTCGGCCTTGGTTTTGGCACCTTGCGACAATAACATAATATAGGCTCCACCACATTTCTGATCCTCCTGGAATGTAATAATTCAGATACTGTTATCATATCTTCCGCAAGTTTATCATAAAAAAGTTTCTTAAAGCATAACACTAAAAAATATTCTATTCATCCATCTAAACCATCAAGTAGTTGGATGTTTAAAGAGTAATTCTTTTACATTTTTGGTATGAACATGTAAAATAATTTGTTAACACCCGAAACAAACCACCCTGTGTGAGCTATAAAAAGGATAATAACCGAGTTTAAACCTGGCTGGTTAGAACTGAACAACTTACCTGAAAAGTAACTTCATACTGAACAATCAACCACTTGTGTTTAAATTCAAAGGGTTTATCCAAAACTGTTGATATTGCTGCATATTTACCCTCTGATACCAATACGAGACCACGGTCACTCTTCAGTTTACTCCTTAACGGAGTTTGAATCTGAAATTAATACAACAACATTTTGAATGCATTTTTGCTGAATAAATTTATTTAAGACATTAGCAATCGCCTGCTACATCATCCGCTTTAAAATACAATGTTCATAAAAGTTAAATATAAGTCAGACCCACCCAGCCTATGTATAAAATAGTGAAAATATTCTCTATGAAAGAACACTTACATGTACTAACCTACCAACATCTATTTACATATATAAATTCAGTCGATAGACATCCTGCTACAGATCACAGTGACTCATGAATAAAAAACAAATATTGAAAAGTCATTATGAGGAAAAAAGAAGAAAATTTGAGATGTCCAAAACAAGAAGTACCAATTATAGGGGTTCACAACGTAAAAATGACTTTCTCTTACAGCAGTTTCTGTTTCTTACTTATGTAAGTTTTGGAGAGTTTAAGCGATGGGACTTGGCAATTACACTTACTTATATAGTTTTCTTTCACATTAAGTTCTCACTTTTATGTGTATACAGGATGACCCAGAAGTCGACGACAAGCTGGAATCGGGTACCAAGCTAAGTCATAAGAATAATCAGAACCAAAAAAAAAAACAATCCTAAGTTACATATTTTAAAAATTATAGGTATTTTAAGAAGAATTGAAAAATTTGACACCCTTTGACCATCTTTTCACTTGTGTTACAGATGTTTACTTATTGAATATTTCATTTTTGATATGTAATTCTGAATACAGCTTCTTTTGAACATTGGCCTAAATTTGTTAGTTAAATGCTCCAGCTTGGGAATAAATGTTACTTTTTTCCTAATCAAAAATTTTAAATTAATACTTAGACCAGTTTTAACTACAATATGTAAAAATAGAACCCTTCTAAAAGTTAAGTACTCTGTATAGGTAACAACAATAATGATAAATTTTATATCACAATTTGTGCAACTGATCACTTACTTCCCATTTACTTTCATAATTATCATCATCAACATTCTGGACCCATCTCTGTTGAAACGATTCTTCATCATCAAAATGCTCTGCGAAGTATACTCCTATGGAATTTATTGGAAGACTGTGATATGCACCATTCCTCTGTACCTGGATGATATATGGAGTTTTATTGTAGGGTTTTATATTTAAATTAACTTATGTATATAATCTAGCAGCTACCTGTGAAATTGTCTGTATTTATATATTTATGAATGATGACACCATATATTACCTTCTTCTTCCTTTACATGCTGTGATAGCCTTGATACACCAGTATTTGTTCAAACTAGCATGACACTTAACATTATAGTTTGATGTTTCTGTCATGTAATGGATTTATTTTATTCATGATCTTTGTTATTTGACTCTATATTTTGTAAAATTTTTGGTGTAATATAGTTAGTTTATTGTGTATAAGTGATGTGAATGGAAAATAATACCACAGAATATGAAGAATATTATAATGATCATATGACTCTTGTAATATTATTGTACTATAAGGACCATTAAATTTTTTTTTTTTTTTCGAAATGTCTACGCTATTGACCCAGCAAGGTCTTAACAGCTTCACCGGACTACTAAGGCGAGCGCTTAAGGCACTCAGCCGATTTTATTATGGCAACCAGCACAAGGGTGCACGGCACACCTCGGCTTGGCTGTTGCCTGTTGCATGCAAAATTGCGACCTATCTTAGCTAACCTAGCTAACTACCCATATATGTATGAGTTGTTGAAACGTATATGTGTACCAAGCATACACGTCTCAACAACTCCTCCATATATTTAATATCGGAAAATTGAGAGTTTTTCAGTTCGATGAGGGAAAAAAGTAAACCCTTCCACTTTCATGTGTAAGCGTGTAGGCGTGCACGTGTGTGGGGGTGATTGTGTAGTGTTGTAGCAGTGATGTATATTTGTGTGTCACCGTATCGCGCAAGCAACGCACTCAAGGGCTCCCCACCGAGGGATCGAACCTAGGCTTGAGCCGCTGCCGTGGGAGGCCTAATCGGGTGGTCCATTAAAAGAAAACATTGACACTGGCAAGTGTTTCTGCAGAGCCAAAACAAGAAAAAGAAGAACATTATATTTCGATTTCTGATGTTTAAGCTACATTACTGTAAATTTTTATTAAAATATGTAATTATTGTTCTTGCATAAAAGCACAAAAGAGAAATATAAACAATAAGTACTTTATTTAATTTAGGGACTAAGAATGTGCTGGTGAACATCATAATTACCACTCCTTTGGAAAAACAACCCAGTCATTGAGTAGAACCAGCAGCAAACTTTGATTGAAATAATTTTACTAAAATTTTATTAAAATTAAAATTCTACTAAAAATAAATTAAGGCAACATTCTCTTTTAGGGGATGTATTTATTAAATTCCAGACATCATCATTAACATACACTCATCCTTATTCAATCTTTCTTATTTATAATATTAAATAGGAATAGGATTATGAAAACTGTCCTTAGTATTTGTCACACAATAATGTGCCATTGTGCACATTCATAGTCAATTATAGCTACACATTTTTTGTCATTGATTTCACTTTATCTTTTTTGTGTGCAACTAACATCTCTATAAATTGATATACTCATTGTAAAATATGCCAGACCAAGTGCATATAAAATGCAGAAACTATCCATATAAAAAGACAGAAAAATTTTGTCTGTAAAATATTTCGGTTATACAATTGAGATTAAATAAAAAAACAGAACTCCTTGATTATATTTTTTGTCACTTTATTTTGGCCATCAATCTTTCAGATTATTATTGTCATTGTCAAGTAGTCAATAATATTACAAGCGTCATGCGATCACTTCAATAAGTGTCATGTGAGTCAATATTCTAACAAGATGGTGGATCCCTGGTTAGAATCTTCCAGGGAGTTTTTGTGGTGTCTCGGAATTTCATGCTCTGTGGTATTATTTTCCATTCACTTCACTTATGCACAATAAACTAACTATATTACGTAAAAAACCACCAAATTTACAAAATGAGTCAAATAACAAAAGATTATAAATAAAATATAATTTTGAATAAAATTCCACTACATGACACACTAAAATCCCGCCAAAAACACCGATTATATTTTCTGATGTATATGAAACACTTGGTTACATTTTTCTTTTTTAATGACAAGAGTTTATTATTTTTAATATTTTATTATTATTGTATCTGACGTACAGATTGGGGTTAATTTCTAAATACTACCAACGTCTTTGCATTAATCCACTTTTTTACCTTTTCATAGTAATTTCATTTGGTGATGTTTTTACCATTATTATTCAAAAGTAACCTATGTTAATTAATTATTATGGATAAACTTACTAACATTGTTTGTAATTTCTCTATCAGATAATGAGGTATCAGTCCTGGTAACACTTTCTAGGATGAGCAAGGCAAACAGTACACACAACCTTTGATAAAAAACAACCATCTAAAATTAAAATTATCTTATATTAATACACAGAAGATTCTATGCACTTATTTCTAACACTTGTTTTAGCAACTTACATTTTAAAAGTAAGGAAATGTTATTGCTGTGTTTAATTTATACTATACCACATAATTTAATACGATGACTGTACTATATATAATATTAACCGGAGTACGTATTATATAAAATTCTTTTTAATTTCCCATGAACATAACAACACCAAAATTATTCAAAAACAAATAGTTGTCAAGTCTGTCAAACGTTAATGTTGCTAGCGGTAAATTAAAATATACAATACAGGATTAACACCTGTATTAGTGAAAAACCATAAAGATTTAAGCGCCATACAAACGAAAATAGACCTCATGATGCAAAGGTTAGCAAACAGTTTGGCAGTATAAGGTTTAAAAAAATACTGGATTTATTACTAGATTTGAATAATTATAAATGATATAATGTGAAATTCCAATTATTATGCAAAATGTATTATTATATTATTATTTAATTTTTAAGAACTATTTTTTGTACTAAACCACGAAATGTCCAACTTAGCTATTGTATTTATACTTTTAGGTTAGAAAAAATATTTTACATTAAATACTGAACTAAATATACATTAAACTACTACAATATGAATATATCAATTAAATATTGAATAGTTTAGACAAATGAATATGATAACAATAGTTTTCAGCCAATTAACTTTACTATTATTCTTTCTCCTTATTTCATATAAAACTTATTTCAAGAACATATACAATATTTTATCGATCATAAGAAAAAAAACTAAATATATTTTAAATTAGATATAATTTTTATGAAAATAATATCAAATACATGATAATATAAAAACCATATATAATCTGAATGTAATTAAATATATTATTGTGACCATAGATTTATAGACTCATATGGTACATGTACTAAATGTCTTTGCCGATGGCGGGAAATTTAAAAATTTTTAAAAAAGCGCGCTGGGACTAATCTGTCCCAAAGCTAGTATCCAGGTTAATCAAAACGAATATTATAAAAAGGTAAAGTTTGAGATGTTGTTACCTCGTAGGGGGTAATCTCGTGAACTACTGGTCCGATTTGAAAAATTCTTTCAATGTTATATAGCTTATTTATCAAGGATGGTTATAGGATATATCATTGCGCTAAGACCAATAGGAGCGGAGCACAATGAAGAATGTTTAAAAATCGGGCCTTTTTTTCTTCGTGAGAACTTCTGCTGCGTGTTAGCTGTAGCCCAAAGTATCTATTCTACGCAAACGAAGTCGCGGGCAGAGGCTAGTATATAATACATTTAATTAAACTTTGAGTTATTCTTCAATCGCTTTCAGGCATATAATTAAGTTTAAAATGTAAATAATTTAATGGTATTATGACTTTTTAAACTGTTAAAGTTGTTTGTAACGTCACTTTTCCAATCATGTCTGTTAGAATAAGTAGCAGATGGTTTTATAGTAATAATTATCACTATTTGAAAACATATAATCCTGTAAATTCTAAATAAAACGCAGATATGCAAATAATCATGTTTATTTGTAATATAAATTACAGTCCATACATATTCACCTATTTTATATTCGTAGTAAATGGAATAAACAGAAGAGAATTAATCTAACACTTAATCAAATATCCGAACAGAATTAGCCATATCTTGTAACTACCGAATTAAAAACCTTATTGCTGTAATATGATTATTACGTACAGTAAACGGCAATTTATGTACGAGTTTTCAGAAAAAAAGCATCATAGTTAAAAAAATTCTTTATTAAATACACGACAAGCAATAAACACATCAAGCGTTATGGCAGTTATAACATGAACACTTAAATGCAGAACCGACGCTCTGTGTTTATTACGTAACTTATATTCTCATAACATTAAACCATTTTCAATGCAATTTTATAAGGAAGCTGCAAACACGTCACAATAAATACAGTGTTATGTGTAGTATAAATTATTTATTTCATAAGCAGTCTGTCGTATAATGACAAAAAACAACAAAGAATAATTAGATAGTCTACTTAGAAATAAACCTTTGAAACACAAAAATAAACAAAATAATATCTTAGGTCTATACACACACAGACATTATATAAATTATTATATATTATTTGTATATACCTAAGTTAATAATACCTCTACCACAGAAATTATTTGTTCACGCTGCGTTGGTCAATTTTTTAAGAATGGTAACACATGTCGGCGCGCATTGTTGCCACTTTAAATAAGCATATTTATGTTATATTTTAATGATAACAAAACATTGATATAATTTAGTTATCGATAACAATTTTACAATTTACAAAACATTACATCACCAAGCAGGAAAACTTACACACATTATTTATTGCAATACAGAACGAAATATTGTATAATTCATCATATATATTAAACGGACAATGAAAATTAACATCTTCTTTGGTAGTTTATACAAATAAACCAAAAGTAAACGATACATATAAGTATTATTATACAAATATACTCCTAGAAGTTAAGGACATAGCGATGTATTCACAAATCAAAGCATTGACACTAAATTTCTCATAAATGCATAAAAAGTAACCATTCCCGTTTCGAAAGGTTTAATATTTTATATAAAAATTTTATATAAGATTTTTCTAGAATGTTAAGAAGACAATGACACAAATACGTGCAACGTAAAAATGGAATTGCTAATCAATGAAAAACTACACCAAAGCATACTTATAAGTAAGTAGTTTATAAAATGAGATGAAACACTCAGCAGAGATGTTAACTGAAGAATTTTTTTGTAGCTGAAATAATATTATTCATTGGTTTATTATTTACAGAATCTGTTTAACTCGTCTGATGATTCATTCTTTTATACACAAAAATGTATGCCATTCTAATAAGCTAATATATCCATAGTTTATATCTAAAGTTGTCTAAAGAAGTCAGCGTAATAGTGAGTGGTGTGAAAGGAACATTTTTAATAACGGCCTAAATACTTTAACCATGTTACAATTTAAAACCGGACGAAACTAAAAGTACGAAAACGTTATCATTAAAAAGAGACGAACATATATTCCCATAGGAATTAACGTGCGAGAGAATGAGATAGAATACAATATACAGTGTTTCTTAAATTTGCGTTCTCGTTATGGTTTACTGCACTACCTAATATTTATATAGGCTTGAAGCATTTCATGTGTGTATCCTTTATATGAATATTTTACCACTTTTTGATGATGTCACTACTACTATATGAGAAATGCACACTTTTTTTTATGTTAATAATTGATATTACATTAAAGATTGTCCCCTTTTAACAGTTTCGGTTTGCCGTATTAATAATATAAAAGTGGATAGATAAAGTAACCAAGTCTACTACAACAATATTTAAAACTACAAATTTTACATTAATCTATAATAGCCTAAGATAAATAATGCCGTATTAATAATGTTCTTTCCCTTCACAATATATTACTTTCAAATACACATTAGAGATGTTCGATATTGACCAAACATATGGACATTCAATCTATCAATATTATTCGTAATTAAATGATAGAGATGTCTTCTTTAGATCCCACAAAGTTTGTCTATAGTTAGTGTCAATCTAATATTGATATTTCTTCAATATCGTTCATCCCGGACAAACATCCTACACTCACAACGATCGTTAATATTAGTGATTCAACACGAATACAGTAACGTGTCGGTTCGCAACCAATCTCTAAATATCATTTTACTCCTTACGTGGTTTTCGTTTCCTCTGAACGTCACCATCACCAGATCCTGCACTCTCTATGAGTGGTGTGTTCTGAAAATACATACAATAAATATATAAGGGGAAAAAAAAAAGGACAATCATTACACATTATAAAACAAAGTCCTCGACCATGTCTGTCTGTCTGTTCGCTATAAACTCAAAAACTGCACGAATTTTCATGCGGTTTTCACCAGTGAAGTGAAGTGAAGTGACTCATGAGGTAGGTTTAATTATATAATTCGTCTAGATTTTTTTATTATCAGACAACGTCCGCCGGGCTCGCTAGTATACGGATAAAGAAATGCCAATTTTAGATTAACATATTAATATTTAATTTTTTTTTTTGTATTAAAGTTTTCCTAACATTACACACAAGCTATTGTAATTTCTGAAAACTCTTGCTTTGCTCCATTTTTCTGCTCTCGTTTATTTTATCATTTACTAGTGAGCCCGGCGGACGTTGCCCCGCCCTGACAATAAAACAACGTACACAAAATATACACTAAAGTCTTCCTCGTGATTCGCTTTATTTATTAGTGAAAGCCGCATGAATATCTGTTCAGTCTCTTTTCAGTTTAAAGCGCACAGACAAACAGACGTGGCAGAGGACTTTGTTTTATACTATGTAATGATGTTAAAAAATATTGTAATTGTAAGCAAAGCCTGATCTTTTATCTAAACTCAAAGCCACCTAAACATTTGACTGTAATATTGTAAACGTAAATTTGTTTGTTTCTTATATGAACTTTCACACTTCAAGTGCTTAAAAATTCAAAACCAAAAACACTTTATTCAGTTTATGCCCTAATTTAGGCGCTTATGAACGTCAAAAACTACCACCGGTTCGGAAAACAACCCAGCCATCGAGAAGGACTGGCAAGAAACTCGATCGGGTACATTTTTTTTTAATATATTTCCAAGATATCATATAGTAGCTTGTAGTGGATCCACAGAGAGCATTCAATTCCAGATATCACTATCGTTCACATACTGATCCACTCTATAATATTCTTTTGACACTAAAACCCGCTTGACGTGGTGCTTAAATTTACAGTCCGGCAAATCGGTAACATGTTTTGGGACTTTTTATTGTAAAACCTAACACCTATTACTGGTTTTGCTAAATCTGAAAAATGGGACGGCCAGTTAAAGACTGTAAACTAAAAAGTCATTATGTAACTTTGTATACATATTATCAGAGGCACATATAGTATCATTTAGCTAGAAAAAATTTACAGTTTTTAAGATATAATAAACGCTAAGAGTAAACAGGGCTTACATCATCAGTGCTAAGAACCTCAGCAGGTTCTGGTTCAGCTTCTGTGTCCGGTTTCTCCAGGTCTGCTTTACTGGACTTATCCTGAGGGCTCCGTTCCACCTCCTCTTTGCCCTCGTCTTCCTCAGCTTCCGGCTCCACCTCCGCGTCAGAGTGATGCGGGTCGTCCTCAACGAGGGCGTCGGTTTTTTTAATCTCCGCGTCTGAATCCTGGTGATGTTTTAAGGACGTTTAAGAATATTTTCATTATAAATTCAAAATTGTATTACAACAAATATTAATAAGTTACAAACAAAATACCCGATTGATTTGTAATTTATAATTTTACAATTATATATCTCACAAAGTTTTGTAATTTTTATTAAAAATAAGGTAAACAGATTTTGTTTTCTTTTTTTTTTTTTTTCTTCGAAATGTCTACGCTATTGACCCAGCAAGGTCTTAACAGCTTCACCGGACTACTAAGGCGAGCGCTTAAGGCACTCAGCCGATTTTATTTTGGCAACCAGCTTAAGGATGCACGGCATACCTCGGCTTGACTAACCTAGCTAACTATTCATATATGTATGAGTTGTTGAAACGTATATGTGTACCAAACATACACGCCTCAACAACTCCTCCATATATTTATTATCGGAAAATTGAGAGTTTTTCAGTTCGATAAGGGAAAAAAGTAAACCCTTCCACTTTCATGTGTAAGCGTGTAGGCGTGCACGTGTGTGGGGGTGATCGTGTAGTGTTGTAGCAGTGATGTATATTTGTGTGTCACCGTATCGCGCAAGCAACGCACTCAAGGGCTCCCTACCGAGGGATCGAACCTAGGCTTAAGCCACTGCCGTGGGAGGCCTAATCGGGTTAAACAGATTTTGTATAATTAATTCTATTGCAGTATTGGGAAAAACACTGTCTCTTATTTTGAACAATACAAGATCATTAGTACATATATAGTATAGGTACTTTGGTTATTTTCATTTTAAGGTTATTTTTTCTCTTTATTATCATTTAGGTCATAAGATCAAAAATATTAAGAATATTACATACATTCCTTCATGTATTAGTGACATGACGTGATAGTTTTTTTCCCTATACGTGTTGATCGAGTATTGTTTGAGGCATATAATTTATAGGTGCTTTCCAAATAATTTATTCTTCTGCTTGTTACAGCTTATATGGAGAATTATATGTGTGTATATATAAATATTTATATCATAAGAGGCAAACGAACAGGTGGGTCACCTGATGTTAAGAGATCACCTCCGTCCATAGACACTACCAACACCAGGGGAGTCGCAAGTGCGTTGCCAACCTGTATATGGGTGACGGGGAGGGGAAAGGAAGTAAAGGAAAGGGGGGGAAAGGGATGTGGTTATCTGGCGTTCGCACTGACCGAACGAAACGCAACAATGCAAGCACTATTACATCATGACGATTTTCTGTGGGTCGAGTGGTACTACCCCGGACGAGCCGACTCATTCATGCTGAAATCAGTTCGCCTCTCTAAGTACAGACGACCGCTACAATGTTTTCAATTACTTTAATAAATAAATAAACAAACTTACCGATTTAGGTCCACAGCACATGTAAGCGACGATACCGACGAATATAAAGGAACCGATAATAACAACAGCATACACCCAAGGATTCTCTCCGGCGTACTTCAGTCCGCGTTCCACGAACGAGTCCTGCAAAGTTAGCACCACTACATACTAACTACTTCTAGCCATCATTACAAAGAAAAAAAAATATATTAACTGTAGCAAATACACGGATAATACAATATTGAATAACTAGAGTTACAAATATATATATCTATACTAATAATATTATAAAGCTGAAGAGTTTGTTTGTTTGGTTGAACGCGCTAATCTCAAGAACTACTGGTCCCATTTGAAAGTTTCTTTTAGTGTTAGATAGCTTATCTATCGAGGATGGCTATAGGCTACATATCATCACGTTAAAACCAATAGGAGCTGAGCACTAATGAAGAATGTCTTAAAATCGGGCTATTTCGGAAGCTTCCGCTGCGTGTTAATGTCAGTATTATATGCGTTGTCATGGTAACGCGATAACATTCTACCGCAAATATTTTCATGGTTTATTTTGTGTTCCTATTCAAAATGTTTATTCTACGTTACTTTTGTTTCCAATTTTTAATTATACGTGGTACGTTTATATCGGAAACATTTCTAAAGTTTATTTTGTGTTGCTATTCAAAAAGTTTAGTAGTAATAATATTCGTCCAATAAGATAGTCGAAGGAATTAATCCATGCTGCCAATTCTGAAGTTGTCAATATAGGTAGTTTTCTTCTATGTCCAAGATAATGTAAAGGTATAAGAGCCAAATACTCTATATAATATTTCGTAAATTTTTATCTTCTTAATTTTCAAGACCACAGAATTCATGCTCCGTGGTACTATTTTTCTTTCATTTCACTTATGCACAATAAACGAACCATTTTATGTAATACATAAAACGTCACCAATTTAACACAATATAGAGACAAGTAACACGAGATTATGAATAAAATATAAAATCCACTACATGACAGACTGAAATCCTGCCAAAAACTTTATTCTACCTTAGTTTTGTTCCCAGTTTTTGATTTGTGATATATTACGCATTATAAAAGTAAAGAAAGTGTATTATATATTACAATAAATACTTTTTAGTGAATAAATATACCTGTGATGCTACAAATATCAACAATTTTTTTTTAATTCTGTCGATATGTCTGTTTTTTTATTTGTTTCGGGTAATCTCCGAAACGGCAGAACCTATTTAACTGTTTTTTTTTCTTAGAAATGACTACGCTATTGATGTAGCAAGCTCTTAACAGCTTCACTGGACTACAAGTAATATTTGAACGGGAATTTTACGGGCCAATAAGTAACTAATTAGCTGTTTTATTTTAAGCTAGCGGGTTCAGCAGACGTTGCCTGCCCTGATGATAAGACAAACTATAATTATACCTTGCCCAAGAATCATTTTATATATTGGTGAAAATGACATGAAGATACGTTCTGTAGATTTGGTCTTATCGCGAACATACATATAGACAGACGTGGAATAGGACTTTGTAGTGATAAACTGTTATCCGTGCATTAGTCCGTGTGAAATTAATCAAAAATATGTTGTTCACTGTAAACATGCACGTGTGACGTGCGCTGTACTGGACTCCAAAAAGATATATATTATGCCAAAAGGCAGTAAAGAGGCTGACGGCCCACCTGATGATAAGTGGTTACCATCGCCTATGAACAACTGCAACACCAAGGGCATCGCTGTTGTAATTGAAAGTCATATGTTTATATGTGAATTAAATTATAGCAAGGTATGAATTATCATATAACTTAATTATATCGACACTATGGACAAATTATATCTATATAATAAATGATTTACACATATTGTACGATAATGTTTAGCTTAATATTTTCATTACTATCTTATTAGTGTAAGTGAGCTCTGAGGGTCATATATAACAGTTTAAAGTTCCAGTTATGTGGCTGATGATAAATCCCATCCCATTCGATTCACTATTAGTATTCACATGTATAATGTATACGTTACCTGTTACAGTAAATGATGTGTGTGTGATACTTACAAATATTTTTGAAAGAAAACTATTGTAATTTACACTAGATGTGTGATCACAATTTTAAATGTATTTAATATATTTCAAAAAAGCATGCGAAGCCGCGGGTAACAGCTTGTATAACATAAAATAATTAAAAGAAATCAAATGTTATAAGATATTTAAAAAAATATGTCATGGTATAGCTCATTAATGGCGTACAATTCAGTATGTGTTGGCTGCCACCTTCGCAAGTGGCACTCTAGCGCTGACTGTCAAGTCTAGCCAAGTGAGTTTAGGCTAGGGATGAGCGATATTAGAAAAACATCGATATTGAAATCGATGTAAGCATCGATTCAATAGTATCGGAGTACGATAAACATCGATAGTAAAACATCAATGTTTTCAGACATCGATGTTTTTGCCAGCAATTAAAATTGTAAAAAACAGAGGTCAGTGACGAAGAAAAAAGGTCATCCAAAGAAAAAACTATTCGTACGGCTTACAAATTTGATAATCTCTAGTATTTAGCTAGTACATGCAACGTTCTCATAACGTCGATGTTATCGAAATCAAAACATCGATGTGTCGATATTATCAACATCAAAACATCGATGTCGAAACATCGATATTTTTAAGCTACACATCGATGTTTCTTCAACATCGATGAATATCGATCATCCATGGTTTAGGCCCTACAATAATAAGATTACTCTTCATCATATTTAATTTTTTTTTCTAAACTCGTTTTCGTAAAAGCATAATTTGGAATTGGCAAAAGAAACGAAGAGAGGGCTGATCGCAATTTGATAAGATTCAGTACTCAGTCCTTTGACGTGTTGCATGAACGTAATGTTAAGTCACCAAGATTAGTTCGTTCTGATATAGATATATACAAGTCAGAGTGAAAGTCTTGGTTATTTCACAAAAGATATATATTTCATATATTTGAGTTAAAATTTAAAAATCACCTAAATTCAATTTTAACCATTCCTAATATTCTACGTTAACTTTCAAGATCCTCCAATTTTATACGTGTAAAATATGAAGATTATAAAAAAAATTGAGCCGTCACGGGACGCCTGGCAGATGTGAAACGTCGACATGTTTTGTATAAATTATATGCATAAAAGAACAGATTACAACAGGAATCAGCTATGGCATAAGGAAAAGATAAAGCATTACATATTTGTTCCATAAAATAATGATTGTTTATTTATTTTATGACATAAATACTAGTCGCAGGCGATGTGTGTATGGCGGCATTTATCAAAGGGTGGTAGATTGTCGGCGCGTGCCGCGTAACATTAGGAGAATGAGTAGCCGACAAAACAATTTGAATCCCATGTTTATACAAATAGGGTTGCAAATCTTTTTGAGTATTTCGTTAATAGTACAATGTCCGTGTTTTGCGTCGCCACACCAACAATCAGGTTTACCCTCCGCCTATAGACGTTTCACATCAAAATAACTAAAATCTCTACGAGACAATTTGAACTTTGTTCTCAGTATGTTAGAACTGGAAATCTTAAATGAAACGTTTTATATTATGAACGATTAAAATTGGATCTAGCTCATTTTTAAATGTAACATCATAATTAATGAAGCATATGTGTATACGAGCATGTGTGTCTCACAAAATCAACTATGTATTTTGTAACTATCAACTTGGCTAAGCTAAACTAACCAAGTACGGAGAACAAGGGAAAAAATAAAACCTCTCCACCATATGTGTATCTGCCTGTGTGTGTTATATTTGGGGGTGATTTGTGCTATGTGGTTTAAGATAGTGAGTGAAAATATTCAGTGTTAGGCTTGAGCCGCAGCTGATGGGGGTCGCGGCGAGTGTGCGGAGGCTAAATTCACGGCCAGACCACATAATTACGATCTTATTTAAGTATTGTCTTGAGCTATACTTTAGTGATCTAGCAAATTGTTAAAAATACATAAAAATTTTATTTTTAGCATACAAAACATATCTTGCTGATGTAGCTAAATATATGTGATAGACCTCTCTGAGTCGTCGCAGAAGGTAAGCGATATATAAGCATATAGGTATCGCAACATATAGAGCGTAGATCGCCCACCACCCCGGCTTGTAGTTCATAGCGCGCAGCATGCGACCCCACAACGTCTTCTGCCATTATTATTTATTTAATTAATAATCATATATCGACACCTTTATTCAAAAATCTAACCGAATTTCTCTTCGCTACATAACCAGGACAATAATTCGAATATAAACAATTAGGTTTTTTTTTTTTCGAACTGTAAACGCTGTTGACCCTGAAAGGTCTTTACAGCTTCACCGGACTATGTATTAGGTATATTTCTGAGAAAAAAAATTGTAATGACCACAGATTACAAACAAAAAAAAAATGGTATTTCTGTTTAAAAATACCAATAATTATAATAATAAAATTACCATTATCTCGGAGTTAATCATTTGTCGTGACTACAAAAAAAAAATATCTTTGTTTCTAAAAGAATACATAAATAAAATAAATTGATGTTATATGTGAATAAACTATTCATGAAGACCACAAATTGCAAAAAAGGTCGATTTCACTGCCCTACTTAAAAGGAATAACATAGACTAAATATAGGATATTACCCGCAAAAAAAACTGCAAACCATCAGATCACAAAAGTTATATGTTTGGTGTCTCAGTGTTTGAGTGTGTGTTTGTGTACCACAATTAATTCACTGTTCCTGCTGACCAAAGCTCACCATTCAGTAAAACAATTTAAAAAATCTAGTGTTAGCTTTTAAGCAAACATATACAAAAAAAAAGTGTGACAACAGATTTTTCATGGTCGTATTACTCTTTCTCATATATTCCAGAGGTCACATCTCTAGACTTACATACATAACATATTACATCAGATCATAACTTAATAACCAATGTGCTTGTACTAAAATACTAAACTGTATGAAAAAAAAAACGAATTCGTTCATATTTTCTCTCATCAGATGAAGTACATTTTATTTGCACCACAATTAATATATTATTTCTTTTATCCAGAATTTGTGTAATGGGGATATGGAATAATAGTGAATAAAAACACTTACCGAATCTTTAGATATCTTGGCACGTTTGAGGGCGAATGTCTGATCGGCCCACTGTTGGGCAACTGTGAGATCGTCTGTCACCAGCACGTTGTCGAACAGTAACATCGGAGACATCGACCAAAGTTCAAATCCAATCGCATGCTGTTAAATTAAAACGATCCCATTCAAATATCATTAACATGTACAATATTTAAACAAGCTTATTCATACATAAAATCATTATGTACAATACAAATAGAATCAATGTGCAGAAGACATAAATAGAATCATTGTGAACAATACAAACAGAATCATCGTGCGCAGAATATAAATAAAATCATTGTGTACAATACAAATAGAATCAATGTGCACAAGACATAAATAGAATCATTGTGCGCAAAATATAAATAAAATCATTGTGTACAACACAAATAGAATCATTGTGCACAAAACATAAATAGAATCATTGTGTACAATACGAATAGAATTACTGTGCACAAGACATAAATAGAATCATTGTGAACAATACAAATAGATTCTTTGTGCGCAATATATAAATAGAATCATTGTGTACAATACAAATAGAATCACTGTGCACAAGACATAAATAGAATCATTGTGAACAATACAAATAGATTCTTTGTGCGCAATATATAAATAGAATCATTGTGTACAATACAAATAGATTCTTTGTGCGCAATATATAAATAGAATCATTGTGTACAATACAAATTGAATCATTGTGCACAAGACATAAATAGAATCATTGTGAAAAATACAAATAGATTCTTTGTGCACAATATATAAATAGAATCATTGTGTACAATACAAATAGAATCACTGTGCACAAAGCAAATAGAATCATTGTGGACAAGGCAAATAGGATTATTGTGTACAAGACAAATAGAACCATTGTGTACAAGACATAAATAAAACATGAAAACATTAATAGCATTATTGTGTGCGGATTACAAATAAGTTCACTGTGTACGTAACATAAATATGATCATTGCGTAAGAGATATATACATGTACTATAGCAGATCATTGTGAATGAGGCATAAAGTAGTATGAAATTGATTTTCTATTTTTATAATATTACTAGCTGACTCGGCTACACGTTGCAGTGACTAAGTTATAGAAAATTCAAAATTAAAACGTAGCGCCATCTGTGAAATATCGATTAAAGTTGGTCCTACAGTTTTCTTTCAACAAACTAATTTAAAGCGCCATCGGTTTGAGACTGATAAAACTTACAAATAAGCAACATTGACAACCATTTAATTTGTAATTAAAAATTATCGAGACCACTAACCGAAATATACATTTTAAAGTACAAGTTGGAACAAATTAGACATGATTCAAAGTTTCATGAAGTTCTTCGGTTGAGTAGTTTCGGAGTTCATCGTGGACAAACATCATGACACTGGATTTTTAAATATTTATAGATAGATATACTCACGATTGGCGTCATTTTGAAGGGATGATCGTCCTTGAAGTAGTGAGGGTTCGGGATCCTGCGAGGCGTCCACTTGCCCTTGTAGTTCGGGTTCGGAATCAGCGGCGCGCGCCATATTCCCTAATGTTCCAGATAAAATGCATAAAGGAAATTAATATACAAAAAAATATATACATAGAAAGTACTTTTTAAAACCAGACTATCATATCCGCCCGTTATTTGTTAACTTAAATGCTTTTAAAGAGTTATACGTATATTGAAATTCCGATTTTTCGAAACGAATTTAACAAGTTGAACAAGCATAAGAAAAACTATTAGACGTCGCGATTTAAATGACAATTGCATTGCTTAAAAAAATGGAAATATATTTTTTTTTATGCACAAAATCGAAAGCAACCATTTCAAAATAAATTTGTAGTAACTAGAAAAAACGTGTTTTAATTATATTATTCAAAATATCACATCAATCACAATTGTAATAAACTAGAACTTTTAAACATGGGAGCTGTATTAGTTAAAAGGATACGTCAATTAATGAACATTTTTAAATTAAAATGAACAGTTAGGTTTGTCTTATAAAATTAACATTTTTTTTTACAAATATACATACATATATATATTACATAAATATATTTCTTTTGCTGTCACTTGGATTCGAACTGGGGTTACACGGATTTTCAATGCAACCAATTTCCATCTGAGCTATTTTTGTTTTGACAGAAGCGGCGAAATGTGCCTATATATTCTAGCTATATTTTTTAATTGCCTGAAAACTTGGTTTAAAATGTTTTCTATGAATAAAATCTAGCTAAATCTATTTATCGTCCCGGAAACGACCTACGTAGTAAGTGTCACGGAAATAGATGGCACCGTTTTCAAAATCCTGTATATATACAAATATAAAAATATACAAGAATTGCTCGTTTAAAGGTATTAATATATTAGATAGATAGATAGATAGATATAAATCACAGTGAATTAACGTTTGCCTAGGTGGGTTGGATTGTCAGATATGAAATTAATTTAGATAATAATTAAAAAAAATGACACAGTGGTTACCTTGTAGTGTGGGTTGGGTATCGTGGGTGGAGCCCAGGGTCCGCAGCCCGGTGCCGAGCTGCAGGCGGGGTTGTCGATGAGCGGTGCCTCCCACTCTCCATCCATATCCTCGTCCCAGTCCGAAGGCTTCTTCGCATCTGGATCTAAAAGAATAATATAAACCTTATTCCAGAATTTTCTATTTTCTATGTATAACATATATGAGGCATTCCACAATAAATCAAACGATTTGAAAAAAAAAAAAATTGATTACTCCTTTAAATTTGACTAAACTATAATCACAGTTTTTGAGGATATTGGTAACCATTTACTCGGTATTATAAATATCATTCGATTTCTACAAGTACTTCTATAGTTAGATACTAGTAGAGATCTAAATCTAAAAAAAAGAACTAACCAGGAATCATCTCAGGTTCATCATCGAGCCATCCATCAGGCTTTACTGCGTTGGGATCAACAATCTGTGCGGGGGCATTTTCATCCCAGTCTTCGGGTTTCGTAGCAGTGGGATCGACAATCTGAAAAAAATAAATGAGAAATTAAATATGATTAAAATAATTATACCATACATAAGAGTTATGGTTGCTTGAGAAACGTAAAAATTAATCACTTATTGTACCTATAAACACAAATACATCAAGATTTAAGTATCTGTTGTTTGTCGAGTAATGTGTGAAACAGCTGAAGCAATTTTAATAGGATTTTTAAGCTTAACTAACTCCTTAGACACATGTGTCGTTCTTCCAGTGTTAGTCCACAATGAAATCCAAAATAACTCAACTGTTATTCATGAAAATTGGCATTTATGTATAATTTGCTCCAACTTGAGAGATAGTATACTTTGATTAATGGTGCCTATAATTTTCAATGACAAATTAATCGATTATCAATGTTGGATATTATATTTAATTGTAAGTTTCAGCAATCTCAAATAGATGGCGCTATAAATTAGTTTGTTGACAGAAAACTGTCAAACTGACTATTATAAATATCTTAAATATCTCAAACATTCACGTTTTAATTTTGATTTTTTTTTTAACTCCAGTTTTTTTATGGTGCAAATGTTTTATTCAATTCGTCGCATGACCAGCTCAGCTAGAAGTTAATAAGAGTACCTTTTCTCTCTCATCCCAATCGTCAGGCTTCCTGTCATTAGGGTCTTCAATCTCCTCTGGTGGATTAACTGGTGGGGTGAAGTCCTCAAGAAGGGAACCAGAGTTCACCTCTTTGTTGTCAACCAACACGGAGAAGGTGTTGTCCGGACGAACGATTAACGTGTACAGGTGAGGCTCTTTATCTTTGTAGATATCATCAAGCCTTTGGCTGCCAGAACAATTGTATAATGAATAGATCAATAATAAAAAATACATAATTGAACACTGATTTCTGGAAACTCCTCAAATATTGATTGTTCATATTATACAATCTGACAAAAAGTCAAACGTAAGCATTTGATTGGATGTTGTTACTTGTCACTTCAGCTTGGAATTGATTTGCTGCCATTATATAATATAGTTAGAATTGTACAGACAATGAAATAGCCTTTTTAAGGGAATATCAGCCATTTACTATGTTAGACATCTACCAAAATCAATGTTTTTAATGCTTATGGTTGTTTTCATAAAGATCAATAAAAACACATTCCATTATTTTAAATAAGTATGTATATCAAACTATCTTAAGCTTTTTATTTTATTTGCACCATTGTACATATTGTGGTGGAATAATTTATTTATTTTTTGTCATAGGAGGCAAACCAATATTCGTATCATTTGGTGTTAAGTGATCACCGCCGCCCATTGACACTAGAAACACCAGGAGAATTGCAAGTGCTTTGTCAGCCTGTGTTTGGAAGGAAGGGGGGTAAGGGCGGGGGATGTAAGGGCGGGGGATAGAAGGGTGAGGAAAGAGGAGATGGGTCTCCGGCGCTCTGACTCACCGAATGAAACGCAACAATGCAAGCACTGTTACTTCATATGGGTGTTTCTGTGGGTAGGACGATAGTATCGGGGGCGAGCCGACCCCACATTCATGCTGAAACCAGTAATAGCTTCAGCGTGGCTCTACCACCTACCAAAAATTGTAATTTCAAGACAAGGTGCAAAGACATATTAAGTTTTTCGTGAGATCTTAATCCATTGTGTTGTTGTTCATATTTTTATTTACATACTTTCATTATTGCACCTTATAGAACTTGTTAATTGTGCACAGGTAAAGTGTAACAATACTTATTTTAAAATGTTACTATAACTCTCTGGAAAATTCTATGAGCGTGGCCACCATTTTGCCAAAATAGTGAATTCATCATTATTTAAGAATAATCTTTAATAGAGATAACTCCTTACCAAAGTAGGAATGATAAGAAGATCACTAGTACAGTGACTATATAAATATACTGATTTACAAACCTGGGTTTTTTACTATGTTTCTCTTCGATGGTACCATTCTTGGGATTCTTGTGGCGGAAGATAAAATGCAGTTTGTTGTCATTCCCACACTTATCCGGACCGAACATAATTGTATATGGGGTCTGATCGAAAAATTTACGAAGGTCTGCCTTCGTGTTGGTGCCCTTGGACAGGAGTTTTATGTATGCCCCACCGCAATTTTGACCCTCCTGCAATTAATTATTCATGATTTTGATGTGAAGAATTATTTAGGGGCATCAAGCGATATTTATGGCAGGGCATAAACTTATGATTACATACATATCAGCGACATGCTAGTAAGCATGACCAACTGTATGGCGCTTGCGCGGTTTGCGTTAAACTATCGACGCATCGTATTATAGCGCGTCTAGACTTCGAAAAGTAGTCACATCTCTTAGGTTAGGTCGTAAATTAGGTTTTAATAGATTTATTTTTACGTTAGTATTGTCTCACAACTCGAACGGTAGACACCTTTAATTTTAGTCTTAATATAAGTTCAATTGTAATCTAATATCTAAAAAACTCTTATCACGATGTTTGTGTTCGAACTCCTCTGAAACAGCAGAACCGATTTTTATAAAATTTTAAATGTATATTTGGTTAGTATGAGAATCCGTCGTAAAGTATATTTTACACTTTTAGGTGATTAGGGTGTCCCTAACCAGAATTTATTTTTAACATTATTTTTTTTTTTGTTATTTGCCCTCCAAACATACATATAACTCCTAATTTTCACCCTCATAACCCCACCCTCCCATTTTGTTAATCACAATTGTATTATTTTTGTATGAACAATATCCAAATGATCCAACGGACGTGCGTATTTCAAATAAAACGAAACTAGTGATGTTACTAAGTAACTGATGGCGCTACGTCCGCTTCATCAAAATATCTTCAACACATGCGTAACTCATTCGCAAAACCAACTAGGTATGTGTTTAAGTGAGTCCTTGAATTATATAGTTTCACAATTTGAAACAGTGGGAGTAGCTGTAATGAGGTCCTAAGTTTTTAAGATTTTTCGAGTTTTGAAATGCAATTTGAACCGGTGGGTATACGATTTCATGCAAACGAAGTTGCGCGGGTCAACTAGTTTTCAATATAAAAATTATATTATATTATATTAAAAGTGATTTTTTTTACATCTCGCGGACGCGCCCTTTAAGATTATTGTAAAGTGCAAAGTAATGTTCAAATTCCACATTTTTAAACAGGTTGATTGCCCCTGTTTACTGACGCAAATATACGAAACCAAAATTTAAACAGTTTCGATGTATCATATCCCGACTCTATATTGGACATGAGCCAGTTGTGATGAAAATATAAATGTTTTACGCTCGTTATTTTTTATGTATTTTAATGGTCATTTTATTACTTCTTTATACAGTATAGAGTTTATTTTTAACTTTAAAAATAATACAAGCATAAACGATTATTAATGCATGATACCCAGTGCAAAGAATGTAAGTGATAACAATTCTATACGCTGAATAAATGTAATTTTAATCGTGTGAGATTTAAAACAATACAAAAGCAAACACAGACATAATCTAGGCTAGGATAGCTAACATACAAACTATTTTATGAAGACCTATTAAAAAAAAGAAACAACGTAAATTTTATATTATAACTCATTTCAATTTATATTTTTGTAAAACTTGTTTATACATCATCTTATCATGAGTTGTGTAGATTCTTGAATTTGTTTTTTAAAAATATCTATCAGAAACACAATACAAACAACTTACTACTATTTGGTCTGAAAAGTTACTTCACTCACTAGTGTGCAAAGCAACTAAAGTTACCCCATAATAATTAATTAAACTAATTATAATAATTATGAGTTGTAGTACCTAACATCACACCATGGTACTTTTAGACCCGATTAGGCCTCCCACGGCAGTGGCTCAAGCCTAGGTTCGATCCCTCGGTAGGGAGCCCTTGAGTGCGTTGCTTGCGCGATACGGTGACACACAAATATACATCACTGCTACAACACTACACGATCACCCCCACACACGTGCACGCAACACGCTTACACATGAAAGTGGAAGGGTTTACTTTTTTCCCTTATCGAACTGAAAAACTCTCAATTTTCCGATAATAAATATATGGAGGAGTTGTTGAGGCGTGTATGCTTAGTACACATATACGTTTCAACAACTCATACACATATGAATAGTTAGCTAGGTTAGCTGAGATAGGTCGCGATTTTGCATGCAACAGGCAACAGCCAAGCCGAGGTGTGCCGTGCACCCTTGAGCTGGTTGCCATAATGAAATCGGCTGAGTGCCTTAAGCGCTCGCCTTAGTAGTCCGGTGAAGCTGTTAAGACCTTGCTGGGTCAATAGCGTAGACATTTCGAAAAAAAAAAAAAATTGTTCTTTTATAGTATACAAAAAAGGAATGTATCCTATTATGTTATAACTTTGAATACAAATATTCTATATGAAAGTATCATTCATGTCTTATACATAATCCCTTTTGCTTTGAATGGCTTCACTTTAAGCCAATTAAAATGGATTTTTATAGTTGTAATAACAATACTAACTGATAATATAAAATTACCTATTATAGGCAGTATGACATAGATTGATTGTAAATAGCAAAAGTAGGTCTTATCTAGTGTTGTAGATAGTTATTTTGTAAAAAAAAACAGTAATTAATAGTCATCTGAATGTATTAAGCTCATTTATTTATCTACTTTTTTCTCATACGTAAGTAGCGTCGTAATTAAAAGTATGAAACTTTTGAAAGACCCAATAGATCTTAATTTTTTTTTTCAACTCCATAGGAGGCAAACGATCAGGTGGATCACCTGATGGTAAGTGATCACTACCGTCCATAGACACTTGCAACACCAGGGGAGTCGCAAGTGCGTTGCCAGCCTGTAGCGAGGGAATGGCGGGGGAGGAGGAAGGGAAGAGGAGAGGGGGAAGGTGAAGACAGGTGGGCCTCCGGTACTCTCACCAACCGAATAAAACGCAACAATGGAAGCACTGTTCACTTCACGTCAGTTTTCTGCAAGAGGGTGGTACTACCCCGGGCGAGCCGACCCATTCATCCTGAAGCCAGTAATAACATCAACATGGCTTTACCACCTTTATAATGATGATTATATATTGATTAATGAAACCGACTAAATGTTACACAAAGATATGCTTTACTTGAAAACGTTTGATGATGAACGCCGTACTTTAGAAATGATGCGTCTTCATACAAATAGAGAGACAGACAAGCAGACAGACATTCTTTAAATGATTTAAATGTATTTTATAACTTACCCTAGACACCTGCAACATATTTTATTACAAAAATCTATAAATTACAAACACATTAGATTTACATTCTTGTTATATGTATAGATTATAGTCAGTTAGTTTCCTTCATGTAAAGCTTACCTGCATCGTAACTTCATACTGTACAATCAAAGGCTTGTCTTTGAACTCAAATGGCCTGTCCAATAATGTCGAGATAGCTGCATGTTTCGCTTCAGTTACCAGAACAAGACCAAGATCATTCTTTAGTATCTTCCTTGATGGAGTTTGAATCTGAAATATATATACACAATGAATAAATATTATACTGTATTTCATTATTAAAATATGTTCTCAATGTCATACTGTTTATACAAAGACGAGGTAATTGCTCATTAGCATTTGTACTAATTATAATTCACATAAAGTTCCTATAATTCCACACATGATTAAATAAGTTCTTCATTCAAAAAAAAAAATCCACTCAACTACATATCATAACTATTTAAATAAATTAAAAATTGTCCTTCCCTACGTTGTTGCCTCTCTCCAGATCAGAATGTTATAAAACAAGAATAGGATAGCTATAGAATATGAAGTACTTCTTCTGTTATCTGTGAGCTATCTCTGTATGAGCATCAACCTTTACAATGACATAGAGATGTGTGATCTATCTAATATTATAAAGAAGTAATGTTTGTGAGTTAGTAGGGGATCTAATCTAATCTGAGGAACAACTAAATCAATTTTGAAAACTTTTTTACCTATAGAGAACCACGTTATTTGCGAGTGTCATAATATATATTAACCCGAAAAATGAAAAGACTTTGTGGTAGTCGGATTTGCATTGTAAGTCGGAGTAAAAACAGTCAAAGAAAAATGTTTCTTACGAACGCTGCCTTAAGATATATGATTGAGTTCTGGAGAAAAGTTGTAGAGCTTCATAATGCCGACAAAAAAACGTCACCAACAGTATATGTCTAACTTCTACATTTAAGTAAAAAAAAGTAGTTTTTTATAAATGTATACGGCCCAACAAAGTGGGCATAGATCAGCTAGTCATGTATAAATATACAAAGGCAGCTAAGTCACTGGTGGCAGTTATTCTTTACACTTCTATAGTATGGAGAGAAAAAAATTTAATTCACTGAGATGTGCTTTTTTTTGTAATTTGTGAACAAATTATAAACTAAAATATTGATATGTTAATTCCATAGTAAATATAAGCAAATTGATGGATAATTTACCTCCCATTTACCATCGTATTTAGCTATATTTTCATCTACACCCTGTTTCTTAGCTTCAGACTGGACCCATTTCTGTTTGAAAGCTTTCTCATTATCAAAGTGCTCTGCGAGGTACACCCCTTGAGAGTTTAGTTGCGGGCTTCTGTATTGATCATCTTCTTCTACCTGGTAAGTAGAAATGAATTTATTTGTAAAATCCTATGTCATAGTTTAACTACTCGACTAATCATCTTGAAATTATGTATATAGATAGGGGTACAGAATAGGAAATAGGATAACTTATATTCAGAAAAAATGTACTGTTCATTACTACTACTGTAAGATATATAATAAGGTTTGTGTTTATAACCTTTAAATAACAACACCAAAAGTGTATTCAATCATGATATTGTTTTTATTTGTTACCTAGCTGTGTCCGTGACTTTGTCCACCTGATACTACATGTAAAAAACTTTTTTTTTTTGTTGAAACGGCTACGCTATTGACCTAGGAAAGTCTTAACAGCTTCACCAGATTACTATGTAAAGAACAGTGACTGATAAAGTCATCTGAATGTATTAAGTCCACTTACTTATCTACTTTTCTCTCATAAGTAAGTCTTATCATCATTAAAGTACATGACTTTTGATATACCAAACGGGTTTTAACACCTGTATTAGTGAAAAACCATAAAGATTTAAGCGCCATACAAACGAAAATAGACCTTATGATGCAAAGGTTAGCAAACAGTTTGGCAGTATAAGGTTTAAAAAAATACTGGATTTATTACAAGATTTGAATAATTATAAATGATGTAATGTATAATTCCAATTATTATGCAAAATGTATTATTACATTATTATTTAATTTTTAAGAACTATTTTTTGTACTAAACCACGAAATGTCCAACTTAGCTATTGTATTTATACTTTTAGGTTAGAAAAAATATTTTACATTAAATACTGAACTAAATATACATTAAACTACTACAATATGAATATATCAAATTAAATATTGAATAATTTAGACAAATGAATATGATAACAATAGTTTTCAACCAATTAACTTTACTATTATTCTTTCTCCTTATTTCATATAAAACTTATTTCAAGAAAATATACAATATTTTATCGATCATAAGAAAAAAAAAACGAAATATATTTTAAATTAGATATAATTTTTATGAAAATAATATCAAATACATTTTAATATAAAAACCATATATAATCTGAATATAATTAAATATATTATTGTGACCATAGATTTATAGACTCATATGGTACATGTACTAAATGTCTTTGCCGATGGCGGGAAATTTAATTTTTTTTTAAAAAGCGCGTTGGGACCAATCTGTCCCAATGCTAGTATCCAGGTTAATGAAATAAAGACAAAATGTTACTCAAAGATATGCTTTATAATTTCCTTGGTTTTATCAGGAACACAGCATTTTATCAGTGATGCATGTTCAAACAAATGGACACACATTTCTAAAAACAATTGAAATTTATTCTTAGACACCTGCAACAATTTTTTTTTAGAATAATCTAAAAATACAGACATATTACACAGTACACATTAGATTTACATCCTTACTAAACATAAAGATGATTCACATTAAATATTCTATTTTTTTTTAAGTCAGCGTAATCATATTACATTTTTAAAAGGTTTTATCTATTATTTGGATTTTATTATATTTATTAGCAATAAGGAATTTAGAAATACTTAATTGTGCATTTTACATAGATGCATGAGTTTTAAAGAAATAAGCTACTCAACGGAAAATACATGTTTTGTATGATAATACTATTGAATGTTACTAATATATAAATTTTTAACAATAATCAAATTTAATAAACAACATATGTCAAAGTAACAACATTAAGTATGTATATATATGTACAATATAGGTCAGGAAAGAGTATGGCAAAATCATGCTGACAGAAATACCACACCTAATCTTGCAACTATATAGTATCAATGTATAAATTATATTTACGTAAAGATGTTCTATACATAAATCATAAATAACATCTACTAACAAAGCCATGCCAGTATTTGAAATTATCTAAGATACGAGAATATAGGTCGTGAGTATAATGATAGCTTGGATTCTTTGTAAAAACTGGGTCAGATAACCTACAATAAAAAAATGAAATTACTAACTTCGACTGTAGCTTCTTCATCAAGATTAGGGCTGTCGGCTCTCACCGTTCCGATGACACCCGTTAGCACGAGTAAAATACTCAACAAACACAATTTTAGGCTTAAAACAGCCATCTGAAACAAGTTTCTAGTATTACTACAATAATTCAATTCGGTAGTGCGTAGACATTAATCTAGTCTAACGAAATTGTATAATTAAATTATAAATTCACAGTTCACGAACCATCAGTCGGCAATGCGTGGTCTACATATACTACTCTACACTACAGAAAGCGGATAACGGATATCCTCATAAAAAAAAATATTAATACAGATTCCTAAACACTACAAGTGTATAATAAATTAAAATGGATACTCTATACCTTGTGTTGCATTTACAATTCTAACACCGACGAATATAATCCGATAAAACGAAACCTCAACACTCGATGGGTGATTTTTAATTTTTCATGAAAATTTTCAACCAATCAAAAACAAACAGTTGTCAAGGTAGCGATCGAGAATTTTCCGATGCGTTCAAATTTAAGTAATAATTTTATTTTAATTTAAAGAAAACTTCCCGTAGTAATAACAAAATAAAAAATATAAAATTCTTCTGTGATTTTTGTGAACATTAACTCAAAATATTTTAATCCATTCTTGATCAATTAAATACTACAAAACGATTTTTTGGTGGGATCTTGGCATATCACGTAGTAAGTAGGTTTAATATTTTATTCATTACATTGTATTATTTGGCTGTATATATTGTATTATGGGTAGTGTTTTACGTAATAAAGTTTGGTTATTATACACAAGTGAAATGGATGAGCAATAATACCACGGAGCATAAATTCTAACTTCGAACAAAAACTTCCTGGAAAATTTTAATAAGACGGCCACTATCATATTAGTTCTGCGAGATAATCGATTACCTACTTTATAATGTCAGTAACAATTTACTAGAAAATTGGTTATCAAAAATAAAAAGAAGAAAATTTTAATTAATTACTCTACATTGTATTCGTAGGTTTCGACGAATGTTGCGACAAAAGTTAGTGACAAAATATGTAATTTACATGAAAGGTGTTATAAAGTTCGCGTGAATACAATAATCGATAATATATCCAAAATTTCTGATAACAGTTTTGTTAATTTCAAATAAATATCATTGTGAGCTTGAATCAGTTTTATGAAATTTTGACAAAGCTTTTTTATTTAAATAGTAAAAATACTGAATAAGCATTTAATGCCATATAAAATAACGTGACTGCGTCTTCCCTCAACTTTTACGCACTTTGCAGTTATACAATGTAAACGTCAAAGTTAGTTTTTTTTTTTTTTTTTTTCGAAATGTCTACGCTATTGGCCCAGTAAAGTCTTAACAGCTTCACCGGACTACTAAGGCGAGCGCTTAAGGCACTCAGCCGATTTTATTTTGGCAACCAGCTCAAGGGTGCACGGCACACCTCGGCTTGGCTGTTGCCTGTTGCATGCAAAATCGCGACTTATCTTAACTAACCTAGCTAACTATTCATATATGTATGAGTTGTTGAAACGTATATGTGTACCAAGCATACACGCCTCAACAACTCCTCCATATATTTATTATCGGAAAATTGAGAGTTTTTCAGTTCGATAAGGGAAAAAAGTAAACCCTTCCACTTTCATGTGTAAGCGTGTTGCGTGCACGTGTGTGGGGGTGATCGTGTAGTGTTGTAGCAGTGATGTATATTTGTGTGTCACCGTATCGCGCAAGCAACGCACTCAAGGGCTCCCTACCGAGGGATCGAACCTAGGCTTGAGCCGCTGCCGTGGGAGGCCTAATCGGGTATGCGGGGGCGAAATTAACCCCCAGACCACGGTGGCGTGATCTGTGGTTACGCGGGCGTGGACGTGAGCACGCTCTGTTTCGAGGGACAGGCTGGTACTGATCGTTCGCTGACGTGATTAAATCAGGAGGGTCGGTAAAAATGCATCGCGGACGTCTTTTATAACGCGCAGCGTTAGGTACGGGTTCATAGTTTGCGGCGGATACCACTAACGGATTGGGATGATTCGCGGCTTTTTCAAAATTGCTAATCGTAAGTGATTTTACGTACGCCCAGATAGAAGGGACCTCTAGGTCTCTATGGAGATCGACTCTCCGGATGTACCACGGAGCACCGGTCACTTTACGTAAAACACGATTTTGGAGAACCTGCAGCTTATGAAAGTTATCTTTGGACATATGCGCAAAAACGGGGCAGCTATATGTCATCACGGGACGGATACACGTCTTATACAAAGTGAGCTTGTGTCTGAGGGACATCTTACTCTTATGACAAAGCAGCGGATGGAGGCGACCTAAGACCATAGCGGCTTTGTTTCGCAGTCTGTCTATATGTGAATTGAACTTTAAATGTTTATCTAATGTGACACCGAGATATTTGACCTCTTCGGCCCAAGGGATATCGATTCCGTACAGCCTGATGGGCTCAAATTTATTAATGCGTTTCGAGGGATCGAAGAGTATTGCGGCACTCTTATCGGGATTAACTTCTATGCGCCATCGACGAAACCATTCACCGAGAGTATGAACGGCTTTTTCAATGCGCTTCCTAAGAAAGTCCGACCGCCAGCCGGAAGTGTAAATAACGGTATCGTCAGCATAACAACCTACCTCGACCCCCCGAGACCGAGGTAGGTCACTGATGAACAGATTGAAGAGCGAGGGCGCGAGTATGGAGCCCTGTGGCACACCTGAGCGTATCGGGTGGGGCAGAGATAGTTCACCATCCACTCTGAAGCGGAATGTCCTATCAGTGAGATAATCGCGGATAATATGAATTAACCTATCGGGTACGCGAGATTTACATAATTTATGGATGAGCCCTCCGTGCCAGACCTTATCGAAGGCCTTGGCGATATCGAAGAAGACTGCAATTGTGCGTTTCGGTTTACGTTTCGGATCGGCGTTAAATTTAGAGAAAATGTACTCCGTGAGGCGGTGTACTTGATTCGTGCAAGAGTGTTCGGCGCGAAATCCGAACTGCTCAGGTGGTATTAATTTTGAATCTGTAATCGAGAACTGAAGACGGTTCAGAAGGAGCCGCTCGTAAAGTTTTCCTAAGGTATCTAACAGACTAATGGGGCGATAGCTAACGGGAAGCGTAGCTTTCTTGCCGGGCTTGTGAATACCTATCACTACGGCCTTTTTCCAGACGGCTGGAAAGTGACCCTGGGACATGGCCGCATTGAAGACGCAGACCAATAGAGCTATGATGCGATCAGGAAGGAGTTTCAGAACCTCGTTCCTGATCCCATCGGGACCTGGGGACTTCCTAGGCTTGAGACGCTTGATGGCGGCCGAAACTTCGTCAAACGTTATCGAGGTTAGGGTATCCGCCGGAGGAGACGCGAGTGCATGCTCTACGGCTGTTTCGATAGACTCTATCATGGAAGGGTCAGTGTTATCAGTGTTTGGCGAACACTGTTTCTCTAAGCTTGCGGCAAGGCATTCCGCTTTATCTATGCTATCGAACGCGGGAGGCAACCCGGGGCCTCTGTCGAGAGGAGGCATTGGAGTGACCATATCGGATTTGAGAGTTCGCGCTAGAGTCCAGTACGACAGGTGAGACGGCTGGAGACTCTCCAGGAGTCTGTCCCACCTGTCGCCCCGGATCTCAGAAATACGAGACTTGACTGTTTTTCGTAACAAACGTAAACGATCGCGATACTCTACAGACGGGTAAGCGTCGTAAGCTCGAGTCGCGGCGTTCTTTTCCGTGATCAATGCTCTCACGTCGTCAGGGAGTGTAAAACGGCGATCGTTTGCCGCTTGTACCTCTTTCGAGGTCACCCTGACGGCGGTCTGGAGATAATCAACCAGGGAATCGATGGCCGAATCCGCGTCGGCTTTAGACACCAACACGTCCGGAATCCTGTCTAAACTACTAGACGACGGATTTTCTTTAAAATATTGAACGAGTTTCGCGTAATCAGCCACCCTAACCGACGGCGGGGTGAAGTCTGAATTGTGACCTAACTGTAATACAACCGGGCGATGATCTGAATCAAGTTCGTGTACGACTTGTATGAGTCGTACAGGAAGCGTGATATTTTTTAAGAGAGCTATATCTAATACTGTGGGTCGGCAATGATCTTGATAGTGCGTGGGTTCCAGAGGGGCTATGACGTCAAAAGCGAGAACCCTACCTAGTTCGTCGAGTATTCTCCCGTTACGAGAGGTACACGGACTATTCCAGATAACGTTCCCGCTATTGAGGTCCCCCGCTATAATAACTGAATCTCCTAAATTAAGTAGCGCCTGCAAATCGGATCTTAGCAATTCTTTGTTTGGTGGCAAATACGCGGAAACTAAAATAATATTCGAGTGACCGGTCATACCTAATTTACACACTGACACTTCCATATTGGTTAGCGCGGGCGGATCTAACGGCATGCAGTACAACGAACGCCTAAAATAGATTAACGTGCCACCCCCGCGGGTCACACGGTCGTTCCTGACTATACAGTAATTCGCGATTCTCGGATTACGCATACTCGGTTTTAACATCGTTTCCTGGATGAGGAAAACGTCAATCTGTCTATCGCGCAAAAAGTCAGCTACTAGATCGCGCTGTGACCGAAGGGATCTCGCATTGAAAAACGAGAGACATAGACCGCGTGGTTTTACTTTATTAAGACTCGTGAATTTTAAGACTTATTTAAAAGAGGGTGACCGGGCGATGCGCTGAATGGTGGCTCCGATAGCCGGGAAGCGCGCTAGAGCAGTGAGGAGACCTAGCTCCTCTTCTACCTCGACGATGGCGTAGAAGGCGAGGACCTCCTTCATGTCGTGTTCACGGAGTAAATGCAAAGTTAGTGTTTATATGTGGTCTACCATTTATGAAATACTGCGCTAAAACCTACAATGAAGTATTCTCGCAATAAACTCAAGACGAATGTTGTATTAGTTCTGGGGTTAACAAACGATAATACTTAGGGCGCTTTCCACATTAAATATCTATCTATCTAATACCTTTAAACGAGCAATTCTTGTATATTTTTATATTTGTATATATTCAGGATCTCGGAAACGGCGTCATCTATTTCCGTGAAACTTAGTATGTAGGTAGTTTCGGGGACGATAAATCGATCTAGCTAGATTTTATTCATAGAAAACTTTTTTTTACTGAGTTTTCAGGCAATGAAAAAATATGGCCAGAATATAAAAGTAAATTTCGCCGCCGCTGTCAAAACTGAAATAGCGCATATGGAAATCGGTTGCTTAGGTTTTTTTTTTTGGTGTCAAAAATATTAATCTTATGAGGCAAACCTAACAGTTTATTTTAATTTAACAATGTATTTTTAAAGAACCGAGCTAGGCTCGGTCGCCCAGGTACTGTTAATTAAGTTTTGATAATTTGAGATTATATTGAAAAATGTTATCAATCGTAAAATTCTATGTAAAAATTAATGTATAATCTTTTGATTTATTTTTTATTTTTTCTTTTCCATTTGTATTATTTACTTGAACACTCAAAATGCGCCATAATGCGTTCCTCTTGGGTTTCAGATTGTAACGCTTAAGAGTTAGAGCCTGTTCAGATGAAGCGTTTTACGTGCAAATCGGCTCGCGCGTAAATACTCACGCGTTCTCGAGATACTGGATCTACATATATCCCGTCCAGATAGTGCGCCGCGTTTGGACTCGCTCCATCGTCATACGCGCGCGAGAACACTTACGCACGAGCTCCGCGACTTCCGCCTGTTCTGCGCGACGATACGTCGTATCAGCACCACCTCTTCCTGGCCGGCGATGGCAAAGGGCAGAACTAAAAAACCAGATGCCACGTCTTCATGACGAACGACCACAAGCTTGCCTACGGAACTCGAAATTCCTTTCACACGACGACCTCCGGTTCGAACACGGAACTCCGCTCTACTGAGCCTGAATCCACCACCGAGCCCGAGGATGTGCGACAGGTGCCGGTCGTCGGGGAATCGACTCAGATGGGGACGTACGAAAGTGATATTCTCGTCTTCGCCCAATTGTTTTCAACTGGGGTCCTGTCTGAGGAGTTAAACCGTTGGACGGCGCTGTACCAGCGCATCCGGCAGGACCAAGATGGAGGCTTCCCCACAAATGCTATCGACTTAGAAGCATTACAATCCCCAAGAAGAGGGGAATTACTGTTCCCGGAAATCCCTGATTTTCAGCTTCATGAAATCTCCAAAGCCCTACGTCGCAAGCGCGACCAAATGGAGCTCGGTGCTAGTAACGACGAGCACCGAACACAGCCAACCTCACCAGAAGCCCAGATGCCCGAGAGCAAGATATTTCACTCAAGCCACGGAACCTCTTGTAGTTCCTGTTTTATCCGCTAAGAGCCGCGGGCCGCCACTAACGCCCGCGACTCCACATTCTACGGAACCCGGAACGCCTACCGAACATGCAGCAGTGCAGGTGCTTGCACCCACACCTACGCTAGCTCCACCGTGAGGGACTGACCGCGATCAGCCCTCGACCGCACTCTCGAAACCCGCGTACGCGCAATCTTTGCGCGCGAAAAACACCGATCGACCGGCGACACAACCCGCCGCATCAGCCGCGTCGCGAGGGGCAGCTCGGGCGCAGCCCACCTCGTATGCCGCAGTCACAGCACCATCGCCCAAGAAAGCCGAGCCAAGAATACACAAGCAGCCTGAGGAATGTACCACGGAATCCGAATCACAGCCCCGGCAACGCTTCCCGCCGATAGTTGTGGAAAGGCTTCCCAACTGGGTGAGTCACTTCCGATGGTTGGTGGAAGCGCAAGAGTGTAGCCCGAACGCACGACCCTATGCAAATAGGGTGCGTTTCGTTCCCAGAGACTCGACCGAAGACCGATCCCTGTTTATGCCAGCAATTAAAATTGTCTGTAAAAAAATAACTTTATTGGGTGTTTTCCATAGTCAGCAAACGAAAAATAAATTTAAAAAATGTCCAAAGAAATAACTATTCATACGGCTTACAAATTTGAAATTATATAGTCTCTAGCTAGTAATACATGCAACGTTAGATGACCCTAAAGAATATATTCCTTTTTTTTTCTCGAACTGACTACAATATTGACCTAGCAAGGTCTTAACAACTTCACCGGACTACTAAGGCGCGCGCTTAAGGCACTCAGCCGATTTTATTTTTGGCAACTAGTTCAAGGGTGCACGGCACACCTCGGCTTGGCTGTTACCCGTTACATGCAATTCGCGACCTATCTTAGTTAACCTAGCTAACTAACTATTCATATATGTATGAGTTGTTGAAACATATATGTGTACCAAGCATACATATATCAACAACTCTTACATATATTTCTTATCGGAAAATTTCGAAAGTTTTTTTAGTTCGATAAGGGAAAAAAAAAAATCCTTCCACTTTTATGTGTAAGCGTGCACGTGTGTGGGGATGATAGTGTAGTGTTGTAGCAATGATGTAATTTTTTGTGTCACTGTATCGCGCAAAGAATATATTCATAACGTCAAACGTCAAATGTTGTTTCTTCAACATCGATGAATATCGAGCATCCCTATTACTGTCACTAATCGTAGTGTCTCTTTCATTCATTCAGAAGACGTATGTTGTGTTTCAAGCGTAATCGTATACAGTTGTTTTGTGTTTATCCAATTTTTATTCGTAAAACTGTGATCATAAACAGCGTTGTGTTAAACTGAAGTATATTTTCTGTTGAACTTTGATAGTGATTTGCGAAATACTATTGCAGTGTATATTTTATATTTATTTATACCAAAATATTATAAGAATTCTTTATACATAAAACATATATAAAGTAAGTATCGTTTGTGATCAAATAAGCGTTTTAAATTGTTAGAATTAATTGTTAAATAATTAATATTTCAAAATATTAGTCTTGTAAGTTTTTTTTTTATCTGACCTGTTGGCCTGACTACGAGTCATGTAAAACCAGTAGAATGATTTTTATACGCTTACGTGTATCAAATTTCAGTTATTATCAGAACAGGCAGTGCCCACTGTATTACTGATATCGTATATTTCTCATCTGAATTTCATATAAAACAATAATGATTTTTATGGTGTTGTTGAATGATTTTTTCGGTATTTTGGTTCTAAAACGATGTAAATTAAAATTAAAAAATTGGTGTAAATTTATCTATTACTAGATTCCCGCGATTTCGTCTGCGTATCTCAATTGTTTTGCTATAACTTAAAGGAATTAATTAGGCAACGTCTTCCATGAAAGCCTGCAGGATGCATGTCATTTTCTGATATTTTCAACATTATCGTTATATTTCAACCAATTTACAAATAATCTTGATATTCATTAATCATATGCCTAAATCTTCCTCGTCATTTACACTAACTATTGATGAAAACCTCATGAAAATCTGCTCAGTAGTTTATAAATCTATTGTGAACAGATAGATAAAGAGGCGGAGTTTGTTTATAATATTATACATATGTAGTGATATGGTAAAATTGCTTATCTTTGCATTATCATGCATCCTTTTGTTTTTTTTTTTTTTTGGAAATGGAATCTGTCTGGTTTCCTTTAATAGAATTCCTGTTATAAAACAAGCTATTAAATGATATTGTATTTAAATAATTTTATTATTCTAGGTAAGACTCCATACATAATGAGACGGTATTTTGTACGTACACTGAGGCTTCGGAATCTCGTACTTTTAACCATAATAGTTATCTTCATATACATTGCTAAAACTTTGAGCAGAATAGATACTGAGGAATCAAAACTTGAACCACTACAAAATTTAGATGATATTCAAGCAGAGAAAGCAGTTCTACATGCACCTCCTGATGTGGGACCTCAGATGGACATAAAGAATGGAAATTATTTTGTACCAAAGAGTTTAAAGGTATGGAAAAAATAATTATTTACAGATGAAATCTTATAAACTCATTTCAGAGTATCACCAGCCACTAAATTGTCCATTATTTACCTAGTTTGCTTTTTCGACTTGGGTATTGTTCATTGGGTATTCTTAGTTTATAGCTTAAAGACATTTAAAGAAATAAACAAATCTCATGCCCTGTAACTTGTTTAAATGACAATATTTTCCCATTTATGTGACATGGTATTTTTTTTACTTTTAGATAATAGTTTAAATTTTTCTTGTTTTATTTAATCTTTATTCACTACTAGCCTCTGCCCGCGACTTCATTCGCGTGGAATAGATACATTAACATGCAGCAGTTCTCAAAAGGAAAAAAAACATCCCGAATTTGTAACATTTTTCATCTTTTCTCCGCTCCTATTGGTTTTAACGTGATGATATATAACCTATAACCATTCTCGATGAATGAGCGATATAACACTGAAAGAATTATTTCAATCGGACCAGTAGTTCCTGAGATTACCCCCTACAATGTCACAACGTCACAAACTCACAAACTTTACCTCTTTATAATATTAGTATAGATGAAGCTTGGGATGGAAAAGTTTTTGATACAAGTGTCAAAAATGTAATTTATGTATTTTGATAAAGGCAAAATTTACTTTTACCATTTTTCTAATAAGTTTATAACCATTTTTAAATGTTTTGAAACAAATAGAAAAATTAAATCCAAGTGTAGATTCAAATGTAAGCACAATTTTTCTTTTTAATATCTTGTAGCAGATAGAATGTTTAGTGTCAGTTTTGATTTGTAAATATACAGTGTGACAATATTTGCAAAATGAATTGTGTGATATCTCATTTTAAAGCATGACATAATAAGGCTTATTTGCTCATTGCTTATGTATGTACATTACTAATTATAAATGTAACTAACATCGTTTTAAGTGGAAACAATCATGTAATTCCAACTTTAAATTATCTAGTCAGTTAAGTAGTTTTTTGACATTGCCTAAAGTTGTTATAATCTAGTTTTTTGACCTCCTATACCCACGCATTGGTCTTTGATACTGAGGACATACTTTCACTTTTTTTTTCAATACAAAACACTGGAGGCTTGTCTTTGTCCGTAGTTGCATGATTCATGTCTTACTTCAAATGAGTATAGTGTGAACATTTGTGTATTCATTAGATGTGTCTGTACATAATGCAGATTGGTTTTGTCAAACTGACGCTTGATTATGGAAAGATTTAATGTAATTGATAAAGTTCAATTAATTATACCAAAAAGTATTTTTAACCTATATGTTAATACGTATATAATAAGTTAGAAAGCCTTATAACACTTAGTAACATATAAAAGGCTTTATAACTAGTTCTTTGGCTATAAGAAATGCTTAATACTCATTAACTTTCATTCTATAATGACAATTAATTATTAAGTAGTTAAATGGGCCGGAAACATAAAAGTCTTTCTACCTATGTTTTATTTATAAAATTTTTTGCTTACTACTTCACTTGCTTTAATTTAGATTTGATGTATTTCACAGGAATCTGATTTTTTCAGGCGATGAAACATAATTGTTTTGCAAAATTTCATGATGATCAGTTGATTATTTGAAAAAGCATAGCAAACAAACAAACTCACATTTGCAGCTACAATACCATTATATCATACATATATTACTAGCTGACCCATACAACTTCGTCTGCACCATATCGAAAATCTTAATAAACCCGATTGCAGCGACATCTACCGTATCCAATTATGAATTCAAACTATTCATCGACTCCAACTTATACCCAGTTGGTATCTGAAAAATATTTTATATAATAATAAGCCTAAAACCTGTTATATATTAGGTACAGTTTTGTTTACACATATTTTTCAACTTTGACATTTCATGTGGTTGATAATTACGCATACAAACGTCATGTAGCCGTATCTCAGTTTTAATGTGCTGGACTTTATATTAATCGATATTGTGTTATGTTAGATTATATAGGGAATATATACCTGGTGTCACATTCTGACTGTCCCAAAACACTGTTGTGAACATAAGTGATGATTACAAAATAGGTAACATAAAGGGATTCATGAGCAGTCTCATTAAGCGCTGCAGTGGGCGTATGCTATGTAAATTTTCCTTCACAATAAACCACAGAGTATATCAATAATGTAATAATACTTTTTTTACAGAAGACTGATTGGCACGATTATCACCAAATAAAACGCGAAAAGGCGCGCAAAGGTAAATATTATATAGGTATAAATATTAATCTGTTTTCTACATGTTATAGGCACATCTACCGAAAATACTTAGAGTAATTCGTATTTCGGTGAAGCTGTAAAGGTCTTGCAAGGCCAATAGCGTAGTCAGATCGAAAAAAAAACTTATAATAACAGTACCATTTTTTTATTATAATAGCAGCAGTGGCCAACTTTTTTTAAAACAAAAGCGCGGTGAAAAAATTTTACACCGCCGTTGACGTATGTTTATTTTTATATGGAAATTAAATCTACATTATAGACCTCATTTCTAGAACTCTCAAGTACAGTTGCTGGAACACACCAATAAGTGCTAGGCGACATATTTTCAACTTGATCCACCCGGTAACTAATGCAGTGGGGTTACCTGTTATCATGCTATGACTTCGTCACGAAATTTTCAAAGCTGCGACCCAAAGGATTTGATCCTACGTCGATTGAGGCCGTGCCCTAAACCATCAACGGTTTATCCTTGTAATATGGCACAACCTTTATTTTTTTGGTTTATTTTTAAACTATCGGGCCTGGCGATCGTTATCCCGCTTTGATAATAAAAAAAACTTAACAAATTATGTACCTAAACCTTCCTCATGGATCACTGTATATGTTGGTGAAAATCGCATTTAATTTCGTTCAGTAGTTTTTGAGGTTATCGCAAACAGACAAACTGACGTGGCAGAGGACTTTGTTTTATACTATGTAATGATACTGAATTACTAAAAGCGAAAAGGAATTAATATTTGATTAAATTGGTTACGTATTAGCCATCGGGGATTTTTGATGTTATCTAATTACTCAATAGTTATCAGGGTATCGCATACGATAGCCTCTCATCGATAACGATCAGCTATTTAAGTGATGTTTTTTTATACTAAAATAGATTTACTGTGATAATAATCTGTAAACATTAAATAATTTACAGACATAAATATCTAATGATCTTTACTAATATTACAATACTAGCAGTGCCCGCGACTCCGTCCGCGTGAAATCTAATATAAAAAAACAGTGATTAAATAAAATCATTTGAACGTATTAATTCCATTTACTTATGTACTTAAGTCGTTACTTATCTACTTAGGTCGTCTAGGTCCGATCCATCGGCGGGGAGCTCTTGAGTGCGTTGTTTGCGCGATACAGTGACACAAAAATTTACATCACTGCTACAACAGTACACTATCACCCCCACACGTTACACATGAAAGTGAGAGTTTTATTTTTTTCCTTATCGAACTGAAAAGAACTTTCGAAATTTTCCGATAAGAAATATATGTAAGAGTTGTTGAGATATGTATGCTTGGTATACATATATGTCAACAAATATATATATATATATATATATATATATGAATAGTTAGTTAGCTAGGTTAACTGAGATAGGTCGCGAATTGTATGTAACAGGCAACAGCCAAGCCGAGGTGTGCTGGGCACCCTTTAGCTAGTTGCCAAAAATAAAATCGGCTGAGTGTGTAAAATAGAGTAGTCAGTTCGAGAAAAAAAACTTAATTCACGTCGTCTTTAAAATTAAAATATTTTTGATAGAGTGAACCGATTTGAAAATAAAACCAAGACTAAACGTTACTCGAGGATATACTTTATGATTTTCTTGGTTTTATCGGGAACGCAGTACTATGACAGTGATGCGTGTTCAAACAAAAGGACACATAGACATTAGCTTAGATGTATTCTATTCAATTCAAATTCAATCTTACATAGATAAATAGCTTAGATTAGAAGTTAGTCTTTTCGTAGTTGATATAGATTTTTTCAATAATTACGTTTTACATTATTTATGAATAATAAATTAAGTCTCTATTGACGTGACCGTTAAAAGTGTTACAGAAAAAAGGGCGGTAAATATATGTATCTTGTAGAATATTTTCAAATTACACGAATATAAATAACACTATGAATAAAGCATTGACATATAAAAACTCAAGATACAGTCTCGAATAAAAGTAGTGCTCAAAAACGGTCGCAAAAACTTCGCAATATACATACGCTTTTTTTAACTTCATTTTTGGCAATCAATCTTTCCGATTATTACTGCCATTGTCACGTAGTCAATAATATCACAAGCATCGTGCGATCATTCCAATATTAAGCATCGTGTGAATCAATTTTCTAACAAGATGGTGGATCTCTTGCTAGTACCTTCCAGAGAGTTTTTGTGGCATCTCAGAATTTCATGCTCCGTGGTATTATTTTCCATTCACTTCACTTATGCACAATAAACTAACTATATTACGTAAAACACCACCTAATTTACACAATATAGAGTAAAATAACACAAGATTATGAATAAAATATAAAATCCACTATATGACAACTAAAATCCCGCCAAAAACTCCTATACATACGTTGTTATGCGATAAACTTATGGTTTTCCAAATTCAACCTAACCTGCATGATTTAAAGTTGTTTTTACGAGGACGTAAGTAACGCGAGACTATTTTAAATGACCGCATAATGCACTCATTTTTGTGTGCCGGCTATAAGACGTTACGTGTGCATCTTGGGTTTTTGTGTACCAATGAGATAAAATGTGTAATTTTTATCAAAAAAAAATCGTACGCGACAATACACACAGGTATTACCGACTATATTTCAAATTATTATATTTACATATTCATATATCATTGATTAAAATGTATGATGTAGGTTTGATTTCCATCTAAAAAAACCAGATATGCTCCACTGCGCTTATATTTAAATTTTTTACTGCAAAAGGTTGGCCATCTCTGGTCTAGACTACTGTCCGAAACGGCTGAATTCATTTTGATGTGTTATCGTAGTAATAATATATAAATATAACATAATATAGAATAGTCATCTCCTTACCCTTATCGATTTATTTTTCGATCTTTTCTAACCGCTGGCAAGTTAGTATCCACATTTTTATCTATATAGATCTCTCTAGATAGATCTGTACCGTCTTTGGTCTTATTAATTTATATTTAAGAAGTTGTTAATACTGCAAATTCTTGAGCAACAGACATTAGGGACGTAGATAATAAATTAAGTCCTTGTTAATAGCTTTGACGGCCTAACCGACATGACTACAGTAGTCCGGTGAAGCTGTTAAGACCTTGCTGGGTAAATACCGTAGTCAGATCGAAAAAAAAGACATGACTACATAACATAACTATGTCTCTTTTCTCTCTTATTATTATTTTTAGATAGATTTTATTCGTGTGTTTTTATAGAAAACAATTTATAGGCTATCTATGTATTTTACGTTTCTTTAATGCTTACGACTTTTGAACGCGAAGTTAGTGATGTACTCTCGTACTTTGGGGTGAAAATTTAAGGCCTGGCTTCAGCCCAGCGCTGTTTATACAAGCACTACGCTGACGCCAGGTCTCTTGTCATAAATGTACTTATCTTTAGGTGCTTTTTTGTACATTTCTGTACAACCTTTTTTCTCGAACTGTCTACGCTATTGACCTAGCGAGGTCTTAACAGCTTCACCGAACTACAGACTACCTACTGTATGACGTGGTTGTTTATCTGTATGGTAATAAATATTTTTTGTTCTTCGTTTCTTGCTTTACTCCTATATCCGTCCACCTTAATTCTACTTATCTCTGATTTCGAATTGGTACCGAGTTCTTCTACTTTTAAGTAAAGTAGAAGAGTAGTTTTTACTAGCGGGCCCGGCGGACGTTGTCCTGCCTTGATAATAAAAAAAAATCTAAAATTCAACCGCAGTGTCACATACCGAATCTAATTCTGAATCTAAACCATTCTTTAATCCGTCTGAATACACATAAAAACTGACCACTCGTTTAGGAGGGGTTTAATCACATACACATGGACAAAAGAATGATATACATATACATGAAAATATCAACAAAGCATATATTTGTTTATCTAACCGTGTCTAATTCAGGTATTGGAGAGCAAGGATTGCCAGCGTATCTACCAAAGGAGAAATCCGATGTAGAGGAGAAACTTTACTCTGTAAACGGTTTCAATGGAGCCTTGAGTGATGAAATATCACTCAATAGATCTTTGAAAGACATTCGACATCCGGGTTGTAAGAAGAAATTGTATATAGAATCATTGCCCACAGTTAGTGTTGTTGTGCCCTTTCATAATGAACATTGGAGTACTTTATTAAGAACAGCTTATAGTGTATTGTACAGATCACCCAAACATCTTATTAAGGAAGTATTTTTGGTGGATGACGCTAGCACTAAAGGTAAGCAGTTTTCCGTATTAGCTGTTTGTAAAATATTCGTGATATTCCTTGTACTAGTGGGCGCCCAGTGGTCAACATTCCACCATAGTTAATTGATATTTAAAAGTTTGAACTTTATTAGAGTTCTTTTGTCAAAGGGCTTCTATAATCAAAGGTTTTCATCAGTTCAGTGATTTGCCATTTGCCATGATCTTTATTATATAATCATTAAAAAAATCTATGTGTAGATTAAGGTTAAAACTAATTATAAATTGGAAACAAAAACCACTTGGTAAAGTTCAAATTTTAACCAAACATAACGTTACGAAAATAAAGAAATTTATCGCAACCCATTACACAATTTTCAATTAATTTTACACGACACCATGGGTTGCTATTTCTGGGTGATATTGAATTAAATGTAGTCTGTTCATTATGAGAAATAGTGATATGCCCAGTATCATCGTTTGGAAAAGTAATAGATGCACAATACAATCAAATGGTGAATCCAAGACAAAGACGATTTTAATACTACCATTAGCTTTTGAAAATAAATTCTTTTTTGTTGATACATGAGGTTGAATTGCAACATTGTAATCGCGGAGGTCTAAGTCATGAATTACTTTTATGAACAAAATTCTTACTTTGATTGTACAAAGTATTATTTGGCTAATTTTTTTATTATACCATCATTTGAAGTGAGTTCACCATAAACAATAATAAACATTACAATAATAGTTATACTTTATAACGTACTTATGTAACGTAAGAGTTAAAAATACATATAGTCGAGCATAGCAACCTCCTTCGCATTGACGGCTGTCAAAATGTCTTTTTTATTTATATGTTGTGTAAAATTCAAGTAGTAGCGTGAGTAGTGCATATTTTAATTAATTTAAGGTACTTTTAATGCATTTTATATAAAATAAACAGCTTTCTGCACTTCTCCGCCATATAAACTTTAACTATGCCAAATTTCAAGTTCACCCGTTGACGGGAAATTGGTTAAAAAGGGGTGGGTACAATTGTTTTGCTTCACGTATTAAAAAAAAAATCATTTAAAAATAATCTTATCAATGCACGAAAACTCATCTTTGTTTTGGCAGTTTTTTGTAAATAGTGAAGACATAAATAAATTTACATTTGTATTATTATTGGTCGTCCCATGTTTCAGACTTAGCAAAACCAGTAATAGTTTCTTAGGTAATAGTGTTACGTTTTACAATAAAGTCCCAAAACATATTACCGATTTGCCGGACTGTAAATTGAAGCGCCACGTCAAGCGGATTTTAGTGTAAAAAGGATATTATAGAGTGGATCAGTATGTGAACGTTAGTGATGTCTGGAATTGACTCCTCTCTGTGCATCCACTATAAGCTATTGTGTGATGTATTGGAAATATATGTAAAAAAAAATGTACCCGATCAAGATTCTTGCCGGTTGTTCTCGATGGTTGGGTTGTTTTCCGAACCGGTGGTAGTTTTTGACGTTCATAAGCCCCTTATTAGGGCCTAAATTGAATATAGTATTTTTGATTTTGATTTTCTTAGTAATTGTAATGTGAAAAGAGTTTACATTTTCAAGGTCATTTGATAAAATAAAACCCCGGAAAAGAACGTTCTTATCTTTTCGAGAATGAATTATAAACGCATATTCAAATTCATATCTATAAAATGTTACTAAAACTATTCCCATAGATTTATTTTCTGAATAAAGGAATTTGTTCTTTATGTATTACTCTTGAAAATGTATAACTTTTGCTCAAATAACATGTGTCAAGTTGTTTACTTCAAACACAATAATAATTACAGCTGTGTAAAATATTGTACTTATATAAGAAATTAGCGTTTTGCAATGTAAATACATCTGTGTTTAATTATATCGTATATGTGTAGCATAAATTACATTATTTCAACTGTAAGGTATCATGCCCTTGTAGCTTCTCTTTAGACAAAAATAATAATTATATTATCTGTAACTACATATGAGAATTTGTTATTGTTAGTTCAACTTGCTCTTAGAACAATATACTCTGATTTTAGATAAGGTATTGGTAGTCAGATTAAATAAAAAGTTTCTTGATCTTACAGTCAGATAGAGTATACATTTAATAGATTCTAAGAATTTAATTTACAAGAGAATGTTTGGTTCCAGATTTTCTAAAAGAAAAACTAGAAACGTATCTAGCAAAGAACCTTCCAAAGGTGAAAGTGGTTCGTTTGAAGGAACGGAGTGGTTTGATAACAGCTCGGTTGGCCGGAGCTAAACTGGCCACGGCTGATGTCATAATATTCCTGGACTCGCATACTGAAGCCACTGTCAATTGGCTGCCACCACTGCTAGGTCTGTGTATGTATTTTCTTTTGTGTCTTTTTGCATATTGATAGGTTTTTGAAAATATATCACAAAGTTAGTATTTGATACATATTATTCTAGTAATAGTTAGATTTGGTCCATTTTGTAAACTGTAAACCTTTTTCAGTAATATATTCGTTGAAACTTATTGTATGCTACATTGATTTTCCCACTGCCACCATCTCAGAAACTACAATATTATGTAGAACATCAAATTCTGTACAATTTTAAGGGGATAAGTTTACAATAATATGTTTTACTCACACAAATTCAATTTGTAGAGTTACAATTTCAAGCTGTGCATTATCTGCCAGTCATTTTTATGGAATGCATCAAATAATAAAACCTACTTACATACAGTGGCATTGAATATTTCTATTGAGAGAAGCCATGGACCTTGCACATGACTGAATGAACTGATAAGCATTATTGTCAGTTTTGTGTCTGGTTTATAAATGTATAATAATGCCACGAGTTGCTGTGGCCCAGATATTACATGTTGAATTGAGTAAAACACGTGCACCATGAAATAATTGGAGTTAAAAAATTAAACAAAAAAGAAACGTGGCGGCATCTATGAGATATGTATAACAGTCGGTGTTACAGTTTTCTGTCAACAAACTTATTTAAAGCGCCATCTATTCAGTACTAATGAAACTTACAAGTAGTAACAATAACCAACATTGACAATCGATTAATTTGTAATGAAAAAATATTGAGGCCTACAATAGAAGTATAATTTATCATATCTCTCAAGTTGAACCAAATTTATTATACCTAAATGCATACTTTCATGAAGATCGGTTGAATCGTTTCGGAGTTCATTGTGGACAAACATCGTGACACAAAATTTTTAGATATGAATAAATATTAAGATGTAAAGTGACACACTTACATAAACCACTACTACAATTTACGAAAAAAACAAAAGTGTCAACAAACTGGCGAAGAAATAATTACTGGGTGTAATTATAAGTACCTGGAGTTCCGAACAGAGATCGGTTTTAAAAAAAAAAATTACATTAAAATTAACTTAGGTTTGCCTCACAAAATTAGAATTTTTACAAAAAAAAAAAATATTAAAACAAAACCTCATTTGCTGTTACTCGGATTCGAACTGGGGTTAGACGGATTTTCGAAGCAGCCGATTTCCATCCGAGTTATTTTTGTTTTGGCAGCGCCGGCGAAATGTACCTTTATATTTCTAGCTATATTTTCTCATTGCCTAAAAACTCAGTTAAAAAAGTTTTCTACGGATAAAATCTAGCTAGATCGATTTATCGTCCTCGAAACCACCTACATAGTACATACTACGAAGATCGCTCTCGCCGTCTCCGAGATCATGAATATAAATATAACAATAAAAAAAATATACAAGCATTGCTCGTTTAAAGGTATTAAATTACATAGATAGATATCGCCGACACACCCAACTAACAATGCAGACCATTGTTATCGTTCTTACTTTTTAATTTATTTCTTCTAGTCTTATTCTATTACTGCAATGTAATTTGTATTTTTAATGTGTGTTCTTTATCTCGCCGGACGTGCTCTATTTTTGTTCCATTAAATCTGCTCAGTTGAAATAAAAAGTTGTTTTATAACTTGCAACTGTACGATATGGCTTTTAAAAAGAATGTGCTCGTGTTGAATTTTGGGATTGGAACATGTCAGTTCGAGTTTTGCTTACCGGTCTATGTATACATTGTCCCACAGAACCGATAGCGTTGAACTATCGTACGGTGGTCTGTCCGTTCATTGATGTAATTGCGTACGACACATTCGAGTACCGCGCACAGGATGAGGGCGCACGTGGAGCCTTCGACTGGGAGTTCTTTTATAAAAGGCTTCCCGTTCTCCCCAAGGATGAGAAAAATATGCCTGAACCCTTTGAGTGAGTTCTCTTAACTACTGCAACTCGCTTTTCCAAACAAAATAGAAAAGTTATGGACGTGACACCTACCACCAGTTCGGGCAAACAACCCAATCATTGAGAAGAATCGACAGTATACTTGATCTGGTTTATCTTTTCATGAGATATGTGTTTACCAACATAGATAGTTACATTTGTTTTTGGTGGTAGCACAGAGAGGAACGTCATTCCAAGGCGTCACCATCGTTCACATATTCATCCACTCTATAATAGCTTTTAGTCATTAAAACACGCTTGATATGTTGTCCATAACGCCAATCACAATTTTAAGTTATATCTGTTAAATCTTATGATTGTTGCTTGAACTCTAACACTTATGGAAAAGCCTGATGATATGTAATACTTTGAAAAGTCAATAGAATTATTGTTAAAATGAGTTAGACTTCAACTTTATTTACATTATTATTGTCGTTTCACTTCTTAAATGTTTTTATGATTTATATGAATTTATATTTTTTTTCTCGATCTGACTATGATATTGGCCTTAATTCTTTGGCCTTTACAGCTTCACCGGACTACTTATAATTTTAAAGCTGAAGTAGAATAAATACAGAAGTGGCATTGATCTTACAACTAGTTACGGGTGTAATCATCACCGGATTGCGTATAACCAATAAGAAACGACGCGACAATAGAGGAAAAGAAACATGAGTTTTGCAAGTAACAAGAACATGTTTACACGATTTGATCTAATCATGCTTTAGATTTAAGTTTATATGTCCTATCTCTTTAAAAAAAATGATGTTATTATTATTAATAGGAGCCCAGTGATGGCTGGAGGTCTGTTCGCGATATCGCGTGTCTTTTTCTGGGAACTCGGTGGTTATGATCCGGGTCTCGATATCTGGGGAGGAGAACAATATGAACTTAGTTTTAAGGTATACCGTTGTTTTATTTAAATTTATAAAAGTATGGTCCAGAACATATAATTGGTCAAAGTTTATTAGAACATCTGAATATTCTTCTACGATATAAAGGCTTTTTCAACAGTAAATTCACCATTTTTAGCATAAAATATAGTTCCCACATATATATATTAAAGGTAATTCGAAGTTAAATTATTTGGATCGCTTAATGTTTTATTACTGACATGTGATAGTAATGACATTATGCCTGGTGGTTAGCATAGTACAGTTTAAATACAACGAGAAATCGGCAATTTATTTCCGGTCGTTACTGTGATGTCAAATTTCTCCACCCTCATGTAGGGATGCTGGTATACATTGGTTGATTTCGAAAAGAGGCATTGTGACTGGTTTACCCGTATACGGTTCGGTTGGATGCCTACAACTAGTGGTGGATATTCATCTGTCGATGCCGGAACGTAACACGCCTTATACGTTTCATTACGAGCATATAAGAGATCCATAGCGGAGTCATATGCCTCTTCCCGAAGGTCTTGACCACCATATCAGCCCACGATGTATTGGTGATATCAAACTTTGGGAAATCCATAGTTGTACTACTAGATCGTTTCTTAGGTTTCCTCATGATATTTTTACTACTCCGTCAGCCGATATTGTTACCAATTTAAATTAGTAAATGTATACGAACTTCGTAAAATTCGTTGGTACATACGGACTAGGGATGAACGATATTAGGAAAACATCGATTTTGACATAGATGTCAGCATCGATTCAATAATATCGATGTACGACAAACATCGACGGCAAAACATCGTTGTGTTTGCCAGCAATTAAAATAGTCTTTAAAACAGAGTTCAGCGACGAAAAAAAAAACATCCAAAGAAAAAACTATTCGTACGGCTTACAAATTTTATAATTTTCTAGTCTTTAGCTAGTGCATGCAACGTTCTCATAACGTCAATATTATCGAAATCAAAAGATCGATGTCAAAACATCGATGTTTTTCAGCTAAACATCGATATCTCTTCAACATCTATGAATATCGATTATCCCTAATACGGACATCAGTATGATATTCCATCGGTAAACCATCAGATAACTACAATTTATCTACGCTTACAGATATGGCAGTGCGGTGGTCGTATGTTGGACGCCCCTTGTTCAAGAGTTGGTCATATATATAGAAAATTCGCTCCATTCCCTGATCCAAGTCACGGAGATTTCGTTGGAAAGGTAAGTTATCTTTTTTTTTTTAAATAATCGTGTTTCTGAAAGCTTTCTCATAACTAGAAAGTGAGTCTTCAGTGGAAAGTTTAGGTTTACTGTAATAAATAGTAGTGACGAAAAAAAATATTTTATGCTTACAATCTTAAAACGCGTTGGAAGAAACACTTATTCATATTTAATTCTTACTACTATTATAAATGTTTAACGTAAGTTTATTTGTTTACGCTTTCACGCCTTATCATGGAATTTTGTGTACACTTTCTTAACAGTATAAAAAGGGCACATAGAGTGTCTTTCATTCACAGAAATTGTAGATTAACGCGAGCGAAGTCACGAGTAAAGGCTTGTGTTATAAATGGGCTGAAAGTTTAAACAGTATCAATATTTATGGAGGATATTTTGCACTCGATTCTCGTTCTAAACCAATTAAGAAAACAAGTGCTTAATATTTGACCTAATTATCTAGAACAATACAAAAGATAGACGCAATCCTCTACGCTGCTATGTTAAAACAGTGTCAACGACAGTCAGATGATTTCACTTTCACTGGAATGTGAATGTGGGAACGGCAAGCGCAAAACAAAAGGGTTTTTTGTCCATTTTATTATCAAAGGTTATTAACTTCGGGTCGCCCCTTACAGTTTTGGGCACCGGTCATTCCACCTAGGCTTATTACGATTGTGTTTATACTTTTGGAACTATTAGAACAAACTGTATCTTAGGTTCTCTTTGTTATTTATTAATATTTGTTTTGATATTATTGTGACCATGAAGTAATGTATCCTAGAATATTGAAAGTGTTTAACCTTTCATATATTCATTTGTCATATTTTGTTTTACATTTTATATAAAAAAATTAACGCTAGATGACCACGATGGATTAGACCAAGTGTGGCCATTGCTATTCACGTACATCGTTCTTTCCTTTTCTCTCTCTAGCTGATTGTTTATTTCTGTCCTTGTCGCGTTGCATGTAAAATGTTAGACTAAATTCTACTGTGGGGTCTCAAGTTCAGTATGAAAATAGGGTGTTTCTTTTTAAATTCCAGAATTATAGACGAGTAGCGGAAGTCTGGATGGACGAATACGCACAGTTTCTGTATAAGAGGAGACCGCGTTATTTGAACATCGACACCGGCGACATATCCGAACAGAAAGCCTTGCGGGAGAAACTCAAATGCAAATCCTTCCGTTGGTTTATGACACAGGTTACCAGCACTTTTTTTTTTTCTTAGAAAGAGACAGAGAGATACAGGAATGGAGTTAAATATTGTGAATGTCGGCATATATAAAAGTTTTTTTTATCTTTTTCAGGATCATAAGTTTTCGGGGAGTAAATATTAGCATTTAACTGTTTTTTAGTTTATTTAAGTGTAAAATATATAAATATCATTAAAAAGATACATTGGAGTTTTTGGCGGGATTTCAGTCTGTCATGTAGTGGATTTTATATTTTATTCATAATCTTGTGTTACTTGACTCTATATTGTGTAAAGTTGGTGGTTTTTTATGTAATATGGTTAGTTTATTGTGCATAAGTGAAGTGAATGGAAAATAATACCACGGAGCATGAAATTCTGAGGTGCCACAAAAACTCCCTGGAGGGTTCTAACAAGAGACCCACCATCTTGTTAGAATATTGATTGACACGACGCTTGATATTATAATGATCATACGACGCTTGTAATATTATTGATTACTCGACAATGGCAGTAATAATCTGAAAGATTGATTGCCAATAATAAAGTTAAAAAAAAAGATACATTGCAAAATACATTATTATTTTAATATACTACAAAATAGGTTGAAATAAAATTTATTCGATAATAATTTGTTTCTTTCTCAATATGAGTGCTCGTCTCTTCGATTATAGAGAAAAAAGAGTTTTTTTTATTAATACTAAAGCTCGTTGATAGCTAATAATTAAAAAAAAAAAAACAATGAAGAAAATCGTCTGAAAATCAACGTAGGGAAATGTTAACTGTTTACTCACTGCCGATTTATATATAGATGTGTTTAAGAAATTCTGTTCTCAATACAGCCTACTTCCATATTTTGTATAAGTAATTCATAATTCAATAGATAACAACCAATTTTAAAATTAGGAATAAAGGTTTCCTTTAATCGTGAAAGGGTTTAGGAAAATAGGGAACAATTTTTGTTTAACTTTACAAACCTTCTAGGAGGTTCATTTCCAATAATACATTCAAAAGTTTTGGGTTTTTTATTGTTGCAATCATAAGTCGAAATAAACTACTTCGACCGTTATTCCTCAATTGAGACTGGAGAAGGAAGAAGGCAAGGGAAGAGTGGGGAAGGGAAGGAAAAGGGAGGGAAAGAGTGGGGAAGAGGATGAGTGGGAGAGACGGGGAAGGGAAGAGTAGGGGAGAGTTGTCTCAATATTCGTATTCGTCTATGTAATTATTTATACAGCTTTTATTAATTATACATATTGGGAATGTATAAGTAATGATGTTGTTTCAGGTGGCATTCGATCTTACAGCGAAATATCCGACGGTAGAGCCCAATCCGTTTGGAGAAGGCAATGTAAGTAAGAATTTTTAATTATTATTATCACGGAAAAACATTTCCAGGTCTATTTCCTTGAAGATATTACCGAAATGGGTTTTACTTCTTTGATAAATTATATTAATTCATGCATTAGGTGTCGACAACAGACCAGATTAAGCCCCCCTCGGCGGCGGCTCAAGCCTAAGTCTGTTCCCTCGCGCGATACACTCACACAAAATCTTACATCACTGCAAGAACATTACACATATCACCCCCACACACATGCACGCATACACATGAAAGTGGAAGAGTTTTCTTTTTTTCCCTTATCGAACTGAAATAGTTTGGAAAATTATCCGATACGAAATATATATGAGTTGTTGAGGTACGTATGCTTGGTACACATATATGCTCCAACAACTCATATATGTATGAATAGTTAGCTTAGGTCGCGAATGTCAGGCAGCAGCCCAAGTCGGGGTGTGCCGTGCACCCCTTAGCTAGTTGCCCAAATAAAATCGGCTGAGTGCCGGAAGCGCTCGCCTTAGTGGTCCGGTGAAGCTGTTAAAACCTTGCAGGGTCAATATCGTAGTCAGTTCGAAAAAAAAAAATGTCGACTACAGGAAGACTAATTGGCCATAGTGCATTGTTAATAACTCCTTAGCGTATAAGACTTTATAAGAAATATAGAAAAAATAGGAAAAAATAAAAAAGATAGAAAAAAATTAGTATAAGAAAAGCGGCAGAAAAGTATTTAAAACACATATTTTATTTTATTACTAGCAACCGCTTGCGTCTTCGCGTTAAATTACAATAGAAAGCTATAAAAGCAATAAATTTTCTCGTAAGTTACACGTAAAAGTAAAACCTCAAAATCCAGCTACAGATGATTTCAATATACAGACAACGGTTTTACGGTTTTATTATAGTACTAGCCTCTGCCCGCGGCTTCGTTCGCGTGGAACAGATACTTCGGGTTAACGCTAACACCCAGCGGAAGCTTTCAGGAGGAAAAAACACCCGATTTATAAACATTTTTTATTGGTGCGCGCTCTTATTGGTCTTAGTGGTGATAGCCTATAAGCATTCTCGATAAGTGAGCTATATAACACTGAATATTTTTTCAAATCAGACCAGTAATTCCTGAGATTAACTCCTACAACGTCACAAACTCACAAACTTTACCTCTTTATAATAATAGATCTTTACCTATGAAATTGCTGTTCTGCAATACTGGCCATTTCAAATCTAAATAATTTTTGTTTGGCTAAGAATTCTAATTTCAAATTTATTTTATTTTAAAAACATGGATTTTTTTTTTCCAAAAGTAGTCATTTGTTTATTGATTAGTGTTACATTTTCATCGCGTTTCAATCTTTTTTGTCATCATGGATACGTTAAAAATTCGAGTAATTATGGAATATGAGTACCGTCGTGGCAGCAACGCGGCACAAGCGGCACGCAACATCAACGACGTTTACGGAGCTAACACTACAAACCATCACACCACCTGTTATTGGTTTGCTCGCTTCCGTTCTGGAAATTTCGACTTGAAAAATGAACATCGCGGTCGTCCGAAGATGGTCGACAATGACGAATTAAAGGCGATTGTGGAAGCTGATGATACACAATCTACGGCTGAATTAGTAGCAGCTTTCGACATTAGCGTCAAAACAATATCGGTCCATTTGAATCAAATTCGCAAGGTAAAAAAGCTTGACAAATGGGTGCCCCACGAACTTAATGATCGCCAGCGCGAAGTACGCGTCGAGATGTGCCTTGCACTGCTCAACAGACACACAAATGAAGGTATTTTGAACCGCATTATTACCTGCGATGAAAAATGGAGTCTGTTTGATAACCGCAAGCGCTCAGCAACTTGGTTCGATCCTGGTTCAGCACCTAAATAATGCCCTAAACGAAAACTTACCCCTAGAAAAATGATGGTCACTGTTTGGTGGTCTAGCGCCGGTGTGATTCATCTCAGCTTCTTACCAAACGGGGTGAGCATTACTGCAGATGTGTACTGTGACGAACTGAACTCAATGATGGAGAAGCTGGCACATCTTCAACCAGCATTTGTCAATCACTCGTCTCCGCTGTTCCTGCACGACAACGCGCGACCTCATACTGCACAGCAGATGGTCTCCAAGTTGCAAGAACTGGGGTTGGAAGTTTTCCGTCATCCGCCCTACTCACTAGACCTTGCGCCTACAGACTACTACTTTTTCCAGAATTTGGATAACTCCTTGGCGGAAAAAAAATCAATACCCGAGAGGCAGTACAAAATGCCTTTAAAGAATTTGTTGCCTCCCGTTCAGCTGATATCTTTAAGAAGGGCATCAATAAACTGCCACTGCGTTGGCAAAGATGCATTGATTGAATGGGTGATTACTTCGATTAATACAAATGAAAAATACATGAAAAAAAATTGTTTAAATTTTTTCATACAAAACAGCAATTTCATAGGTAAAGACCTAATATTAGTATAGATAAATTATATAAAGGGTTTCCTATTGACTAGAAAATATTACAAAACATTCTATTTTGCAACCAATCTTATATATAAGTAATTATCGAGTAGCTAATAATATTAAACGTGGAGTAATTCACTTGTGCACAATAACCGTACTATGTTACGTAAAATACCACCAATATTCCAAATGTAGAGACAGATAACACAAGATTATGAGTAGAATATATATATACTACATGGAAGATTAAGATAATCGATCTTGTATAAAGAAATCGATTTCAAATTAAAAACGGGTTGGATTATCTCTTTGTTACCGATATAATTATATTGGTGGTAACATTTGGTTCAGATAAAACCGGTGCTGAACCCCGGGCTGTGTATAGACGCCCGTAACGGGGAACAGATGGAGAAGCTGAAGCTGGAGCCCTGCAGCGATAATGATGACGCTGAACAGCAATTCCAACTGTCTTGGCACAAAGATATCAGGTCTCGTATACCTAACTATGTCTGCCCACACTCTCATGTAAAGTCATGATGCACCTATATAACAATTTAATCTCGATTAGATTAGGCTTATAGGCTGATTAAATCCCCATCTCTCTTAACTGCATTTAGTTGTCCTGTCGATTTAAAAAAACTACGCGTACAACTTACTATGAATAAAAGAAATGAATTTTCTTTGTTGGTATATAAATAATTATTAGATAGTTAACGATAAACCTTATTCTATTAACTTTATTTGCATAAATCTCTCGATTTATAACCGTTGTTAAAGCGAAAGCTTATTTAGCTCTGTTGTAATTTGAAACCCGATGAAATGCAGAAGCGAAAATTAAAAGGAACAAACATATATATATGTAAGATTTAACATGTGAGAGAATGAGATAGAATACATTATACAGTGTTTCTTATATTCGCGGTCTCCTAATTGTGTACTAATTAATAGTTGTTCTGGTCAGAGTGATGTACGTGTGTGTGACTGTGTATTACGAAGGCATTATACCAGCGTACATGTGTCATCTCACTTCTACCGTGTGAGAACTGGAAATATGTTTTTATTTCTTTCCATACCTCAAAACTTATTTCCCGTATTTTCTCGTAAAAATCATTACCTTAAAATACGGTACAAATCAAATAAGGTTCTCTCTTTCTCTTTCTTTATTTTTCTTCAGGTGGGTGTTCCCTATCCATTTTAATAACTGCTTTTATATTTGACTTCTGAAATTTTATTATCATCACACTCTGAAAATATTATGAAAGTTCTCGTTTCCTTTATTATTTCTTCCATCATAAAAGAAAGGAAAGGGTGAATATACATAATCGAGTTGAGAAGCTGTGGGGTTTATCTCTGCACTTGACTAACTTTCTTATAGCTATTCAGTTATCGTAATACAAGTTACGCTTAGTTGCAAATGAAAATGTGTAGCCTCCAATTTGTTTAAAAGATACTCCGCCTAAATGAGATATTTCAAATTCTTAACTCGATTTTAAAATGCCACAAACAGGAGTGCAAAGCGGAACATGTGCTGGGACTTACCTGATTCCGCGGCTAAAAGTCCTATAGTGTTGTACTCGTGCCATCTCGGGGGAGGGAATCAGCTCTGGAGGTATTTTCCAGTAAGTACAATTGCTTGATGAACCTCAATTATTGAATTAATATAATATACCATATAGGTAGGATCTACCTCGATAATTACTATATTACTTCAAAGTGCGTAAGCTAAAACAACAGTTTAACAAATGTTAATAATCTCATATAGTAGTAGTTAGGATTTACTTGTGAATCTTAAAATTGCTTAATTTATTTACGTCTCCTAAATTAATTATACCCAAAAAATTCGTAATTTACTACGAAACGTCTTTTAATAAGACACAATAATAAAATAAGAACTGTAAACTTAGACGTGTCTTAGACAACATTTAAATTTATATAATGTTCATATGTAAACAAGGGTAAGACTTTCTTATGTAATTAAACTTTTTCTTAGCAAGTGTTCTATACATATTTAACTTTTTATTAATACGGTTTATGATTAAATTATTCCAGGAATCGAAACAGATAAAACACGGCGGTCAAACGCACTGCGTGGACCATGATCCTAAAACCCACACTCTGTACATCAATTTGTGTAATGGTGATAGTAAATCCCAGCGGTGGACAATCGACAAACTTGATAGGGAAATGATTGCGAAGTGGGACTCTATGCGGTCTAAAGTGACCGGTCCCGTGGAAGACTATTGAGTTTGTAACGTCACAATCATTAGATTTATTTAATTAATCGTGATATTGTTAACTTTATTTCGATTAGTCATAACATTGTTGCCGGTTAAAATTAGTCAGGCGATCGCCGATATTTTTAGGTTTGTCAAAAAAACTATTGCCGCAATATTAACTATAAAGTTTGAATTTGTTATTTTGTTAAATTAGTCATACAAGGTTATTTAAATTAGTCATAACATAGGTTGGTCATGAAATATATTTTCATTATTTTATTTATCATTTGGTTATTATAGGAACATGTAACAAAATCTAGTTGTCTCACCTTAATGTGTTAATAAAAACAATAAAAAATAAGGTACTTGTTGCTATGCAAATATTTTTTTTAAAGTATCGAACCTTATTAATTTGCATTTATTAAAATTAAATTATAGACGATGTGGTTTTTATAGCAAGGGTTCTAAAGTTTTTTGTGGTATAGATTAGACGTGGACAGATTTTTGTTTTAGAATTTAAAGTAAATAAAAAAACAAATGACAAAATTTCTAAAGTGATAGTGAGTCCTAGTCGTTTATAAAGTAAATTATGTTAAAATATATTTGGTACAATATTTGATGTCCTTTGAATTCTCTCATTTAACGCATATAAATATTGTAATGCGCCATGATTTTTAGAATAAAAGTTCTATTTATATTATTAAAATTTATATTTACTTTAGTCATTTCTTCTAACATTAGTCAGACATGACTACTTAATTATATTGTTATAACAAGCGAAGCATTCCATAATATATGCATTTCAAAATTGTATAGAAATTAATTTGACATAATATTATATAATTTGATATAATTTATATATTTAAGAACTTTGAAGAGTCTTATTTATAATAATTATTAAATATAGCCGTCTAAGTTGACAAAGTTTGGCGACACTTAAATATCCTACTTAAATTCAGTCAATCAGCAATCAGTGAAAAAATGAAAAATAAATTTACTAAAAATAACTGTATAATAAAATTACTAAAAATAATCTCATTGTGGCGTAAACAGTTGTATAAAATCAATATTGAAACGATTTTATTGAATAAAAGGGCTATTTTACTACACTCTTTAAAAGTGTCCTTACATTTCAAAATTAGTTAAATCCTGTTTTAATAGTTCATATAAAATGTTTTTTTTTTTTTTTAATTTCCAGTCTTTATACACCGGAACGAAGTTCAAATTTAGCCGTCCATAAATCCTTTGTAGTAGTTTGTTTTAGGATTTTCACGTACATAATTTGAAGATCTTGAGAGAAAATGTAAGATATTAGCAAAGGATAAAATTGGATTTATCTCATTTTGAAATGTTACGACTGAAATGTTGCCAGTGTGATTACAGAGAAAGTTGCTTAATTTATTCTAAATATTCATCAAATAAGACCTTAGAATTGAATTTGACGAATAAACTCTTTTTTTCTTGTCCTTTAACCATAATGTTACATGGTATGGTATGGTCTAATATTGTAACACATTAACCCTAGAGGTGAACTGGTTCTCAAATGCTGTTGTCAGAACACATCTATACTTCATTTGCAACTTGAGGGTGTTAGCTAGCTAACCAGGCATTGGACAAAGGTCTACCACTTCCTTTTTAAACCTAATAATTGTTGGGTTTTATTCCATTACAAACAATAATTAATAAGTCTGGCCCGATAATATAATTTATTAAAAAAAACTTCAAGGTTATATGATGAGGCTAGATTTTACCTGTGGCTTGGCTGTTAATCTACCTACCTTTAAACGAGCAATTCTTGTATATTTTTATATTTGTATATATTCAAGATCTCGGAAACCGCGTCATCTATTTCCATGTAACTTAGTATGTAGGTAATTTCGGGGACGATAAATTGATCTAGCTAAATTTTATTTATAGAAAACTTTTTTTGACTGAGTTTTCAGGCAATGAAAAAATATAGCTATTATATAAAGGTAAATTTCGCCGGCGCTGTCAAAACAAAAATAGCTCAGATGGAAATTGGCTGCTTCGAAAATCCGTGTAACCCCAGTTCGAATTCGAGTGACAGCAAAAGATATCTTTTTCTTTTTTTTTTTTGGTAAAAAAATGCTAATTTAGTGATACAAATGTAACGGTTTATTTTAATATAAAAATGCTTTTAAAGAACCGAGCTGGGCTCGGTCGCCCAGGCCTATAGATTTCATTTAGCAACAATGCTTTTAATATCAATTAAATTTTCCTTTTTCTGTATCTGTAACAACATGTATACAACATTTCATAATCGGTTTTTGAGATTTGGATATATTTTATCGTTGAAAATTTGATTTAAAATTATACTGACAGTGGAAAGGCTGACTGACTAATCTCGCTAAAAACGCGGGAAAGCGCGAAAACGAATAGTCCGTGAGTAATTCAATTGTTTGCTTTTATTATACATGCAGTCTTTCCTACGCGAAAGCGTTTTCACGCGGCAAAGAAGACGGTTAAGTCAATAAGCCTTTCCGCCGTTCATATAATAATTTATTTTGTGATATAGATATATATTGTTATAAAATTTATTTTACGTTCTTTTATACGAATATATTTAGATAATTGTTTCACGTTTCAATTAGTTATTTACTGACTAATTTATTAATGTATGTACTTATGAGTTATCAAGAGTATAGTTTTTGCTTTAAATGAAGTGTTTTATTACAAATTAATACTTACATTATAAATGCATATGACTATGCATAATATATGCTAAAAGTAAAGAGCATTGAGTTTTGGTTCATTCGCTTGTAAATCCATAGCGAGATAATTCCTCTATCTTACTGAATTATTCGTCTAACAGAGTGGGCGAAACAAAAAGGTAGGTTATATTTTCCACGTGTCCTTTGTTGGTATTTGAACTATGTCTGTACGATTATTCAAATTAACAAACTATTCGATAGCGAATCTAACTGAATAATTCTATTCAATTACCATACTTCACATATCTAACATATTTCGAATATAAGAGTAATTCAAACTATTTGGATTTTTCAAATAATTTCTAGAATGCATATAATTCAAACTATTTTAATGATTTTAAGCAAATGCATATTTAACAAAAAGTTTCTATGCAAAATAAAGAATCGATAAATGTATCTTTCCTATAATTATTAGTTTAATAACTCTTCTTTATTTTAAAAATATTTGAATAACGCAAATAGTTCCAATAGTTTGAATCATCAGATTTGTTTCGAATTCGAATCGAGCTTTGTTCAATCTAGGCCCTAATAATGCACTAATGAACGTCAGAATTCGCATCGGTTCGGACAAATAATCTAACTCATCGAGAAGAACCGGCAAGAAACCAGATCGACTTCGCCTTTTTAATATTCGAGTTAAAATAGTAATATTATAAAAAGGTTTGGATGTTCGAGGTAATCTCCGGCACTATTAAACCGATTTTCAAAATTCTGTCACTGTCATAAAGGTATATTATTTCTGAGTGCTACACAATACTTTTTATCGTGGTTAATATATACTTTCAATACGGGGTACGGCTGCTGAGGTAGACACCATATTTCTATTACAAAAACGGGCAGTTCGAGCAATATATAATATGGGACCTCGCGAATCATTAAAAACGAAGTTCCAGGAATTCGGTATCTTAACTCTACCCTCCCAATCAATGATATTAGAAATATAAATATCATTGCTCCCAATACATTCTTCATAATTTAATGTATGTCCGTAAAAACTTTGAAAAACTGAATTTAATAAAAGACCGGCATAATGTAAATACTAGAAACTGTAATAAACTGGTCGTCCCTTGTTTCAGACTTAGGAAAACCAGTAATAGTTTCTTAGGTAATAGTGTTAGGTTTTACAATAAAGTTCCAAAACATGTTATCGATTTGTCGGGCTGAAAATTTAAGCGCCACGTCAAGCGGCTTTTAGTGTCGAAAGGATATAGAGCGGATCAGTATGTGAACCATAGTGATGTCTAGAATTAACTCATCTCTATGCATCCACTATAAGCTATTGTATGATATATTGGAAATATATGTAAAAAAATGTACCCGATTGAGTTTCTTGCCGGTTCTTCTCGATGGCTGGGTTGTTTTCCGAACCGGTGGTAGTTTTTGACGTTCATAAGCGCCTTATTAGGGCCTAAAGTGAATAAAGTATTTTTGATTTTGAATAGTGAATCACAATAAACGTACCTAATTAGAATTCGCAAAAAATATAAAATGGCGTACGCTGCTTGAACGGTTTAATTAAAGTAATAAAATCTAATCTTAATTATCTCAGCCTAAAAGTAGTTTTATGTGAAATAAAGATTATAAGCCGGTAAAATTGTTGCGCTGACGCTGCCGCTTTTGAGAATAGTATGCAGAGTACATAGCTGAGGAGGCCAGGTACAATTCGGGGGTACTGGAACACATTTTCGCTAATATATATAGAATAGTCTTCATCTCAATTGGAACCGGTCATTATGATGACATGTCAAATTGTATGATTATGAGACTATATGTGTATACTTAATTAATTATATTGTGGATGTTATTGTGTTTTGTAGCGACTCGAACTTAATTTCTTTGAAATCTTGCAACACCTATGAGTCCAAAATAACAAGTCCATAGAGATCTTATACAGATGTAAAATGTACGATACCGAGAATATTGTGGTTTTATTCAGTCTTTATTTATTAAAATTTATCTCTTCATTTATGACCTTCACTATCCGGGTTCAAACAATACAAGAGGAAACAAATAAAAAGAATTAATATAATTTTAATATTTTATTACATATTCCATTAGAATACTTTCTATTAATTATTATTGTACATGCTTACATCGGGCTTACGAAGCGCGCATGCGCACGCCTTCCAAACTAACTGATTATGCCTCAGACTGCATCACTATCTTACACATTCAGAGTATTTAATGGGATCTATGCACCATGTCTACATAATACGAGAGATATAAAAATGAAACGTATATACGAGGAATCAGTTCTACATTGTAAATGCTTCTTCTGCTGATTGCGTTGTTTAGCTTCCTATACACCTCGTAGAATATTGGACTAAAAATACTTATTCAATTAAAAGAAAGAAATAAAATTGTTACATTGAAGTCCTATTTAAAATCCACTCCAGTTATTCAATTCATTTAAAATCAGATATACATATCATATATTATAATTTATTAGGAACAGTAAAAATAGGAGTATTTTTAAAATAAATGCATTAAAATATGTATTCATAGCATGCAGCTCTTTCATCCCTTATAATTCGCGTATCAGTTAAAAAATTATCTGTTCTCCGACTGTAAAAAAATATCTCTGTTCAGTGAGTGTATTACTGCTTATTATCTGTGACTGCATATTAATAAAAAAATATATTCAGAACGTCGATTTGTGTAGGAAGCTATATAAGCTCTCTAAAATAAAAAAATCGAGAAGCCGTGTCTATGGTTCAGACCTGTGGATGTTATGGCCGCATATAGTCTACGGGCGAACTCTACGACCTATGCGTCCTTATATAGATTGGCCATTCTAATCGATTCCAGTAACCATATAACCTTAATTTGACATTAAAACAGAATATTTCTGTTACGTTTAAATAAATATGAAATAAATAAAGCTATACGTTTACTGGTATTCTACTAAAGACCGGATTAAAACTTGTGTAATTCATAGTAACATAAGCATAGTTATTGAGCAAGTACTACGTATTTTTTATTAAATTATAATGAATATAAGTAAGAAATTGATTGATTTTGAAGTATCCATTATCGATTGACATAAATACTTGCTCTATAACCACGTCATTGATCTAACGCAGTCCTGCCTGATATATATTACAATTTGATGTAAATCTAAAAAATTCCTTACAATATAAATAATTCAAGCGTAAGAGATATGTACAATATTTTTACAGGTAACATAATTAAGTACCTATTTACAAATTAGCATTTCTTTATACATTATATAAAAAAGATAACCGTTCTAGATATCACCGCGAAATCAATAACTACTTTCACAATAGATATATAATATATATTATTCATTATTATTACATTTTTTTAAATAAAAATACACCTTAAACTTTAATAAATAAATGTTAAGACGTATTACAATTACAATGTATTGCTTCGTTTAGTCACATTTTGCAAAAATATCACCATCACACCGGCCCGCGCCCGGCGCCGGGGAGCAACCATAGTTTCTTCACCGTTTTCACCTCGCCACATACCGACCTAACTATATTAGTCAACTAAACGCCCTTGAAACTGTTCTTTTAAATTAATGATCACGACAATATCGGTAAAATATTCCATTTCCCAAATTAAAAAAGGTTTTGCAAAAAAAAAAAAATTCATTACAAAATCGAGACGTAAAAATGTGTATATAACATGCGTTTCAAAACCGATTAGTCAACTTATACTATTTCAATCCACACATTTTCTTTTTCTATTTTGTAAAAATATCATCCATCATTATTCATTCAGTCAGCTAGCATTTAATTAGTACCTCTAACACAGAACAGACACCACAATGTAAATGAGACACATTTATGGACATACATATACTATATAAATAATCTACATTTTTTAATTACAAATTCTTATCTCCCTGCTAACTTATTACATATAGAGAGATCACGAACCTCCACACGTACCTAAAATGCGTAGAAAGCTAAATACGCGTTTTATCAATATTACAAAAGGGATAATGCATTTCGGAAGCATAAAAAATCAGTCTCTAAGGGGAAAGTTTAATAAGTTAGCAAGGAGTTTCCTAGAGAATACAATAAGACCTACTTTTATTGCACAACACATGCAGAATGTACGTATAATCGTTTTCCTGAGATTTTTATTACTTTTTTTTAATCTATTATTTTTAAGAAGGCCGTGCTACTTCGGGTGTAGGTTATAAATTAAAAAGGTTCACTCTCTAATAGTAGGAATGGAAATATGTATGGTTAATCAATAAATACTGCAACAAGCTAGATATCATACAGTACGTATCAATTATAATAAATCGGGCAACCAAAACCTATTAAAACTTGAACCCGCCATAATGATAAAACTTCTAAATGGAAAATACATGCATTACTAAGATTTACACTTTGTTTTTATAATTCTGATGATAATAAATATAGAAAAATGTAGAATTTGGTATACTTAGTTATTAATAGAATTTATAGATGATTCTCAAAGAAAATTCTTTGAGCGTTATGAAAGTAAAATTTCAATGTTATTCAAAGAAACGTTACTAATGCAAAAAGAATGGAAATAGATATTTAGTGGCAGAGAGAAAAGGATAAAACGCGATAGTATAAGACAGTAAAACAATCCTGGTTATGAACAGAGGTTATGCGTTAGTAGGATTTTATTTTTTGGTTAATTTATGTAAAACGCGAATAAAACATTATTTACAGAAGTTTAGTTTCTGGTATATCTTCTTATAATACTTAACTGTCGCATTATTTTCAAAGCATGCTTTTATGAATTTTAGAGCTAGCAAAAATTAAACAAAATTTCAAACTTTTCTATGGATCCTTATTAAACTTATAGAAGTTCAAAGTGTAATAATTAGAAAACTTCTTATATTTTTCCATTTAAGTCTTTTATTATTTATGTTTAAATTTGGCATTTTTTTTTAAAGAATTCGTAAGGATTTTTGTAACGTGTGTAAACAAGAAAGTTATGGATAGTGCATTTTAATTTTGTGTAAGAAAGGCGAAAAGATTTTAATATTCTGTGTTGATTGATTCATTTGATTTTGAATTTATCTTTACATGTTTAGTGTATAGTAGTCACAAGGATTAAAATAATATACTTTAAATGTATTTTTATACACACAGAACAATAATACATCCTTAAATTTAAAATAATCATAATTAATGTTCCAGATTTAAAGATTCCAAATTATTAAAACAATAATGTAAGGTCACGTACATTTAAATTTATTATTTCATTATACATACTGAGTAGGCGATGGTATAAAAAAATATTTAATATCCCCTTGTGATAATTTTACTTGAATAAAAAAAAGGTATTGTAAATTTTCATTGACTGTTTTCTGGTTGCCCAATTTTGTGAAACATATTATTATATCATAATACAAATTATTGCTTAAACAAGTATATCGAAGTAAAAAGACCTTAGGTCTAATGTAAAGGAACATCTACAAGAATAAAATACTATATGTTTTTTTTTTTTTTATTTACAAAATATTTAAATATTGCGTATGGATAGAAATTAATATTTGGCTAAACAGAGTATAATATACGAAGAATAAAGATGTACGGAATGCCATCTTCATACAAATGACAAGTCGCAAGTGTATAAACATATCGGGTGACGTTTCAAATGTCATCGAGTTGACAAAATATCGATTTGACAATTTACGTTTTGTTTTCCTAATTGTTTTTACATTTCTGTTACATAATATACTTATGTATAGAATGCAACAAAATATTGCATAATGCAACGTGAGATGTCATGCGATGACTGTATTTTTTGTCATCAGTATGAAAATTACGTTCTGTATGTACATATTTACTCATGTAATTTACAATTTTGATAAAATATAATGTGATGCACGGGGGTTAAAATATAAGAAATAGATTTCATTTTGAAGTCACTTAATTTGTCTAGGTTTGTTGAATAATAGACGAAAACTTTGCACCTTCAAAGTTTATATAAAATTAACACAAATATAAAAAACTTAATAATATGATAAAAAATTGTGATCGCTTTTGAGTATTTTGGTTTCGTTTTATATTATTATGCTGAGTATGACGTTTTATTTATTTTTTATTATTTTATTTTGTTATGACTCGGTACCCTGTAGTGAGTTTTTAGGAGATTCGCATCATCAGTCCGATAAATAAGTAAAGCGTATAAAATTAAAGTGAAGCATATTTGAAATGATAGAAAAATAATTTTCATTTTTTTTTTCGTTAAGTGACTCCACGCTTCGGTGCTGTTCAGTTCAAATAACTTATACTATAATAAGAAATATATCGATCACAAGAGACTATCGACTGCCTCGAGACAGGAAACACGCATCAGTCATATAAAAATAATAATTAAAACCTTACCCGAATATGAGATCCGCTATTCGATTGGCGAATTAACCCCTGGACTGTCTAAAACCATTATTTTTCATACAAACGAACGTAGACCTTATGAAGTATAGATTAAGAAAATCTTGGTAGCATAAGCTTAAAAACTTCTGAATTAAAAATAAACATGTTTTTATGTAAATATATTTTTAAATTATTTTTTCATCTGTATGAACTTTTTTTTACTAAACCATGAAATTTACGATGTCGTAAGATAAAAAAAGGAAATTAAAATTCTGATCCGTCATTTTGAGATTTAGGCAGAAAGTCAGCCGAGGGGTTAACGGATCTAGAATAGAGTAAGTCGCGGTATGGCACGTTTAAGAGAGTCAGGAGCGATGTCGCGCGCGGCCGCGACCGCTCTTCCTCCTCTTCCTCCGTCCGTCCCGCACGAACACGATGTTGGCGGGGTCGTCCGCCAGCTGCGGGTACCGCGACACCGAGTGCACGTCCTTCGCCGACCACCCGTCCACTATCCCGTGCGAGATCAGCTCCTCCTTCTCCTCCTCCGTCCAGGAGCCGCGGCCCTCCCATCCAGCAGCTACCAGCGCTTTCTCCCGCTCCCAGGCTCTGGCGGCGGCTCGCTTGTGCGCGTGCTTCAGCAGCTTGACGCGCTCCTGCAGCGGGTCCACCCCGTACCGCAGCACTATCACCGCCTGCGCGGACCCCTTGCCCACGGCGTGCACGCGGACCTACCACACATCGGTACTCAGTAACACACTACAGCTGTTACTTAGAGCCTTTTACACTTACTTCTTAAGAAACAATATATAGTGTCGTCACTTATAAGCAGTGCTTTTTTGTGAGAGCACGCAGTGTCCTTAAAGGGAATTTCGAGAATATTGAAAATTGTCATAAAAACTAAAGAATGAAAGAGTTTACAAAAATAAATCTTGAAAACCTTTACAAAAATTTTCGATTTGTTTTAATGGGTCAAAGTTATCTAAAAAACAAAATTAAATATAAGATATATTTCTTGGACAGATACCGCGTTGCACAGTGCTTTATGTCTGTAAAATATGGACTCAATTTTCAAAAATTTGCGTACCCCAAAAAAAAAGTCACAAAAAGACCTGTTTATAAGTATACAAAGGCAGACAAATAGTAGCAATATTTAGACACATCGAGAGCTGTGTTTACTATACCGAAGTCATTAACTACCCGATTAGTAGTTTCATTCATCAGGCTGTGGACACTTTAGTGCGGGACATTGTGGGTTATAATTAAAAAATGGTAATAAAGGCACTAACCTCAATGAAAAATTCGACGTATAATAATTAATAGTTAGAGAAAGTGATAGCAATAGCTGCTCACATTAAAAACGAATTTTTACAAAACTATTAAAAAAAGATGGATAGAGTCGAGGACTGCTGTTACTTCTAACTTTCAATTCATATTATTTATGATAATTTACCTCCAACCCTTGATCGTTGGTTTCGTCCTGGGACACGTTGAACTTCCCGGACAGCCTGCGCAGCTCCTCCATGTCATCCCTGATCTTCAAGGAGTTGTCCTTCACGAAGTAGAAGACGTCCTGGTCGTGGATGCTGAAGTGCACGTCGAGGAAGTAGGAGTTGTTGAAGACGGTGGTGATGACGTCCTCCACCACGCTGTTGGCTCCGTCCGCGACGCTGATGAAGGCTTTCCCCTCGACCCTCGAGATAAGGACGCCTTCGCCGAATACACCACGTTTGTATGAAACCCTCGGGAGGAGGTTCCTCGTCATAGGTTCCATTTTCAACAGAGGAGTCGGAACGAAGTCTATATCTGACAACTTATCGTTGACCTGAAAATATGTATTGTATTTTTGTATGTTTATTTATTTATTTATTTGTATGTACTTTTTGTTTTGTATATATTTGTCATTATTAAAAAAGGAGTTAATAAAGGTAGGAAAAATGATTATTTTAGCCAGAATATTTACTAATTTATGACGGGAAAATTAAAGAAAAAAAGGACTGTAAATCCTACAAACTCACCTTTTCGATGATACATTGTAGACCAGACACAACCCCGAAATCTGGTGCTAACTGGGGACCCGTCACAGACGTTATCGGCTGGAATATCATATCCGTGATGTAACGAGACCCCATCATCTTATCCATGTCGTATCCGTACAGTTGCAGCCAGCTGCCCAAGCTCGTCATGTACGGGACGTTCTGATTTTTGTTGATCGGATCGTTGTTTTTAAATCTATAAATAAATATATCCGTCGGGAGGCTCAATTTAGTGGCTAAGTGCTCCCAGCTGGGCGTCATCCATTGCCCGACGACCGGATCGTATAGTCTGTTGTCGAGGTAAATTAAATTCGTATTGTAATCAAAGATACCCCCATGGAAATCTACGGGAACATAGAAACCAGGGTTGGTATCTTTAATGATCTTCCCGAATGGACTACGTTTTACTTCTTTGATAATCTCTCCGTTCACATCGAAAACGGCGAGTGGCGATCCGTTGTGATCAGACGCCACATAAAAACGCTGGTCTTCGGTCTCTATACACGTCAGGGAATCCCTCTGATCGTACAAGAACCGTACAGTTTTCTCTGTTTTGGGATAATGCATGTGCGTGATCAGATTCGGAGTCTGCGGATTTGCGTAGAAGAACTGTGTTATATTGCCCTTGTCGTCTTTCCATGCAACGAGTCTGCTTCTGTCGTCATAATAATACCACATCTGAAATTTCTCCCTTTCGAAAGCGTGAACGAACTGTCCCCGGGAATTATATCTGTACTTCTGCTCAGCGCGTCGGACGACGAAGCCGCGGCCGTCGTAGCTGCTGAACTCGATGTCACCGTACTGGACCACTCGGTCTCCGATATCGTAGCCGAGGTAGCGTTTCTCTCCGTGTTCAATAACGCCTATAACGTTCCCGTTCTCATCGTAATTATACTTCCAGTCATCCTCGGAGCCGACCACCTCCATCAGATGTCCGTCGTAGTTGTAGCTGACTCGTTCGCTAGAGGACGTGTCGCCGATCATTAACTTTTTCGATTTGATTCGATTCCGCACGTCGTACTCCAACTCGAGGCGGAATACATCGAACGCTTTGATGTTTATAAGGATCGTCTGTATTCGCCCGCGATCGTCATAGTCAGTGACCGTGAAGAACTGCTTGCTCGTGTCCTGCATCAGCGAGCGGTTGAACGTGTTCCTGTATATCCTCAGATCGCTAATCGCTTCGAGGGTTCCGAGGTTCTGGTTGTACTTCTGTCGGAGTTGCGGCATCTCTTTGCTATTAATGTTCACATCGATCGTTGAAAGTCGCGCGTTTCCATCGTACTGATACTTTAGGTGTGCATTGTTGAGGCCACTCTTCGAATTGAATTTCATTTTAACGTCTTTCAGTATACCAGCGTGATATTTGTAGTCCTGTTTTAATTCGTAATCGGGATCCGTTATTTCGACATTTTTCACTAAATGGGTGTTGTCATGGTACACGTATCGGATGGCGGAAGCGCCGGCAAGGATCGTTTCCAGTTTGCCGGTGCTGTCATAAACGTATAGGATTTTACCAGATTGATGCGGGTAGATTTTTGCTAATATGTGACCATCGTCATTGTATAGGATTTCGTAGGGGTGCCTGTTCATCGGCGAAAAGTATTGATATTTGAAATAGCCCAGCGACGTCATCAGAGCAAATGTGTGGATGTGGCCTCGGGGGGTGGTAAGATTTTGAAGTGCACCAGAGTCATCGTAATCCAACAGGTAGTCGCTACCTCTCGGAGTGGTCACCTTCAACGGTAAACTTGTGATCATATCTCTAAACGAATACGCAAGAGAGGATCCGTCGCCATAACGGATTTCGTGTAATCTACCAGCTCTATCGAATCCGTAAGTTTCGTTGAGATCTCCCCAGCTCCATCTAGTTAATCTGTTGAATCTATCATATTCCAACTCCACATCAGCGAATATACCATTCCTAGGTCCCCATTTCAGGGGTCTTGCCGTTCTATCGTAAGTGACATTCAAGAGTTCCACTTTATCATCCATAAACACTGCTACAGTCGACGTGTCTCTGTCATATTCTAATGTCAAAAGATTTTCACCGTTAACTCGTAGTTTACGACCAATCTGGGCGACGGCCTTACTCTTTCCTTTGTTGGAAACAAGTCTTCTCAAGAAGTAACGCCATTCGAATCTGTTAGCCAAGTCACCACCTACTTCTGTTCTCTGTTTGGCTGGAACGGGATAACTTTCACCCAGGATTGGATCAATTTCAGCCAATATGGTGTACGGGACAGTATCGGTAGATATCACGTGACCCCAAGGCATACTCGACGAGATGCTACCGTCTGTGGAAATGATTGTCTTTTTCTCAGCTTCTCCAATTTTAGTGTTCACGGATGAAGCCTTTATCAATATAGAAACGGGCTTTCTATTATTTTCACTGACACGAACAGTTGCGCCTTTGATGCTCAAATCAAATGTCATCGTGATGACCCTCCCAGTGGGTGTGACAGCAGATGTCAGTCTTCCGAATTCATCGTACTTATAAATGTAGCTTCTGCCGGTGCTGTCGTATTTAGCTTTGAGCAAGCCGGTCGTGCCGTGGTAATCGAAAGTCACATTGAAATTGTCCGGCGTTCTCAGTTCCTGCAACATCTTCATCCTGGACATTTTTAGTCGGCATTTCTGGCCCTTCGTGTTCTCTATCGAGTTTACTAAACTCGAGTAATCGCGAAGGAGGAATACTTTGTTTCCGGCCGCGTCCGTGACTGTGCTCAGCTTGCCGTTGCTCGTATTCACGGTGTACGTGAAGGCGTAGTTGTTTTCGCCGGTGAGGATATTCTTCGTCGTGACGTGTTGACCGAATCTGTTGAATATGTAAATCTCCTGAGTATCTGGCGAGTAGATCTCGTACTCTCTTGCGCCGCTCGCGTCGGGAATGCTCGCCATCACAGAGCGGATCCTGTAGTTGGCCTGATCCGCGATGTGGACGATGCCATCGGGGCCGACGATCACGGCAGATATGGTATTGAATTTCGAGTTCGATGCTAAGAAATGGTCGGCTTCGAAGCAGTCGCAGCCTCTCTCGAGGCAGTTGCATTTGGATTCGGCTCCCGCGTAGAGGGAGATCTTGCCGTCCGTGGTAATGAGTCGGATTCGGTTGATCCTCTGCGAGTCGCTCTCCGCGACGTAGAGGTCGCCGGCGGCCCCGAAGGCGATGCTCTGCGGCATGACGAGGGTCGCGTAGGTGGCGAGCTCCACGTCGTACCCGGTGAGCGGGGAGGGGCAGTGCAGGGGCCGCCCCGCCACCACCTTCACGCGCCCGTCGGGGGCCATCTGCAGGATCATGTGGTCGTCGATGATGTGCAGGCTGTCGTCGAGCGGGTTGATGGCGAGCTCGGTGGGCCAGCGCAGATGCACCTCCTCGAGGCCGAGGGTGCCCTCGCAGGGGATCGGCTTCCAGTGCGCGCGGTGCATGTGGTTACCGATGAGCGTGGAGATGATGCCGTCGCGGTCGACCATGCGGATGTTGGTGCCGTCCGCAAAGTAGAGCAGGTTGTGCACGGAGACGGCGACGCCCTTGGGGTAGGCGAGCTTGGCGTCGCGCGCGAGGGCCCCGTCCCCGCAGTGCGCCTCGTCGCCGGGGAGACAGCGCTCGCCGGACCCCACGACGGGCTCCCAGTTCCGTTCGGGCGCGCTGAAGTCGTTGGTGTCGCGGACGCGGATGATCTGATGCGACTCCGGGTCCGAGATGTAGAGAGTGCCGTCGAGCGGGGAGAGCGCCATGTGGTAGCGGTACGAGACGCGAGTTGCACTGGAAACGTTTTTTTTTTTTCATTAAAAATGTATAATTACATTACGGCATTCGGTGTTGTGAATGTTACCCTATATATATATTTTTTTATAAAAGACTAAATTCCCTAAGAGTTATACGATTAGTAAAAAAATATATATTAAAATTTTCAAAATCTATTAACCGATTTCCTGAAATAAAATATACATATTTCAATTTCTATATATTATAAACAATTGCTACACAATACAAGCTTTTATAATTATTCAATTTCATTTCTGCTTATTTGCTACTAAGCGATGTTTAAAACTAAAGTACTTTATTATTAACTAGCTGACCCGTGCAACTTCGTCTTCACCAAATTGGTTATCACTGGTTTCCGTTGTATTTTTAAACGCGAAAAATTGAATAAAACTGATACCCGATTGCAGCCACAACTACCGTTTCCAATTGTGAATCCAAACTATCCACGGATTCACTGAAACATATACCCAGATTACATGTAATTTTATTTTTAATAAGCCTAGTACCCGTTCGTAGCACCATCAAACACTCCATTGTTTGTAGTCCGGTGAAGCTGTTAAGACCTTGCTCGGTCAATAGCGTAGTCATTTCGAAGAAAAAAAAACATCTACCAGGATCAATTAAGATGAAAACTAACCTACATAAAACTAAATAAACATCTCTACCACTTACTTTCTAATAACTATCTTCAACTTGTATTAAAACCTTTTTATACTCCATTGTATTAAAAAAAAATATATGAACACCGTATCGAAGCGTCAAACATCGCGCCGAAACGTCAACTGTCACTTGCTTGAAACTATTGTCTAAGAGTTATAAACTGTTTCGAAAACGTATTTTTTTTTTTTTATATATTTTTATAAATAATCTCTGTACCACTCACAACATAGTACCTATCACCTTTTGGTAATTTAGCCATGTTAATATGTTTCTATTGTAGATTATTCTACGTCGTTACACTAAATATTTGGCATTAAATTTATATCGTGTCATACTTGATAATGGCGAAATTATCTACATAGGCAGAGGCCATACCGGTATGAATCAATCAAGCCTGTTTTATATATTATATTCATCGGAACAACAGGCTACCTGGCTGCCGGTAAGAGTTGCGTTTATTTGTGCATATCGTACCTTTACAGACAAAAATATTGAATTTTAAATAATTTTAGGATGTTTTTTTCACTAACTTTGAAACGTTATTAAAATGGAATTATTATTGAAAGACATTTATGGTATTGACAATAATGTGCTTGATGCAATTTTTTGGATATAAAAATAAAAGTAATCTTAACCCATGTTCGAATAGCAGTAATTTAATCATTACTATATTTAGATATAAATAAGTACAAATTTCATCTTTCACACTAATTCATTTATTAACTCAATATTTAGATCGATTTATTGCTATAAAAATAATATGTGTATAGAATATAGCTATAGGTATAGTTTAGTGCAGTACTACTGGCTGCACGATAAAGATAGCGATAATTGTGGCAGCGTATGTTATCGACGCATTTTTTTTTTCGAAATGTATACGCTGTTGACCTGGAATGGTCTTTGCAGCTTCATCGAACTATTGAGGCGAGCGCTGAAAGCACTCAACCGACTTGAGATGTTTGAGCGACCAACTCAAGTGTGCACGGCACACCTCGGCTTCGGCTGTTGCCTGTTTTGTGCAAAAATTGCGTCCTATCTGAGCTAACTTAAGCTAATCTATCTAGATATACGTATATAAGTTATTGAAACATGCATTTGTACCGGACATGTGTGCCTCAACAACTCCTGTATGTATTTTGTATCGGAGAAATTTCTCTTAAGTATATAAGATAGGATAGAATGGAGAAAAATAAGGGTAGAACTCTTTGTCGTCTATTTCTCTGAAAAAGAAAAACAGCGTGTAAACGTGTAGGCGTGCACGTGTGTATAGGTGATGTGTGTGATGTTGTAGCATTGATGTAAAGTTTTGTGGCACTGTATCGCGTGAGCAGAGTACTCAAGGGCTCCCCACCGAGGGAACGGACTTAGGTTTGAGCCGTTGCCGAGCGGGGCCTAATGTGGTGTGCGGGAGCGAAATTTATCCCCAGACCACGGCGGCGTGATCTGTGGTTATGCGGGCGTGAGCGTGAACACGCTTTGTTTGAAGAGATAGGCTGGTACTGATCTTTCGCTGACGTGATTGAATCAGGAGGGTCGGTAAAATGTGTCGCAGTCGTCTTCTATACTGCGCAGAGTGGGGTACGGGTTCATAGTTCGCGGCGGAAACCACTAAAGGGCTGGGATGATTCGCGGCTTATTCGAAATAACTACGTGTGAGTGATTTTTTATATATGAGGTCCCCGTGGAGATCCTTATTCCGGACGTAGGGCTCGGTTCTGGAGAACCTGTAACTTTTGAATACGATTTTGCGCATGTGCAAAGACCGAACAACCGTACGTCATAATCGGACGGATGCAAGTTTTATATAAAGTGAGTTTATGTCTGGGGGACATTTTACTCTTATGACAAAGCAAACGATAGAGACGACCCAAGACCATAACGGCTTTGTTTCGCACTCTATATGTGTGTGAATCGAAATTTAAGTGTTTATCTAAAGTGACGCCGAGATATTTCACCTCGCCGGCCCAAGGTATTTCGGTTTCGTGTAGCCTGATAATCGACGCATATATTTACGATGGCGTCAATCCCAAGTCATACATTTACGTTTATCGTTGTTACATTGTATATGGTGAAATCTTAATATCAATAACGTTTAATAAAATGAAATTTGTTCTTTGCTAAAAAAAATAATTGGTTTGAAATCTATCATTTCTATTTATTAAATATATCAGGGGGTATATATATGATGGTTTATAAAAAAATGTGTCTGACTGTGATAAATTCATGCTTTTAATTGTGTTTAAAAGTTACTGAAAAAAAAATTTTCCTAAACTATTCATAAATCAAAATTAATTAAATCAAAATGCGCATTAAAAATACAACGTAACCCGCTAACAAATATCCTTTCGGGCTAATACCAACCTCTCACAGAAAACCGACGTGAAATAACAGAGCTTGCATCGTAGTGTTTCGTTTGGTCAGTAAGAGCGCCGGAGGCTCACCTCTCTTTCCTTTTCTTCTTAGCCTTCCCTTACCCTCCTCCAATATACAGGTTGGCAACGCATTTATGACACCCCGGTGTTGCTAGTGTCTATAGAGGGTGGTGGTCACTTAACATCACGTGACCCACCTGTTCGTTTGCCTCCTATGATACAAAAAAATATATATTGATATATTAAAGAACCAGGTATTCTAAAATTCATGTTCTTTCAACGTTGCCGGCTCTTGTACTAAGGTGTCGCAAAAAAGTCTAGTTACGTTAACTAAAAATTTTGGTTTTTCGTTATCCTGGAGAACCCCTTGCGTTTTATGGGACAAAAGTATCCTGGATGTAGCCTTGTAATATAAGTTATTACTGTGTTAAGTTTTGTTAAAATTGGTTCAGTACTTTCAGAGTAATACGGGTTTAGATTCTAGACTTTAATCCTTTATCCTGGAGAACCCTTTGCGTTTTATGGGATAAAAAGTATATTTGATGTAATCTCGTAGTATTACTATGTCAAGTTTCGTCAAGATTCGTTCAGTAGTTTCAGAGTGATGCGTGATCATAGGGACAGACAGACAGCCAAAAATTGAAAAAGATTATTTTTGGGTTCTATATCGATAACATAGTCTACCCTGATTAAAATTTTCATAAAATATTTGATGTACAGATTTCGACTTGTTACAGTTTTATTATAGTATAGATAGATGTAAATTACGTTATATATGTATTCATGTATTGATATGTGTGTAAATTGAATTAGTGTGGTTTACGTCCATAAGCGTAACGTGTGTGTTGTGTTGTGTACGTTGTGTACGCGAGTGACGTACTTGAGCCTGACGAGCGTGCGGAGGGAGCCGTCGGGCGCGCG